>WNWU01000001.1:62382647-62425829 GCA_012654045.1 Ptyas mucosa | reverse complement strand
CTATTCTATTCTATTCTATTCTATTCTATTCTATTCTATTCTATTCTATTCTATTCTATTCTATTCTATTCTATTCTATTCTATTCTATTCTATTCCTTGACTTTTATTTTTTTTCTGATTCTTCTTCTTCAGTATTTGTTTGGTAGAATTTTAGCAGTTTTATGTGCTGCCACTAAGATTAAAGGGCTCTGTGCAACATGTTTTCCAGGTCATTCTCGAGCACAGGGGTGCTTAAATCTGGGCCACAGGGCTGGCCTGGAAATAGCAAAGTGCCCGTTTTGGCGGGCAAAGTGCTGCAGGAGGCCATCCAGGCTGAAAATGAGGTGCAGGGGGATTATGCATGCTCCCCCCCGTGCCCTGCTTTGGCTGGGAGGGTGCAGGGCGCCCTGTTTTGGGCAGCAGGAGACATCTATCCCATCTCCTCCCCCTACAATGCTGATCTGGTCCTCGAAGAAATCCAGTTTGACATCCCTACTCTAGCATATTTTGATCTGTGCACTCCCTTCTTTCTCTCTCTCTCTCCCTCCTTCCCTCCATCTCTCTCTTTCATTCTCTCTCTCTCTCCCTCCCCCCCCCCCCTCTCTCTCTCACACACACACACTTGTTCTTTTTATATCTCAACAATATCAATTCTTTGTCTCCTTGCTCTTCCTGTGCCTTGAGCTGCTGGCTTGATTAGCAGAGAAGAGGGGAGCAGAGAGGAAAAAACTGAACAGTGAGGAAAAGAAACACAGACTTATGGCGAGTGGACTTGGGGCCATCCAGGATTTGGACATCCACCCAGATCCACCTCCAGGTTTCCATGATTTAAAGATTTCAAATAATGACCAAAGCTGTATTTTGGTTCTGATGCCGAAGTGGTTATCAAAAAAGTTTTTCTTAAAGTTCTGGTTCAGTTTGTTTCATATTAAAGCTGCTGCTTATTTGGCGGCTCTTGACCCAATTTATTTGATATGGAATTTTTAAAAAAGCTCTCTGAAGCATCCATTAAGTGAGAAAGGTTGGTGAATTGATACTGCAATGTGAGTACATAATAATATTGTGCATTTTTAGCACTCTCTTAAAAAACTGTAAAATAATCTGATAATTGCTATTAGGAGAAAACAAAGAGTGGGATGAAGTGTCTTAAGGCCAAATGTTCTACCAGATGGCTGTTTCAAGTGCTTTCCCCTGGTCTTTGAGCTGGCAGAAAAAACATCCTGGCATAAATATTCTGTCCTGACTGCCAAGACTTATTCTGCCATAACGACAAGCCCAGTGAGTGGTGTTGCCGTTATATTTTTAATGAGGGACAAGTTAAGAAAAGCATTCGGAGGATTTTCCGTCTTTCATTTCCCCTACCACCAGGCATTAGCTGCCAGCAGCAAAACCCTCACAATCACTCTCTCTAATGTGAACAGCTGCTTGGAATGGCATGTTTAATCCCTGTCAATTGACCAAGTAACAAGTTGCAGGTGATGGAACGCCATTGTACCATGACAGAAATGATACAATAATGTACTTTCATGTTGACATCTGATGCAAGTATGTAAGTCAAGTTATTCACATGATATCATATTCCCCCCTCATATCTTCTGCAGATGCCCAGAGTTAGGCAGGATCAAGAATTCATCTTGCTCTGCTTTGTATTTTCCAAACTGGCAGCCGTGCCCCTGTGTAGAGCACAAGGGGAATACAAAACATCTCATTTTTCTGAGCAACTACTATTCAATGGCATATCGTTTCTAAATATGGAGGTTCTATTGAGCTATCACAGTCAATCGCAGCTGATAACCCTGTTGTCCCTAACTATATTGTTACATTAATCTGCTAATTAAAAATGCTCTGCTGTCCTTCTAGTCAACGTTAATCAAGTTAATGTCACCATAATTCACCAAGGTAAAGAAGTAGCAGAGCATGTGATATTATATAAACTCTAGAGAGAAGCTGATGCTGCAAAGTTCCCATCTGGTTCACTGAACACAGCAAGTACATGAAGGGAGGGAGAATTCTTACCTGGCAGATTTCGTGAACAGAGAATTACATGCAATCATATGTCCAAGGCTTTTCCCCCTCTCATCCAGCTCAACATTCTAGCACATATGGCAGTCAGATGTGGTATCTGCATCATTCTGTGAAGTGTCCTTTGTAGGTTTTTTCCATGATTTGAAGCTTAACAATTATACGGCTATTTGCCTAAGGAAAACTGATCTCCTCAATTTGTTGCCCTATGAATATTTCATTGACCTTACCCTGGACTGTCACTTGGCTAATGGAAGGCAGTTCTTAAGTAGCATGTAATTTCAACTTGACCTTTGTCAGGATTATTTCCAAAAGCAAGGAAATGTTGCTTACTCCTACCATGCAGCTGAGAAAACTACAGCCCTCCAGATATTGATATACTATCATTCCCAGCATCCTTCTTCATTGGTTATGCTAGCTGGGGCTGATGTTCAGCAATATCTAAAAGGCTCCAGGTTCCTCATCTCTGTTTTGTCAGGTTGTTCATCTACTAGAATTCCAACTAGGAATATTATTGTCAATAAATATCAGTAATGTTTACTTGCATGCTTTCAGTTTGTTGATTAAGCATTTATATCTCACTGTTCAGCCTCTCATGGCTACTTATATAATAATATAATAGCCAACTTGTTCCTTGTTATATTGTTAAGCCTTCCAAAGGTTTGAAGTAGTTTAATATGCACTTCAGAGGTGGGTTTCAGCAGGTTCTGACCAGTTCTGGAGAACCGGTAGTGGAAATTTTGAGTAGTTTGGGGAACCGGTAGTAAAAATTCTGACTGGCCCCGCCCCCATTTATTCTCTGCCTCCCAAGTCCCAGCTCGGGAGGAAATGGGGATTTTGCAGTATTCTTCCCTTGGAGTGGGGTGGGAATGGAGATTTTACAGTACAGATTTTCCCCTGGAGTGGGGTGGGAATGGAGATTATACAGTATCCTTTCCTTGCCACACCCACCAAGCCATGCCACACCCACCAAGCCACACCCACAGAACTGGTAGTAAAAAAATTTGAAACCCACCAATGCACTTCCTTTCCCAGTTCTATCCTCACAATACTCCTGTGAGGTGGATTGAATTGAGAAATAAGGACTTGTCCAAAGTTATCCAATGGTTGAGGTTGACTCCACCTAAAACCATCATCATCTTTCTTAACCAAAGTGTAGTGCAGTACAAAACAAAAAACCAACAATACAAGGGTTGCTGGAGAGACTGCTTGACTCCCACAGTATCTGTATGGCTGATTCAATCTTGCGGGATTAATATACTCCAGGTTTCTTCATTTAAAATGGACCAAGGAAATACACCTTTCTCTGGAGCAGTGTTCCAGAGCCTTCTGGAACAAGGTTCTTCCTGAGGTCCAGATAGCGCTCCACTCTGAGGTTTAGAAGAGCTGCAAACACTCAGCATTTCACCCAGGCCCTTGGCAAAGGAGAGGGAAATCCCTTGCCTCATGAGGCTTACCCTCTTTTTATCTTTTCACGTTTATTGATTTTATTGCAATTTCTCTTTTTGATAGTTGTGAGCCACCCAGAGTCATTGTGAATTGGGTGACATACAAATTTAATAAATTGTTCTTTTTATTATTACAAATAAACCCAATAAAATGAACTCAAAATCCAGTGAACAATACTAAAACAACCAACACAATAATAATCATCAGTGCCAAGGACCAAATGTCTATATTTGTTAGAAATATTAATATTTAGAATATTTAATTTTAAATAAATTAGAACTATCGGCTAAATAGGAACGTGATGCAACAACCAGGTTTGCTCTTTAAATAAAAAGGATTTCTATTTTGGAATAAAGCCCTTTGAAACATCAAATTTCTACAGAGGGTGGGAATTGATTCCATAACCTGGACTTTGCCATTCTGTCTGGGGAGTTTGTTAAAATTCTGCTATCAGGTCTAAAAAGACCAATACTAATGTCAGGTTCTGGGAAATGGCCACCAGAATGTTGTGTAGAATTTGAATTCCTTGCTCCTAGTCCAAAATTGTAAAACTAGATAGGAATATAATCTAAAAAGATATAGTATGAAAAGGTAAGTAGATGGATAAAGGGGGAAAATTTTAAATTGTGTAGCACAGTGGACAGCTCGGATGAGGGTGGGAGTTTCACATGGTCTGTTGTTTTCTATCAAGTCAGTTGAATCATTCATAAGGGCCACTGTTCTGAAACTTTGAGTATTCCACTCAGCTCTTTCCCCAGGGACACCTGCGTTCTTGCTTTAAAATGTCAATAGGAATGTTATTAAAAGGGTCTGTCACTATCTCCTGTAACACCAGCCTTGTTATTTTGCTGTTCCTCGTGGAATGGAATGTTCTGAATGCTTTCCTGCGAAGTGTGACTGGGTGGCAAGAGTAGGAGAGATCTGCAATTTAATTATTTCAACATCACTGGAAATATGGAAAGAACATCTCTTTGGAGAACAAAAGCATACCGAAAAATACAGAAGCGAGTGGAAACGAGCTACATTGCATGGCCGTTTTTTGGGTTTTCTTCATCGAGTCTGAAATCCTGCTCAGCTAGCTTCTTTTGTCATTGTTACTTATCTGGATACTGAGTCAGTTTGACATCATGACTGTGCATAAACTAGAGGTGAATTGCTGTAGCACAATGCCTTGCTTTTAAAAATGCATGCCTAATGTAAGATAGGGATAAAATACATACATGTAGCTGCATTTAAGCCAAAAAGTTGTAAATCCTTTACATTTTTAAAAAGGAAAGAAATAACTGGTTAGGATTAGGGTTGCAACATCAAGAATCTTGCTGAACATCCTCAAGTGAGTGGGTATGATGCTTCGTAACAATATTGTGGATTGTGGGTTTTTTGTTTGTTTGTTTTTTTTTTGATTTGAGGGAGGGAGGAAATGGGCACCTTAATCTTTTTAAAGAATTGCACCAAGCGATTTTGTAAGTAGAAACCCAACCACAATCTTCTACTCGCACAAATAAACCCGATATAACTGAGCTACATCTTCAGTTATCCATTTCCATTTTCCCTTTGAAACACGTATTTCTGCATCGTATTAATCTTGAATTACTTTCTGAGAGCACTGTATTGTGGCAGCACTTGGTTTACCTTGCTAAGCTACAAGCTAGAGGGTTGGGTCTAGGGAAGTCCCATTAGAGAATATCAGGCCTCTTGGCTAGACTGAGAAGTTAAAAAACATCTCAAATGGTGCCAGTAGCAACTGACTTCCTTAATGTTGCTAAGGAAACTGCATAATTATCTCCAAGGAGTCATCAAGAGTCAATCTCAATTTTTACCTCCACACTTACAGAAGAAAGGGAATTGGGACCAAATAATTATGGCGACATTGGAGTTACAATTCTAGTTTTATAATTAAGAAAATTTGCTCCCTTGGTTTTTTTCCCCTGTAGTTTCATCTTCAACCTGACAATAAAGAACAAGTCCAATAATCTATCTTCCTAAACCCTTTGTTTCTGTAGTGCCTTTTCCTCTAGCTGAAGATAGAAACTGAAAAATTGTATTCCTGTTGGATTTTGTTCCTCAGATGCTTTTGCAATGTTTTTTTTAAAAATGCAAATACAGCAGCATGGCAAACACAGCTTGATTAAACCTTGATGCTATCTTGAGCTTCTGTAAAAATCCATGGAAGCAGAAAAATTGCACTACAGAATGCTCATTTGCAAACACACAAGCATTCAGAGACCTGTCCACTACAGCAAGCTATTGTTTTTCATCGTTTGAGCTCATTTCTTTGGGTTGTCTGATCAAATAATGGCACGGAATTTCCAGCTGAGATGTATGGACTTTCTTTTAAATACTTTTTGAAATATCAGTTACAGAACTTTCAAAACAAAATGGTAAAAAAAAATTTATTCTAAAGATTTTTCTCACTCTTAATCCAAGTGGTTTCATAGTTCCATACATATTCCTTATCCGCATTACTGTATTTTGCTGCAGATAGATGACAGTTGTGCCTTCCATATTTTGAACAACCCTTGTAATTCTCTGCCATTGATCATCCTGGTTGGTGTTATTGAGAATTAAATCCAAAATCTCCGAAGAACACCCAATTGCCAATGTACACATTAAAGAAACGTTAGCAAACAAGCTCCAAAACCTTTGGTTCTCTATCTTCTGCTTTGGTGCCTAACACAAAGAGCTAAGCCTTTTTTGAACAAAGCTTAGTTGCAGAATTTGAAACCCTCATTGTAGTCTATGCTTCTGCATGAATGAAGCCATTATGAGCTGTTAAAGGATATATATTTAGGATTCTGCCTTATAAAGCAATGCATGGACCAAAGCTGAACCTGAATTCTTAAAACTTTCATTTGAATATGTATTTGACTCTAGGACTCTTTCATTGGACCCCTACTTTATTAAAAAGGAAGGAAAAATCTAGCAACAAAGTTAGATATCTTGCCGATATGCAGCTCCTCACTAGACTAGAGACTAATAAATGTCAGTTCTAGCATTACAGCTACCATAAACCAGGAATAAAAAAATGGTGCCACTTCCCTACAGACTCTGGGTGAGTCAGAATCAAACAAGCCAGCGAATTAAGATTGTCATAAAGATGAAAGGCAAGCACAAGTTCATTTATTTATAGCAAAGGTCTTGGGTTACAAGAGGTCAGTTCTTGCCATCTTGAAGAAACATTAAACAGGTTAAGTTATTGCATACATGTGCATTATAATTTAGCAGCAAGTCATTCACAGAACACATTTTTCTTTTGTACTGCCGCCTTACCTTTTTTTTTTCTTTTTTTTTCCCTTTTTGGTTTAATCTCTCAAATTGTATAGAGATAAATCTTTTCGGCTTTTACAAAGCATGTAACACCACCTTTAAGTTAATGGTCTTTTATTGGAAAAAAGACTAGCATTTACAACTTGGAATGGACATAACTGTACTATCTTGAACATCGATGTTGATAGTTGTGCTGAAGTCCACAGGCTCCTCTGCCAGCTCCAAGTCTCGGTACAGTAAATTTTAAAACTGCAAGAGAGAGAGAAAGAGAAAGAAAGAGAGACAAGGAGAGAAACAGAGAGGGGGGGAGAGGGGGAAAGAGGAAAGGAGGGGGGGGGGGGGGGGGGGGAGAGAGAGAGGGAGAGGGAGAGGGAGAGGGAGAAGGAGAGGGGGAAAGAGGGGGGAGAGGAAGGGAGGGAAGGAAGGAGGGAGGGAGGGGGGAGAGAGAGAGGGAGAGGGAGAGGGAGAGGGAGAGGGAGAGGGAGAGAGAGAGAGAGAGAGAGAGAGAGAGAGAGAGAGAGAGAGAAGGAGCATGTACCCAAAGGTGCTCCTGCCCTTTGGTAAAGATTTTGTTAAAACGTTTTAGAACGGTAATGGCCCAACATCCGTTCCACAATAGTGCAATGCAGACAATTTTAAAATCAATGTAGTTAACACAGAAATGCCACCAATTTGCTTTTGGAAACAAACTACAGCTACATATTGGTGAGCCTTCTCCACCTTGGATGGGGAATGGGGAGGGGGGAGGGGTTGCCTCTAAACTTTTTCCAGTCCTCAGCCACTTTGCTGCATACCACCTGAGGTATAAAACAATTTTGAAAGTAACCAGCTTTGACAATTTTCTAACTACAGATTCAGCCAGAACCCACTTTTTGACAAAAGAGTGATTAGGCTTTTTTTTTCCCTTTAAGGTTTTTCTCCTTTTTAAAACTGTTTTAATACAAATGTCTGACTGTGCTCAATTGTCAAGCTGCATGCATGAAAAACTGGCCAGCCCAAACAGAGTAATAGTTATTAGCAAATGGAACTTTTTGAGGAGTTCACTAAGTGCTTTCTTATTTTTAAAAGGCAGTACAATTATTTATATTGGAAAAAAAACTGATGGCTAACTTGATTTTTTGGGGAACAGGACCACCAACCATTACATGCAGTTTGTGGACAGAAGGTATTTCAGCATTCAGTTTTGCTATACAGAAACAGAATGAATAAATGAACATTTTTTTTGCAAGAGGTAAGTAAAAGATTCAATTTGATTCTTCTAGAGGAAAAAAAAGGTGAAAGGAGATCTCTTCATTTTGCAGTCATCATCTGTACGAATTCTGAAAGAAACAAAGGAACATATTTTTAGCCTTTTCAGAAATTAAACAACCTGTAATACAGAAATTCCTTACCTCACTATATTCTAAGATGTACAAGATTAACAATCCACAGTTTCTAAGACCCCACTGCAATTTCTGCTCTTGCAAAATTCTATAGTTATAGGAATCCACATTATACCTTCATAGTTAACTTGTCCATCTCCGTCAATATCTGCTTCTCTGATCATTTCATCTACTTCTTCATCTGTTAACTTTTCTCCTAAGTTTGTCATAACATGACGTAGTTCTGCTGCACTGATGTAACCATTACCATCCTGGACAGGGGGGAGGGGAGAGAGAACAAAATTGAGAGAAATATAAGGTTCCAGAATAAACTTCACAATACAACTAAACACGGCAAACATTTTGGAAATGAAAGCACCTGGAGGGATAATAGGACGGTATTTCTGTTAATCAAGTACATATTTTGATTATAGAAGTTTGTAAATTCAATCTCTGGTATCGCCAGCCCAAAGATAAGGGAACAACTAATAAGAAACCTCACATTTGAGATCTTAGAAAGGTGCTGTAGCAATAGCTAACTCTGGGCTAAACCTGTAATATGGCTGCTTTCTATGTTCTATGTAGTTATTAACTTTATCCTATATATATATATTGCCAAGAATTTAATTGTATTGGAGTAGTTTTAGGGAAATGTGCAAAACCATATCCTAAATCTCTCAGGAATGTAGGATTACCAGAACAACAATAATCTTTTAGTATTATGTAAAATGTTACTGTTAGGCAAACATTGTAAGCAGCAGAAGAATTAAGGTTTAATTCAAATCCAAGTCCTCAAACTAATTATTTTGCCATCTTAAAAGCTTTGTAATTAGATTTAGAATCAATGTTCCAATCTTGTTTCATTCTATTGGTTTATTTCTTATACCATGAAGAACGTTTCTAATATGAAATCACTTAAAAATGCCAATAAATTTACTGAGTGTCCCATCATAAAAAACAAATTATCAGACTCTAAATATATGAGAACAGTGTCTTTCTTCTCAATACAGTGAGAAGTTTCTCTAACTCTACCAACAGCACATCTAGATTATCTCCAATGACTTTGAAGTCCTCTAGAGAACAGCAAGAAATTCCCTCCCGTGGGAAAAATACAAGCAGAAATGTGTTTTTAAAAAACAAAAACCTATATCATACAAATATTCTAACAGTACCAAGTAATCCAGAGATCTATGTTCTGAGAAATCAATGTAAGAGTGAATTTTAAGTTATTGGGCTGGTTCAGAATGCTTCTTTCAAAGTTGTTAACCACTTCTTACTTTACATTTTATAGGAAAAATTTGGGTATTTGTTTCTAAAGATTTAATAAAACAGGATTTATTGCAACTATTCTCAATCTAACATCCTCAGGAACATCAGAAATACAGCTACCAGAAAGCTTTACCACCTAGGAATTTTTGAATTTGCAGACCCAACATATCTGGCAGGTTCCTGATTTGATTGACCAGCTATTGACCTAAGATGATGACATCTGATCCAAGCCACCTCTTTTCTTGGAAGAGTACAATTTAGAGCTTATGTGCTAAAATAAAACTTGTTTTAGACTCTATGAAAGATATAATTCTTCATTTAGGAGGTGAAGATGGGATAAAAAAATAGACCGTTCAAGTTTTGACTTTACTGAACAAAAACAAAGAGAAAAGACTCGTTAGCCAAACCCGAGCAACTCTGATTGTGACAGATACATCAACTCTGTAAGGTATAGAATAGAGTAACAGAATTGGAAGGGACTTTGGAGGTCTTCTAGTCCAAACCCCTGCTCAGGCAAGAAATCCTATACCATTTCAGACAAATGGTTATCCAATCTCTTCTTAAAAAATTCCAGTGCTGGAGGATCCACAACTTCTGGAGTCAAGTCGGATTAATTGTTCTGTCAGGAAATTTCTCCTTAATTCTAGATTGCTTCTCTCCTTGATTAGTTTCCATCCATTGCTTCTTGTTCTGCCTTCAGGTGCTTTGGAGAGTAGCCTGACTCTCTCTTCTTTGTGGCAACCCCTGAGATATTGGAACACTGCTATCATGTCACCCCTAGTCCTTCTTTTCATTTAATTAGACATACCCAATTCCAGCAACTGTTCTTAATATGTTTTAACCTCCACGTCTCTTAATCATCTTCGTTGCTCTTCTCTGCGCTCTTTCTAGAGTTTCAACATCTTTTTACATTGTGGTAACCAAAACTGGATGCAGTATTCCAAGTGTGGCCTTACCAAGGCATTATAATTAGAAACAGAAAGACCTGGTCTTAATTTTTCACTTAGTCATAATGTTCCCAGAGAATCCAAATAACTTTCTCCTACAGTGAAACAGACACCAGGATGGCAAGCCAAATCAGGATTTCTATTTGCTTCTCCAAACAACAAAGAACTTTCTTAATCAGAGCCATTTCAATTATACATTACAATGCAATATACTAGCACACTCAACACAATTTGGGCAATTCTGGCTTTTTCTTAAAGGCATCTTATACACTACTTGTTTTCACTGGACATCTTTACAAATGATATGCAACCAGTAAACAGTACACTCTGGAAAAGTGTACTGTGCAAGTCCTCATTCAAGATTTCAAGGATGCGTTTGCAAAATATCAATTGTTTCCATACAAAATGCATTACAGTTCTCATGTTATGTTGCCCTTCCAAATAGTTTTGCTAGGAAGATAAGTCAAACAAAGCAACCAGTTAGAAATTTGACTGTGAATTGCAAATTACAAGACTCACTGGACATTACCAGGAGGACATCGGCTTTTAGCAACAATTTAGAACAATTCCAAGGAACCTGTAACACTAACATCCACACCACAGTTAACCTTAAAATCATACCTTATCAAAAACTCTGAATGCCTCACGAATTTCTTCCTCACTGTCGGTGTCCTTCATTTTTCTAGCCATCATGGTCAAGAATTCTGGGAAATCAATGGTGCCATTGCCTGTGAAAAAAAGACATAGAAAGGAAAAAATATGTCCAAATGTATTTTCAACTCTATAAAAACAGAATTTGTTCTGTCTTCTTCCTCTCAATCCATTCCTCTTTCGTTAAAATTTGTTCTGTAACTGGATTCTCATATTCTTTCTAGTCAAATACCTCAATGAAGTTCTTTCATATTGTTGAGTTTTCAATATCTTCATTCACCTATTTTTTTCTTGACCTACCTCATTTTATCAAAGATGTGCTACTCCTATTGCCTTCAACATACTTTTATGTTTTTCTTGACATGCCTAAGCCTCACTGCTGTTTAACATTCATCCTATTCACTGCCTTTCTACCAGATTTACATATCTTAAAATTGTATAATTCATTCTGCTAAGGGACACGGTTTAATCTGTTTGTTCCAGTTCTTCACCATGTATGTATAATTTAGAATCACTCACTCCATTTTCCCTATCAAACATCACTACTCTTGGATATATTCACTTTTAGATCAATACTCCTTGTTGCATTTGACATTCACTGGAAATCATTTGGATTCTCAGCCAAGTTATGACAAGTTATCCCTTGGGAGTTGGGCAGCATAGAAATATGATTAATTAAATTAATTAAATTAAATCATATACATGCTATCAGTTTTTTTTAAATAAAAACCTTTTTTTCTTGCCATAGGAGAGTCCCTTTATACCACCAAAGATTTTAGATATAAAAGATGCAATTTCTTAGCAGATGTCAATCAGTTCAACTCCCTGCACTCCTGAATTGCTTTGAAAACATCACGTAACTGACCCCAAATTTGTGCTCTCCAAATCAAAGGCCATTGCAGGTTGAAATTTCAGGACTTGGGAAAGACAGAAATGAAATTTATTCTCCTTTACTACCTGCTCAACTATGAACTGGAAATTCTTAGTTTTTACATAATCCAGATTCTCTCTCTAGTTTTAATGCTAATATACAATTTCACAGTCATTCTCTTCTCTTTAAATACCAGACTAATTTTCAAAGGAACTAAAATCTGACTGCTGATCTTGGGAATGACAGGACTGCAGGTGACTGGAATGTCAACATTATGATGTCTTGTTTAGCACATGGTCTATTCCTTACATTCAATACTCAGATTCTGCAAACAATCTGAGGAACAGATCTTCAAAATTCTCAAGGGTGTGTGGTTTATTTTGGAAGAGATGTTGTACAATTGGCCCCAACGAAGGCTTTTCTTAAGCACTGTTCCATATTTGTAGGTATAAGCAGTGATGAAATGTAAAATTTGTTACTACCGGTTCTGTGGACATGGCTTGGGGTGGGGTGGGGTAATGTGACTGGGTGGGTGTGGCCAACCTTTTCTTTTTAACTTTCAAAAGCATTTTTTGGCCAAAGAGGTTGTAGAAAAAATGCTTTTAAAAGTAAAAAAAAAAACACCCTCTAATGATCGTGCGGCTCAGCTGGGCACGCGCCCCCCCCGGGGGCAGGTATTTTTGCTACCAGTTCTCCGAACCACCTGCCATCGCTACCAGATCGGGCGATCTGGTCCGAACCGGAAGCATTTCACTTCTGGGTATAAGGCAAATTAACCAATTATAAGCAGATAGTTATTTTATTAAAAATTGGTTTTCATGTCTTTAACACATGATATACAATTGTAAACTTTCTCAAATTTGATGCCTTCCATTTCTACGCAGCATATTGGCGGAGAGTTATTGCAGTGAATTATATCCTGTCTGGAAAACAACAGTGTAGTAATGCTCTGGATCTCTTCCACTAGATTACTGGACTAGACATTATTTTGTAGACAAGACAGGATGATATATATAGTTGTAAGAAAATGTTAGCTATTCTTTGCAGATTAGAAATTTATTTCAAAAATCGGGATCACCTCTGATCAAGCTGTCTTTTTATAATGTTCAAAGTACTCAAGCTCTTATTTTGAACTCATTTGTATCACAAGAGGATATGCAGGAGCATGATTGGGCTTCGATTCCACATGCTCTGCTCTAGACACGATTATTTAACTTTGAAGAAATCTTTGATCCCCGATGAGCACTGATGATATTACCTAGATTGGGTAATCTGCAAGAAAACAACCAAGCTCAGAGAGCACGAAGGATCTCTCATTTCAACTGTGAGCTACAAATATTCTCCTGTTCCCTCCATACTCTAAGGAACAGTACCCAGAGAACTCAAATATTAACACATATGGTTAAACAAATCAGTGAACAGTTATCATATTAATCACACCCAGTTTTATTTACATATAGTGCAGCCAATTCAAATTTAGTTTTTGTTCTAGTCCATCTTATTTCTTTTTAAGTGTCTCTCTCAACAAGCCACTCAAACATTTTAAGCAATGCAAATAATTTTTCTTTGGCAGTTAGAAATATTTTGTATGTTAGGTTTCTCCAACCATGCCTAAATATACTAGGGTCCCATCCTGATTAGGATTGATGCCATGAAGATACATGATAAAAAATTTGCAGCTAGGCAATTTGTAATTTGACCTGAAATACATAGCTCTAATACACGATTATTTCACAGCAGGTAGTAGGATTTAGCCAATTTTGGCTGACCTTGGAAATGCTAAGAAGAGTCAAACTATTAGTAATAACACGAAATTAGGAAATCCCAGCCTAGATTGGAAGTTGAAAAACAACCAAGAAAGAAAGGCAAGTCATATTACAATCACTAGGGAGATTATAATAAACTCCAGGGAGATTAGATCTCTTCATCTAGAAAGTTGTGTGGCGAAAAAAAAAAGTTGTACTGCAAATTCTCTTGCCGTTAAAATATTTTTTACTCAGAATTTAATCCCGGATTTAATTTAGATTTGGAATCTATCACAAGGACATGGTAGAGAAAGCGGAGTCTATCTCTCGCCAAGCTACTCCATAGCCCAGAGGCTAAAACTAGAGGGTAAGAAGATAGATAAACTGTTGCCTATAAGGTTTCTATTTCACCGACTCCATTTGACAGTCTGCCAAACCTGAGTGCATTCTACTGCATTTGGAGATAGGGATACTATTAGCATATTGTCTATCCTGCAACCCAATAGTCTCTCTTCCTGAGCTAGCTGTTCTGACCTCTGGCAAGGCATTGGTTTACTCTAGGCATTTTGTTCAGGACATATATTAGGTGTGGTTTTCTGCTTGAGTGGAGCTAGTGATTTGAAGTTGGGGAAATTATGGTAACTCAACTGGCTCGGACAGATCACCTTCTAGTGAGACTGGCAGATGATGGAAATCTTAGTTAAAGCAATCCAATTCAGGCACCCAATGCATTTGGATATTTACCGTAATGCGTTTAGGAAATTTCCCATTTTACTTATCAGCTATTGTGTCAGTGCTCTGTCTAATCTATGGAATTTAGAGATGGGCTGAATAATTGCCACTCTTTTCTCTCACACAACAAGACCAGACCAGTTCCAGCAAAGAATATGAAAATAATGAAGCAAATAAGATGACAAATGGAACACAAGTGGACAGGAATTGAACAGGAATTGAGCACTACTTGAAGATTATGCAACAGCTAGAGAAGTATTAAAGAATGCTTACTTCTCTGCCATCACTCCATCCACATAAGATGCCAGCATTGCTTTATTTGTACAAGTGACATATTCTTCAACAACATGTTGGAGATGCACAGCCAGAATTGATGGGCTAAATTGATCAGCTGTGCTCCAACACCACTGTTATGCAAGCTGCACTGGCTGTTGACCTGCTTCCAGGTGCAATTCAAGGTGTTGGTTATTACCTGTAAAGCCCTGCATGGCATGGGTCCAGGTTACCTGAGGAACCATCTCATCCCAATGGAATGGGCTCACCCCACTTGCAACAGGAAAGGAGGTATGCTGCAGATCCCATCAGTCAAGAAATTTCGGCTGGCAGGATACAGGAGAAGAGCCTTCTCTGCTAAGGCTCCTACCCTTTGAACATCTTACTCTCCAGGGTGAGATCTGCTCCTGACCTTCCATAAGGATCTGAAATTCTGGCTCTATCAGTTGGCTTGGAGTCCCAATGGAGACTGTCACCTGGTGGTGGCTGATGGACTAACAGCAGATTCCTGTTAGTTCCCTGCACACCTTGTTCCCTCCTACCCAATCTTTTTACCATAGTTTATAATTTTATTGCCACTAGTGGCAAATAAATTTAATAAATAAACAAACAAACACACTTGGACAAATCATAGGGAAACAAATTTAGTAACAGCTTGTCCCATCACTTGGAATTTTGGGACTAGCTTTATGGAGATGAGGATTACCAGCCAATAATTTAATTCTTGCCTTTCTTGACTGATTTAAGACAGGACTGACGTGATGGTAAAGAGAAATAATCTATGTGTCACTGAGGGAAGGATGTATCTTAATTGCATAAAGAAGGGAAGTAGTCCATGCAAAGAAGACCCTCCTTTCCCTTGGCATTGGCAATCTGTGCAATATAAACAATAATTCCATTTCTGGGAAAGTTAACCGAGAAGACCTTGCGATTCCAGACACAAGTGAATTACGCTAATCATTGGGAGCCATTTTAATCATGGGATTACATTGGCAAGGGTCTCTGCCAGAACCAGATGTGATGAAATTAGCTTTACTCCTTCTCTTGGGCTTCTGGGAAAGTTTTGATACCATTAACCATGATACCTTTGGGATCATCTGATAGGATTGAACCTTGGGAACAAACCCCACTTCACAGAAGCTTTGATCCTTCCAGTTTGACTCTGTGTGTGTTCACCATCTGGCTTCTTATCTATAATGTCCCATAGAGTTATAATCTGTCTCAACATTTATAGAAAACTGCTGGGGACAATAATCAGACGCCAACAGTATACGGAGGAAACTTTCTCATGCTGCTGCTCTTTACCATCCAATCCACAGAAGTCAATAACCTTGAAAGTTGGGTTCCATTTATACCTACTGTATGTGCTGTGACCTTTCTTGAGGTAGTTGTATTTGGCAATGGTTTGCCTTGGTTGCATTCCATTTTGTTTGCTGTAACACTCATCGTAAGGAGCTACTGTTGAAAAGAGTGGAAACTGCAATGCAAAATGCAGCTGACAGATTGTCACTAACAGCGGTCATGTGACGTCTGTACTAAAAGATCTGCTCTGATTATAAATTGCTTATGGGACAGAGCTTAAAGTTTTGATATTAACCTTTGCAGTCCTAAATGGCTTAGGTCCTACTTACCTAAAATACTTTCTCTCCCATTACAAACTTGTTTGCCTGTTAAGATCTACAACAATTAATGGGTTGTTTTTGTTTTAATGACGTCGGGGCCAAATTATTTAATGTGTTCTTAAATTGTTTTTAAATTTTATATGGGTACTTGTTTTATCTTTGGCTGTGACCGCCCTGAGTCCTTCGGGAGAAGGGCGGTATAAAAATTAGATTAAATAAATAAATAAACAAACAAACAAAAGGCTTTATCCGGCATTAGTCTCAGGCTACACATAATGTATTTAATTAATATGTGAGTGACAGCAGCTATGCCAAGGACAGGAATAAATAATATCCTTAGCAGATAGGCTGTATCTTCATGTGCTGTTTTATTTAGATTGCCCTGATACAGACACAATCATAGCTGTCATTAATACATGGCAGATTTTATTAGGAGTATAAAGCCCAGTTGTAATTAGCTGCCACAAACCTTCATATTCTGTAATTTAGAACTTTTACTAACACTGAGTTATGAGTTTGAAGAAACTGAATTATGTTCATGTATGAATGATAGCTGGTTCATCCCTTCATATGCTTACCATCAGCATCCACTTCATTAATCATGTCTTGCAATTCTGCTTCTGTAGGGTTTTGACCCAGCGACCTCATGACAGTCCCCAGCTCTTTGGTTGTGATGGTGCCATCACCATCTTTGTCAAATAAAGAGAAGGCTTCCTTGAACTCTGAGGACAGGGAAGAAAAAAATCATCAGCACACAGCAACCGGATAGCAATATGTGTGAATAAATCTCTCCAGTGAACGATGCCACAGTGAACAAATTAAGGACGTGTTCCATCTTTTTGCAAATGTACACATAGAATGACATGTATGCCTAACAAACAATATACAGGCCTACAATTTTTCCAGTTTGGACTGTATAGATAGTCCTCGAGTTATAACAGTTCATTTAGTGAGTCTTCGAAGTTACAATATCACTGAAAAAAAGTGACTTATGACCGTTTATGACACTTACAACAGTTGTAGCATCCCCATGATTATGTGATCAAAATTCAAGCGCTTGGCAACTGGCTCATATTTATGACGATTGCAGTCTCCCGGAGTCATATGATCACATTTTGCGACCTTCTGACGAGCAAATTCAATGGGGAAGCCAGATTCACTTAACAACTGTGTTACTAATTTAACAGCTATAGTGATTCACTTAACAACTGTGGCAAGAAAGGTCATAAAATGGAGAAAAATTCACAACAGTCTCACTTAGCAACATAAAGTTTGGGCTCAATTGTGATCATAAGTCAAGGACTAAAACTGACTTAGTAAAATGCTCATCAGTAACAGTGCAGTAATTCTATGGATGCAAATTGGGGAAGATCCAAGAAGAAAGTTAGTATAGAATAGCTAGCCAAGAGCAGCATCCTGAGACCCAAAAGTTATTTTGGCCTACAATGACCATTGTACTGAGTCAACAAAGAATAATCCAAACCGTGTATAAAGCATCCATTTCCATAACATCAGGACACACATTTTTGGATATGAAATATGGAAAGTAGGGTTCAAAATCCCATATATAGTATATATGGAACCAGTCTCCTTTTCTCATTCTAACGTACTTCACAAGAATCCAAAATTCCATGTCCTAAAAAAACTTGAAGTCTGGGATTGGATGGCAGTGCGATGTGGTGAAGACAGCTATGACATTACTGATACATAAACAGATAATTATATTCATAATATATTGTATTCATAATGATTATAAGCTCATTAGCTGCAAAAGAAACCTTGTTTTTCTCTTTTGAAGGAAAGAACAAATGAGTATAAAATAGTTCCCTTTTAGACACTGTACACATGAATTTTTTTAAAGCCTTTACATTGTATACAACATTTACAGTTGCATAGCATCTTCTTCTCTCACTGCACTTAAAACATGTCATCCAGGGAAGCTAAATAAAAGTATTTCACAGAACACTTAATTAGCTTCAGTATGATGTCATTGTAGATCTTTTTAAAGAGAATAGGCAAATTCACGGAGACTATCATGGCAGCTATTTCTTAGCTCCAGGTCTGGATGCAGTTAAGTCTCTCAAATGTAAGTGCAAGGACTTACAGAATTCATGTCGTGCTTGTTGGTTTTCTGAGGACACCGTTTCAATGTGAAAAACAGGATCCTAATCTAGATTGCACGAATCCCAGAAACAGAACATGAGTAAAGATTTCTGCATGCCATAGACTTATGCTTTGATTCAACCAAGCGGTAATGTTCTTAAGGATTCATTCACACTTGAGATCTCTTAACCCTGAAACTGCAGGTTAACTATTACCCAATCCTAAATACACAATAATACCGTAATACATCAAGCTTCCTCAGTTTGATGCCCTACAGATATACTTGAACAGTAATTCCCTGTCACTGATCCAGTGACATGATGGCAGGGGTGATGTCATCATGCAAATCACATAATTTATATGTGTGTGTGTGAGAGAGATTTCTTTGGAAAAAATACTTCCAAGATTGGCAAAAATGTAAAAAAGAGAGATTACTTGCAACAGAAGAAAGGTTTGAACTAGGGGTTTCTTGATTTGTATCTCAGACTCTTAACCATGATGCTGCACCTGCAGTATTACTATAAGCATAACATGCACAGGGAGAAATGCAATCAGGCACGAAGCTCTGAATGCAAGGTGTGCAGTATTCAGATCCCCAAATGGTTCAGGTCCAACATAAGCTCATTATACTGGTTGGCAGCTCCTTAAAGAAGTCGTGCCAAGAAAATAAGCGCTAAGGAGCACAAGTCAGTGCTCTCTTGCCTGGTCCTTAACTCAACCATCTCAAGCCAGGTGACACACTCATGCTGTATGTACTTCACGGCTGAATTTTGCACACTTCTGCTTTAGAGGATGAGAGGACAGAAAAATCACAAAAAGAGGGAACGACTACTCAGGACTTTTCAGCCCACTCTTGACCTAGCCAATGCAATTGTCTAAAGGTCCCAAATTATTATATACTACTTTTTCCCTTCAGTATATTTAGCCACAACCTTTGGCAAACCAAGCAGAAACCAAAAAGTTACAGAAGGGAAGGGGAAATAAAGGCAGCACTTTGTTTAAATTTGGCAAGAGCCATTATTTTCTCTGAAAAATCCCAACTACTTTTTAGCTTTCAGGACTCTCAGAACCTTTTATTCTGAGATAAATATGCCTTGATACAAAGGTATAAATAAACATTGTCAATTTCATGAGAAACAGTGCTTTGCAGAGTAACTACCATCCAATGCATCAGAAAGCTTCAAATCTTTAATGTTGAAATAAGTGGTCTTGATTGGTACCTAAGCAAACGTACAGAGGAAATCAAAAGACCATATCCATTTCATAGTTACATTCGTTATATTTATACAGCTATAACTGTGTACGCAAAAAAGGATGTGGGTTGCATAACCAGCCGGTAGCTTTCAATTCCTATGGTAACCAGTTATCTAGATAGAAACGAATACAAACATATATGTTTTCAGGAACATATTTAAATTGCTGAATGAAAAACAATTTAATGTGATGTTTTCTTGTCTTTTAAAGATCAATCCACACCAATAGGAATGTAAAATCTTGAGAAATAGCCAAGCGATGGCAGCCACCAAGAATGTTCTGCAATATTTTTGTATTCACAATAAGTTGCTAGGCCAACAGAAACCATCTCCCTCCAATTAGAATACTCACCAGCAATCTGTTCTTCGGTCAGCTGATCGGCCTATGTAAAGAATAGAAAAGTATTTCAGAACATTGTTTACCTGTAGCTATGTCAAAGCACACAATGCAGCAGCAACTCAGAGGCAAGATGACATAACATTATATTAATGCTTGGCACATCCAAGAGCAATTGGTAATAAACCATTCTTCTCTTCAGTGGATCGTGCAAACAGAACTGAGACAGCATGGGGGGAGAGAATATGAAATACCCAGAAAGCTGGAGAGCCTTCTTTATTATTCTGATGGTCAAGAAACAGACCCTCCCCCCTTCCAAATGCATTTTGCATCAGGTTTTCATTACAGCCATGAGATTACTGATCCTACCACTAAGCAACGGGTAGCAAAAACAAGCCTGCAAAATAAGGATCTAACTATTTAGGTAATTTTCTTCAAGAACTACACACCTTGGTATGATGTATTCAGCACTAAATGCTTTTAATTATTTTTTAAACCATCTGATAATCTTATTTTTTTGTCAAGGCGATCATTGGAACTTGCTGATCTATTAGTTTTGCAAAAATAAAGCATTGCTTTCAAGCTTTAGTAACTGTCCTAATCAATAGTCCCACTCTGTAATATCTGACAAGGAAAAATGGTATTCTGCTCTGTATGACACCGTCAGTGCAAAGAGATTATGATTTATTTAAAACGTTTATATAGTCAGTTATTTATGTAGAGTTGGTTATGTGTGGCTACTTAAATGCTTTAAAAATAATTAATTAGCCTAATCAATATTTAATAGCTTAGTGAAAAAGATGCAAACATATATTTTAAACCTGCCGATGAAGTTAGATTTTCTTTAAAAGGTTGCTGAATTTGGAAAAAGTATACTCTTATCCAAGTATTGAATGTCTCCTCTAAAGCTTTGTTCTAAATAGCTATTTGATGCTGCAAGAGTCATATCCAAATACTGATTTCCTGTTAAATATGCAAGATGGGTGGATATGAAGATGTGTCTGGAAGTTTACTATGAAATTTGAAGATCAACAAATGCGTCAAAATCCTCTGCAGTTTGAAATCCTCCATTGGCAAGCATAACTGACTTCACAATGCAGTGGCTTGCCAGCGATTAAAGGACATCCCAAAGTAAGCTTCTCATTAAAAAAAAAAGTTGCAGGATTTGTACACACCTAATGAGCAACCCTGTTTGAAATCTTCCCAGAATCCAGTTGTTGGATGTTCTTTCTGTGAGGCAAGTTGGCATAGTGATTTACATAACATATCAGAGCAATGCAGAGCAGGAAACTGGACCACACCTCAATAAAATGAAGAATGCAAATCAACAGAACTAGAGCGTATGAAGCCCTCTGTCTGTGATTTGAAGGATAAGAATCCAGGTTTTATACATTCAAGTTTTGATCTTATGCATTTTTTTCACATAATATATAATAATATCGAGCTTGGTATTTTAGGCAACAAGAACAAATATGCCTTACTTTGGCTACCTGATGAAAGTAGCTAACATGGTGCTAAACCAATCACCCCGCCCATACAGGGTTGTGCGAAGGGGGAGTCAGATCCGATGATGTAACCCCTCCCAGCGGCAAAAGGAGACACACCTGGGCTTTTCCTTTCTACTATAGGAAATGAAAGCTGAGATTTCATCCCTTCTTTTCTCAATATATCATGCATTTCACAATTACGCAGCAATTCTAGCTAAAATAATAAAAAAATCCTGAATGAAGACCAAAGATCATCATCAACTAAAATGCTCTTGGGAGATGTCTGACTTGTAAAATCTAACTGCACATTAGGAGAAAACGAAACGTAAGGGTCAGTTTCTACAATGCACCTGCACTAAGCAGTCTTCCCTAATTGAATGACTTCCAAATGGGTCAGATCACAACATGTGTCCAACACATTTGGAGGGCTCCACTATGGGGGAAAAAACCCTGGTTGGAAAGGCTTCCCCTGACTGCCTAATGCACAAAATGTGACCTTGTCCCAACAGCCCAATTGTGATCCATACTTTTTGGTACACCAGACAGCTATAGTGTCAATTTTAGTAGATTTAATAGATTGAGACTGCCTTATAAACAGATCTTTTTCACTCTCCATTCCAAAAATCACTCAAATAAGCCCTCTTGTACAAACACACTGACACACAGTGTATTAGTGAGCTTTTAAGATTTTTGTTCAGGGCTTCTAGGAAATAATTTCCAGTTGCTACTGTAAACAGCATGGATTTTTATCCTCTCCTAGCTTCCCACCTCTAGGGATTAGTAGGGTGGAGGCTCAAGAGGAAGAAGAGGAGGAGACATGATGTAATCCAACCTTCAAAGGGTTTTCTTTTTTTGCAATTGCTGCATTTGAGGGTTTTGGAAAATTATTTTTGGGGGGGTGGGGTTCTCCCTCCCCCTACGCAGTGCAGCTGGTGTAGAAACTGTGATAGTTTCCATCACCCTTCCCCTGCCATCCTCCTAACCCTGAATGCCATCTCCTTCAGCCAGCCTGGTCATCTACTTTCCTCATCCTATCTCCACCAGGAAAAAAAAAGGCACATGCAATCATCATCATCATTTTTTTTAATAACATCAAAATTGTGGCTCTTTACATTGCATTTTCACAGGGCAGGGTTCTGCTCCATCTGCAGCCATATCAATACCATATGTTGAGCTCCCATATGTTTCTAACCAGGAACTTTCCAGAGGGTAGTCCCTGTCAACCCCAGTCATCAGCCAAGCACATCTGGAAGGCACAGAGAAGGGGAAAACTGCTTCCAGAAAACAATCCCACCACTTTCTGAATTTCTACCCAGCTAAATAATCCAAACGGCATCCGCCAAAATATAGAATAAATTCCTTTAATGCGGTCTGGTGCCCAATGAAGGCCTGATCCATTTTGCCTAGCCTCCGCTCATTCCTGCCGAAGATACCCTGTCTTTATTCTTTAGGGGCAGCATCTAGGGATAATCTTAGCCCTGTCGTTTTGTGGAGGGGGCGAAGGGCCGCTCCCCAGCTACAACACAGGAAATCTCAGCTCCGGAGAAGCGCACGCAGCACCTCTGACTACAGGCAAGGCGCGGCCCCAGTTACTACCTCGCCCCTATGACGTGGGGATGTGGAAGAGAAGAACCAGGGCGCTCCTCCCGCGCAACTGCCATCCCGTCTCCCAACACATTTTGCCCCAAAGTCCTTGCAAATAAAAACAAAATCGGGAGCTGCTGCTGCTGCGGCCGCCGCCGTGCCAAGCAAACAGATTGCCCGGTTCTCCAAGCAAACATCGCCCCCTGTCCGAGTACAGGCGGATCCGCTACTTTCCCAGCCCAAGCGATCGCTGAACTCTGAAGCATCCCCACCCAGCCTTGGGCGCTAACTGAGAGGAAACCGGCTTGTACTCCTCGCAAGCGAGCGCCGACAAGAGCGCCAGTTTCCGGCAAGCGGTCGCGAGTTTCTCCGCACACAAGAGAGCCCAGCCGGCTGCTCCGGGGAGGAAGCGAGATCGTGGAAAGCAAAGTGAAAGAGAGCCGGGCGCGGGACGGCGACTTGCAAGGCCGCCTTCAACTTCGCCTGCGAATCTCATGCCCTCCTCCACAGCCCAAGTGAAAACTGTAAGCAAAAAAAGGACAACCGCTGGGCCAGGACTGCAAACGCTTCGCCCCATTCAAGAACTCCCCCGTTCCCACCTTCCATGCAAAAGAGTGGATCCGCTTTCCAGCAGATCTCAAGGCGCAGGGCCCGCTTCTACCTCCACTTCTAGGGCGCAGTCCAAGCTGACACCCCCCACCCCACCCCCGAAATTGGCAAGGCATGTAGCGAAAGGCAAACGCGTTGCTATTCGGTTCCCGCCAAGAGTCGAAAGATCCAACAGCAGGTTGTAGGAAGTCAAGCAACAAAATCCAGATGTTTCTCGTCCGTGCTTTAAAACAAAACCCGACCAAGAACACCAACCAGACCAAAAAAAAAAATCCCTCTCGCGGTAGAGCCAAGCTACCTACCATTGCGGTTGGCGGCGTTGGCTCTCTGTGCTCTGGCGAAGGTGCAGAAGGCAATCAGCAGCGAACAGCGTCGCTTCCTCCTCCCTTTGCCAGAAATGCTGTAGGTGTGAGGCTGCGCGGAGCCTTTTTTATAGGGAACGGCGTATCCCTCCGCCGGAGCAGCGCCTTTCTCTCTCTCTCTCACTCTCTCTCTCCTCCCCGGACTGGGGCTCACAGTAGCAGGACTGCAGCAGGCAGCTCTGCCCCTCCACGTCGCCTCGAGCCTTCCTCAGCTCACTCCTCTCTGCCAACTCAGTGGCCAGTTGCAACAGTTCGGACTCTCCGCGGGCGTCCGCTGGATGGGCGCAGTTGCAGCGGCCACGTTACAGTCCCGCGCGCCCTGCCCTCCGGGATTATTGCTGCGGATGCTTGGCGGAATTTAAACATCCTGCGGAGTTTTGTTAAGAGGCACGAGACGCGCCTCTGCTTTTGGGGCACGGGGAAAAAAAAAGGCGGCTTTCAGAGCAGCCGTCGAAAGACAATTGGCCTCACAGCATAGTAAACCTTTCTGCCACGTGGGGCGGGCCTTACCAGGAGGCTGCAAGGGAAGCCTAGAATAACAGGATAACTTGCATGCTCTTGTGGGAGAAAAATGGCCAGATGGGGAAACTGTTTGCTGTGCCTCAGGCCACAGCTGGCAGTTTTCAGGTTAGGAGAAGAGGATGTGGTAGCTGAGTGCTGCTATTTTTTCCCCCTATAAAACACCCCAAAATTGCACACTGACTTGAAAAGTACCTCTGTGGGTCATACCTCAAGCTTACACACAGGGAAACGTTTTGGGAACGCAAGTGGGTCTCAAAATGGAATAGACAGTACACGTCTAATGGCTGTGGGGTACACATCAACAACAGTATTCCCGGAAGAGACCCTCTTTAAAACAATGGGATTGCAATTCTCATCCTTCCAATCAGCTAGTATGGTCATACTACAGAAGCTAGGAATCATGATCCAACCAAACAGAGCCTATCAAAATTGGAAAGTCAGGTAGTAATATACCTCAGTATAATTTTTTGTATATATTGGTCTAAGTCTTCTCAGCAATGGGATTCTGGGAGTAGAGAGCAGCAGATGCCTTGGACTTTGTGTATGTATTTGTGCACATTAAGGAATAAAATGTTGATCATCAATTCAGTTGCATAAATGTGAGTTCCATTACATCCTTGTTCTCTGTATACTCTTGGAAGGTGAGGCCAGATAATTTAATTATAAAAACTGTTAAATAGTGGGAGATTAAAGAGACAGAGGCAGATCTTTGACTTCAAATTCTATTGCAACAAGCAATAACCCAGCAACTGTCTGCCTGACAGCTTGCCCTTATATAGGGAGCTGTCAGATAGTTTAGCCAATTGGAATAAACTATTTTTCCGGCCTAGACGGCAAACCTGAGTAAAGCCTATAATTCTTCAGCTTCACTCTTTTATTGAGTATTCAACAAAAACGGAGCAAAGGAAATCTGGATAGTCGTGCAGCTGCTATTACATATAAAACATAAAAACTAAGCGACCTAATCATATTAATCACAAATTATTATTTTCTGTTTTCTATTCATGGTTCATTTTGGTAAGACCTTCAGTCAAACAGATGAGATGACCTGAAATTTCTGTAAAGTTTTTCATATACAGTGTCCTGTGTGTTGGTTCTTTGGAAACAAAAGGGACTTCCTCTTTCCACAGAAATGAATAACGAAATCCCATTTTAGTTTGCAGTGAATCAGGGTTAGGTTTTTAATGATTATGCTTCCATGTCCTTTGAAACACTTCAGTTGCAATTCTCAAAGCAATCCCTTTGAAACATACCATTAACTGGTAGTGATAAATTATTTGAGTATAGCAGACTTTGTTCTCTCTTTATAAAATAGAAACTGCTAGCTATCATGTTTTCTGAGATCAAACTAACTGCCACTTCCCTTTGGTAGTGCAATTATCCCCTCCTTGAAATAGATTCTGACGTACCCTTGCACTTCCATCATCTCAAGAGAGTCAAGTAGAGCTTGTTTCATCTACAAATATATGGCCTTACGCTATAGTTTTAACTGATATTTATATACAGAGTTGTCAAGGATAATTTTCAACAGTATTTTGTGCTTCTTTGATTACCATATTCTATGAAATATTGCCTATAATTTATACCCCCTTGTCTTATACCAAGACTTACTCAGTGTTTTAAACATAGTCTTTACTATTAAAAATATCACCTCAAGTGAGCTTAAGACATTTTGATGACTATAATTTTCAGAATATGGCAATTCACAAAATATGGGAAGAAGGATAAAACTAGTTCACCAATAGACCCATTTTAATAATCTGGGTTCACTAGAAATGCTAGCTGAGTATTTTTGGTAACTTGAGTCGCCAAAAGCTTTTGAGCTTTATATTTTCTGAATGCCTGGATAGATTTAAAAAACAGCTTTTAATGAGCCATTGTTATGAACCATCTAGAATATTGTATCGTTAATTATTTCAATGGTGGAACAAAAAACAATGCTCTGTTCACAGATTGAGGAGTTTTAAAAAAAATATATTAGGCCAGATTTTTGAAAGTAAAACTCAAAAGTTTCATATGTAGTATTCTTGGGGAGGTGGGGTATACTGAAATATTCTCCTTATAAATAACAAAGGCTTATTAATAATCAAGTCATAATATTTGCTTCCTAGATCTCATAATGTTAAGAATCAAAGCCAATATTATGTCTACTGCTCCTTCCTCTTCTTTTTCTCCCCCTCTGAAACCGTCAGTAAATGGTTGTTCCTGGAAGCTAACAAGACTCACCTTTATTCTGTTTTTCCTCTGAGAAGTATTAACATGTTGGCTCTAATGACTGTGATACTAAACCCGTGCCCAATATTGTGCCATTTAGTGTGGTGCACATTTCATAACTCTGGTTTTGTTGATTGTTCAGTGGCTAGATCCAAGTATTTCGGATGAGATTGCTACCTGTTCTCCCAGAATGATCTGTTTCTTGAAAAGAAAGAATAAAAATTTTGAAGGAATACATCCATATGCTTCCTGAAAAATATGTCATCTTTGGGTAGCCCATTATTTTTCATAATGCCAATCTTTACATGGCTTCTCTCCTCAAGAACATTTTCACTGCCAGTCTGTCTTTCAAACAAATTGTTTAACCAATATACACTTTTATTTGCTTAATCACTTGGTCTTTATCCCCTTCAATGAAAAAAAAAATCCATGTACTTCACTTGTCCATGGCACTGTAGAAAACTTAAGTTTTTAAAGTATTTTTCAGAATACATTAAAAGATTTCTAGGATCCATTTCACAGTCTTTCAACCAGTTGTGAAAGTTCAAGGAAATTGCAGGAGGGAAAAAAGCAAATTGACTAAACTTTGGACATTTCACTGAATGTGAATTGAATGCCTATGAACAGCTAATGTATAAGTGCAGCAGGAAAGCAGAAACAAATCTCTCTATCTTCCATCTGGCCAAGTGAAAGGAACTGAACTAATCCTGTCACTTTGTGAGCAAAGACAGGAGAAAAATTCAGGTAACAAATGAGGAAGTTAAATAGAAAATTATACAGCACTTTATTTCAGTTTTAATGTGGTGTTTTGCCAACTTTTTCAACTTTTCTATGACTTGATAAATGCAAATATCACAAAATTGGGCCCAAAATTGGGCACTGAAACTTCTTTTTTACCACTTAGAAAATAGGGGTCTGCATATTATTATTACTCTACAGTAACTATCAATAATTACAATTTTACTACTTAATTTCATTATGAATGCTGGCCATAGGGAAGTTAAACAATAATGGCTTACTTTGAGTGGTTAATGTTTCCTCAGGAAGAGATAGTATCCAGGATATACAGAGCTTTCCCTTTCAACCTGAGAGCCATTTAGAAGAGATTTCTTCTTCCTCATACCCTGATCTTCACGTCAAGTTTTTGAAGAAATGGAACAATAGGGAGACTATATTTGTCAGTAAATTATCCTGTCTGGAAATCTAATTTGAATCTGTAGGTCTACTGTCCGCAACAAATGCTGTGTTACTGGGAACTATATTCAGGTCTTCAAATATCCAGAGCCAAATAAAAAAGGAAACAACACAAATGGACTTAGGACTCCTTAGTATAAATCAATGTAAAGGGCTTGCACAGTAGGTGCTATTAAGCATAGGAGAATGCAGAAAATCGTAATAGTTTAAAATTCTGCTGAGTACTATGAACCCTTAGCCCAATCCATGCAACTTGGTACAAATGGAAGCATAGTGTAAAATGCCCAAAAGTTAGTATAGTACCTTTTCTAATATGCGAGTTGCCTCAGCTGCTTGATAGTTGTGGCAGTTTCTGCAGTGTTCAATTCGTAAAATCATTTTTACATAGCACATGAAGTAAATTTATGACATTCAAAAGTGAGAAAGGGTACTGAATAAAATTACCAGAGCAAAGAAATGAGTTTCATTGGCCAACTGAAGTGCCTGCATTTCTGTAATTTCCAAGAGCATTAGAAATCATGTAAAATACAATAAATTGCAGAATAAATTACGCACGTGAGCGTTAACTGTGCAGTACTGTCTTCTTTTGTTTACCTGATTAGCACAAGTCCCAAATGACTTGTGATTATTTTTAGCACAGTTGTTTCCCAATTCCTCCAAAGCATTCTGAAACTGACATGCAATTGTCTTCTCCCCCCACCCCAAACTTGAAACCCTGAGAAGAGATAGAGAACACTAGTAGCCAGTTAGAACTTCTGTTTTGACCAACAGAAATGCTTAAAGAGCATCAAAATTGGTGCCCTGCCCCAAACTGCTACCAGTCCGGAGGAACAGAAGTCACTCCATTCTGGCTACAGACAGTATCAGGAATAGGACACCACACTCTGGGAAGGCAGGAAGGGAGTAAAGGCTATCTTAAGGCCAAGAGGCTTGGCAATGATGAGTCTCTGCAAATGCTCAGCAAAGCGAAGTGCTGGAATGAAAATGCCAGCTTTGTTGCAGTTTCACATACCTGTATATCACAGCAGTGCCAAAAATGGGCAGACTCAGTTCAAACTCCATGGAAGTATAAGTATACAGGTTTAGAACTAGTTTTGAACTGGTTTGAAGCCCTAGTGTGGAGTTACTCTGTCAAAGTCAGACATTCCCAAAGGGAAGATAACTAGCATCTTTTAACATTTTTGGCAGGAAAACAATGGAAGGCTAAACCATTATGTGTTGCCATGAACAGAGTTTTTATTCCAAATGAAAACATTTATGTATTTACCCTGTTTCCTCGAAAATAAAACATCCCCTGATAATAAGCCCAATTGGGTAAAATAAAGCCCCCCCTGAAAATAAGCCCTTCCCAAAAATATTTAAACACATGTGCAGCCGGTCCCCACCATTTCCTCTGGTTTCCTCCACATGTCCCAAAATAATAAGACCTCCCCAAAAATAAGGTCAAGTGCTTATTTCAGGGTTCAAAAATTTTTTTCTTTTCTTTTCGGGAAAACACAGTATACATTACGCCAAATACCAAAGTATCCCAACCCAGTTAAAAACAGCAAAAAGTATACAATAAAATAATACCAAAATAGTAGGAAAGAGCAAAATAATACCCAATAAAATTTATCAAGGTGGCAGTAAAGACGAAAAACATATTTTCAGATTTCATACTGGGAAAGTCTGGAGAAACATGTATGGTTTCAATCAATACCTAAAAAATAGCAGGATAGATACATCCTAACAGGGCTGATTCTAAGCTAAGGTTGAATAGGCATTGGCTTGGGGTGCCAAGTTTTAGGGGACACTAACATTGAAAATATTTCTGAAAAACGCAATGAAAAAGCAATAAAAGTGCACTCTATGAATCAGCATGTCTGCTCAAGTATTAAATATAATTTTGCAGTATAAATAGGGGGAAAGTATCCAAGAGAAGAAAAAAAAATTGGAACTGAAAATTGTAAGTGTACAGTTAAAAAAACTCAAAAGTAACAAATGAGCATCGTTTTTAAATTCCTAACAATATCGTAAGAGGAGCCAAACCATAGGAGGCACCAAAATATGACTTTATCTAAAGTCCCAAAATGTCTGGAGCTGGCCCTGATTACTAAATTTGAGGGTGAGAAGGATTCCAGGATGTGTCTCTGCTGCAGCGAAGGTCCACACACAAGTGCTGCATTCAGCAGTTCTTGTACACATACCAGGAATAATTTAGAATCTATGATCCAGAGTAGAATGATGTGTTAGTAAAGGGCAATCAAAATAATCAAGAAGCTGGAGCAAAAAAATTGTTTTTGAGAAGGCTATATAACACTAGATCGGCTGTTACCTGTTGGGTAATTGTTTCAGAGATTTTTCTTTACCAGATTCCTCAATGCCTTCAACAATGGCACAGCTCCTAATGTATTGGTAAAATTCTTAAACATTCAGGGGGATATTTAGAGATGTATCTGCCTTGAAAGTAACCCATGTTGGACTGTATAGCACAATCAAACATCAGGAGTTGACCACCTGAAATGTCTAATGACATTTTGTATTATATCACAAAATCCTTTCTGATAATTTTTGTAAAATGTTCTATAAAATTTGCTAAATTTCAATTCCATTGGAGTCATGAGTCCTGGATGTTGAATGCACTCTGAAAGTTAGCCCATGTGAAGTATCTTGGTTCAAAATGTTTTGCCCTATGGTGCACTGTTTCACCTAGTTAAAGGTTACAGACATGAGATTTTAGTAGTATATAGATTGGAGAGCTCTTTGGCTTAGGAAAAAGGTAAATAAGGGGGAACATGCTGAAGCATGTTATGGTTAGGGTGGTAGAAATGGATAGTCTCGGTGTAGGCTCTCCAGAGGCACCTACTTGGTCATTGTGGGAACAGAACACTAGACTAGAACTTTCATCTACACTGTATGGTTCTTCTTATGGTCTTAGTGATATGTCATTCTACTTTAGCTTGAGTTATATAAGTCTCAGCTTCCTTGACAGCATGAAACTCACTTGATGATGCAAATCAGTCATGCAATCATTATAGGTCCAGTTGTCTTGAATACTTGAGGGCAAACACATCCAACTTAACCATGTTTTTAAAAGGAGGAGCCATAACAAATACACTACTATTCTCATAGAATTATTCAGTTCTTCTGACTAACTGGACCCTATAGTTAGAGATTCATTTGATTTAACGCATAGACTCACAGTACAAGAGTCAGGAGGCAGAGTGGTCTCTTTGGAAGCCATTATCCAAACACACAGAAAGAGTTAGAGAACAAAGGAACAGAAAATAACATATATTTGTAAGATGTATAGAGAAACCCAAGAATCTAGGAATGCCAGGTCAAAGGAGAAGTTCCTGTTATCAAGAGCTTACTGTGAATTGTGGTAACTTCAACAAAAAGGACATTTGAAAAACCTTGTGTAATTTTCTAGTATCTCATTTTTAGGATGCTGACTTCCGTTTTCTTGCCAATGAAAACCTAGAGGAAAATCAAATCAAATTAAGATTCCTTAATTGTTGGAACACAGGTAACAGAGAATTAATTTTTCAGCTAGCTGGAGAGTTTGGCTGGGAGCACTGAATTCAATCACAATATTTAAAGTTGGATGGTTCTAGCAATTAGCACTTGAATCTGTGTCTAAGCTATTTACATTCAGGCTGCTTTCAAGGGAACTGAAGGACAGGAATGATTTTGGAACTAACATGGCTTCACTAGACTACATGAAAAATGAAATATAAAATATAAAATAATCATATAAGTACAGACTTAGGGGTTTTTTTAATCCCACATCATAGTACAGAGAAAATTGATATTGAGTACTTATACATTTTAACCTATAGAAGATGTTTGAAAAATACAGTTTTAATAATAATAAAAAATCATTTCTGCAGTTGTATTGCAGTTCTAATCTATATGACAGTGCAGGGCAGGGAAAAGATCATCGCTGTCATAATTAGTCTTTTTAATTTTTAGAGAAATTTATTTACCTGTCTCTGCAATTATACTGTGTTTAGCTTTAGAACATGGCCCTTGCCTATACTCTACAATGTTTCTCAGTCTGAGCACTCTCCTGATTTATTTATTTATTAATAAAATAAATATGTTATTTAAGTAAATGTATATGACCCCTTCATCTGACACAATGTCACTCTGGGAAGCATACAAATACACCAATAATTAAAACAGCATAACCAATCTTAAAATACCAAACACAAATCAGAATAAAGAGACAAAAAAGCCAAGCCTTCTAGATGTCAAAGAATTCCCCAAACAGTAGAGCTGTTGCTAAAAAGTCTAGGAATTGAAGTCAAAAGATCTGGAAGTTGCCATGATCAAGGAACATTATTCTGAAAAGGACAGCTTGGGGACAGGCCCAGGGCTACCCTTCTATCCTTTTGTGGTTCCCAGAACTCACTCTGACCAAGTAATAATCCAAACTCAGGAGCACATTTGCCTTTTATTTTCAGGTGAAGATTATAAAAACCCGAAACTCCATGTGAGCCCTAGAAATTCCTGGTCTTGCAGGTGCTTCAGACTCAACTCATACTTGACAACATTGTCCCTTCCACAGTTGCATTACTTCAGCCCCAAATGTCACATACAGCCCTGCATTGCCAAAGATTATTAGATTACTTTGAGAGTAATAAAAACTGGTGTTTGAATGCTGCCCTTCCTTTTGGCAAAAGGGTAGAAGAGGTCATCTTGCCTTTTCTCCTCAGTCCTTTAATTTGGAAGCTCCAAACTCAGGGCACCTTCATGAGGGGATATTGCGACCTTTGGCTGATTTCACTCCTGAGAGAGAAGCAGTATTCCTGAAGTGGGTGCGTGGAATATAGGTGTCAGGAATTGTAGCTGAATACACTGAAAAACCATTGGCATGAGTCAGATTGCTCCAAAATGTATTACTTTTTAGAAATCACATTATTTCATTTGATTCTACTTTACAGGTAGTCCTCGACTTACAACAGTTCATTTAGTGACCATTCAAAGTCACAACAGCACTGAAAAAAGTAACTTATGACCGTTTTTCACACTTACCATCATTGTAGTATCCCCAGGATCATGTGATCAAAATTCAGACACTTGGTAATTGTCTTGTATTTATGACAGTTGCAGTCATAAATCCCAGAATCATGTGATCCCTTTTTGTTACCTTCTAACAAGTAAAGTCAATGGGGAACCCAGATTCACTTAATTATAGTGTTACTAACTTAACAATTGTAGTAATTCACTTAACAACTGTGGCAAGAAAGGTTGTAAAATGGGGCAAAACTCACTTAACAAATGTTTCACTTAACAATGGAAATGTTGGGTTCAATTGTGGTTGTAAATCAAGGACTACCTGTATGGCTTGCTCATAAGGATTGCACAACATTTTCACATGTAGAAATTTAATGAGCAAATCATCTGATGCCAAAAACAGGGCAGCTTTGACCAGCTACTTTTACCTGCCTACAATCTATGATTGAGGTGGCACACGGATTTTATAAAAATAATTAAAATACAAAAATACAATAAATGCAGAAAGCACAGGAGAAAAGTTGGTGAAGAATTGGCAATCCTATCTGCTTGAGGAAATCTATATTTTGATTACAAGATACGTTATGTTAGACATGCAATACAACATACTATTGCATTCTATCTAACTATCATCAGAATGGTTAATTGTGATATATATTGCTATGACTATTAATAAAAATACTGTTAAAACATCATGTCACACATGAAAGGGCACCAGTGATTTATAATGAAGGGGGTATCTATTTACACTGCAACACTCAATCAGACTATTTTAGTGATTGCAGGACTACATTAAAAACTATAAATAGGATTTCCTTACTCATGCCTCGGCTGCCTTTTCTTAAAGTCTTGGCATGTGGCCTAACAAGGAAGAAAAACAGTAAATAAGATACAAAAGCATAATGGCATAAAAGGAACTTGATATGCTCCTAGCACTAATGAGTTTATTTGACATAACTTTTGTGAATTGTGAAAGCTGAAGCTTGAACTTAAACGCCGGGTTACTTATTTTCAAAACCTTTACAAATCCTCTTTGTGCCAGATATCCTACATATCTTCCTCACAGAGACTTGCAGATAAATTGTGCATGTTATGTTTAGAATGGCTTTTGCAGGATTATATGTATTTCTGAAAGATCTTGAGCAGTATTTCTCAACTTTAATCACTTTGAGATGAATGAACTTCAACTCCCAGAAATTCCCCAACCAGTATGCTGGCTGGGGAATTCTGGGAGTTGAAGTCCATTCATCTTACAGTGGCTAAGGTTGAGCAACACTAATCATGAGCATAACTCCCACCCTTGGTCCTCCAAGCCTTTTCATCAAACTGCATATTTTTATATTTGGGTGGCTATTGTTAAATATTAAAGCTAAAATATGGCCTTATCTAAATTCAAAACTTATTGCCTGAGCATTGTGGTTAAGTTACGTTGTTGGTTAAGTCCCACTCTACAGTACTGTACTGATACCACATAAGTAACACTGGCTTCTTTGTAGTATTTGTACTGTACATTCAAAAGAATACAATTACTTCTGCCTTGTGAATATTTGACTCTGTGTTTAAATGCCTCTGGAGAAGCTGGTGTCATTTCAGCAGCATCAGCAGGGAGCTATCCAAAATGTGAGCACTTTGGATTCATGATAGCTGAACAGGACCTAAGTAGAATATGAAACCAACAATCAACCATAGTTTCCAATTCTATTGAGCACATTAGAAATGATGGTCATTCTGGGTTCAAACAGGAAAAGTGCCAATTATGATCAAAGAACCATACAAAGAAGGGGTCAAGAGGGTAATAAATATGTTTATTAATGTGACCTAGTGGTATTCTTCAAAGAAGTCCCCACTAGTATCAATGACAGCATTTATAGAAATGCAAATAACAGCTCTGGAGAGTAGATCTGCAGCTACTCCACCTCTAACATTGAAAGATTGCTTGTGCTTTCCTGTAAGCTGTCAATTACCTAAAAATGTGCACAATAACTCCATTAATGTAATAGCATTTTAACCATAATTGCATTTCATGCAAGAGCATATTTGCAATTAATGCCAGGTTTAGTTTGACCCTAGAATATTCTGTCTGTAGATGACAGATTGAATTTTGTCAGTGGTTTTCAAGCAACCTAACATCTAACGTTCACAGTACTGTACTCACATCAATTCATCAACTAATGTGAAGTAGCCACATAAAATATTTGAGTCACGTTTTTGGCACAAATGGCCAAATTTCATGCTTCAAGCATTTTTTAGTTAAACATTGAGTTTCTCTAAGTGGATCCAAGTACACTTTAGCAGCTGAGAGATGGTAAAGGCAGGTACAAAATGATGTCTGATGAGATGGAGTTAACTTTCAAATAGATTGAATGATGTATACATGTTAGAAGGGTAAGTTACAGTGGTGGGTTGCTACTGGTTTGCCCCGGATTGGGCAAACCGGTAGCAGTGGGAAGCTCCGCCCACCTGCCTGGACACTTCTGCACATGCACAGAAGCATTGCACGAGTGCACAAGCGCATGTGCACACACAAGCGAACCAGTAGCAAACTAAATTAAAACCCACTACTGGTAAATTATATATTTTATAGAAATAAAATTAAATGAAATGCAACTAGTGCTCTACTCACAAATTGTGGTCCACCTTTTGCCTTCTTGCCTATACAGTTATGAATACACAGGGAAGTCTGAGTGCTATACAGAAGAGGGTAATGTGTTGAAATAGATGATTCCATGCCACAGTTGGAAGTTGAAAGATGGCTGGACCTTTTTTTAAAAAAATCCCATCACCTTTTTTCTTAAATTCAGTAAATAAATAATGAATTAATCAGGAAGCTTTTGCTCTGCTGTTTAAAATTTGTCAGCATACTCAAAGAGGGGGAACAATCAAAATGTAAATTTTGACTTAAAATGGAGAATGTGATGAATATGAACATGTAATTCTTCTTATTTCATTCATGATTTTGTTCTACTACAGATCCGATCTCAATTGATCAAAGACATTAGCCAGGCCCACTGTATTCAGAGAACATTTCCACATGGACCCATCCATATCCCATTCACTCCAAAGCAGTTTGAAATAGACCTTTCAATCGTTTTCACTCCCACCAACTCTGGAATACTCTGGCTTCTAATAAACTCAATAATCAGGATCTCACGGCAGAAGAAATTACAGGTGGTTCTCTCTTAGTGACTACTCATTCAGTGACCATTGACTTTGCCATCGCACTGAATGAATGGTACTTACAAACGCTCCTCAAAGTGCTGATTGTCACAGCATCCCTGCAGTCATTTGATTGCCATTTGCAACCTTCTTTGGTGGCTTCCTATAGGAATATATAACAAGGAAGCTGGCAGGATATTGCAAATGTGACCATGTGACATTGTTAGCTGAGCCCAAGAACTCCAGCCAGAGTTCAGTTCTTTATTTGTTTACATGCAATAGACAGCATCTTGCCAGACTAAATCCTTAGTATTCTCTCCCTAATGGATAGACCTTGGGGAATTCTAGGGATTGGCTATTCTAACTCTCTTGTTCTGTCTTCTATCCAGCTCCAGGCTGTGCTGCCTCTTGCCTCTCCTCCACCTTTCTGGAATGTGATCCTTCCTTCCTGCAAAACTGTTGCTTCACTGTAATCCATCACGCCAACTCCCCTTCCATAGGCACCATCTCTCACAGGTATCCTCACTTAGTAATAGCATGGGATTTTCTTAACAATGGCAATTGGAAAGCACTGGAACTACCATTGTTAAGTAATGTGGTCACATGATATTGCTCATTACAACTGTGTCACTTAGTGACAGAAATTCCAGTCTGGATTGTCATTGTTAACATTGTCATAGTTAATCTGTAATGGAAAAGGAACTCAAGATAGATAAGAATTCCTAACAAAAAATATCTTAAAATCACAATATTCCAGTGAGCGGGATAGGGAGAATCAAAGACAACGGGGGGGCGGGGGGGGGGCACTGATACAAGACACAACATCAAAATGTAATCCAATCCAAAAAGGTGCAAAGAGGGACAGTTCACCAACAAAAAGTATGCACAAATATGCTGGATTTGTAGAGATGATGCAGAGCTAAATTTGGAGCAAGCTCATCAAGTTTGTTGAAAATAAAAAGAAGAAAAAAGATAAGCTATATATCAGCTGCTCAATAATGATGACAAAGAATAACTTCTCAGAATAGTTCAGTTTTCAAAAACTTCCAGAAAGTAATTAGGATAGGTGCTAAATAAGGACCACAACAGAAAAGCGCAGTTTGTGAATCCCTACTCCACAATCTCCTGAAAATAATTAATGGAATCCATTAGTTATTTCCGTCAGGAAAAGGCACAAGATGAATCAGTTCTATTTGGAATAGGAGGTCTTAAAGGTTGCTAAGTGCCAAGCCATATATGAAATTACAAGTTAAAACTTTAAATTACAGTTTAAATTACATCAAGAAATCTATCAATTATTGATGGGCCCATAGATTATCACATGGCGATGATTATTCGCATTCAACAATAAACCACTTCATTCTGCAGTTCCTGGTTCATTCCAAAGTCAAACCCATGGAGACATACTGAAGGAGTATATAGGTAAGGTATGAGATACAGTCACCAAGGCTTTCCAATCCAGTATACTTGTATAATTTACAGACCAGGGAATCCGTTGAGTTACTTCAGACTTTGAGTCTATGCTTAGCTATTTTGTTTCAAGAGACAACTACTTCGATACTGCAAAAACGTATCTAGGGAATTACTTTAATTACATATCAACTTGTTTATAATCTACAAATAACAATTATAGTTTACAAACTATGTTCTACAAAGTAAACCTGTGCCATCTACAGCTTCTCAACATCTTCAGTCATATGTAGATGAATGCTGTCACCATAATTAGCTAAGCAATTTCTCCAAGATGCAAACCATCAGTCCAACACATCTGAAAAAATGGCAATGAACATTTGAAATTTTACAATAAGAAATTTTGTTTAATTACTTTATAAATTAAGCTACTGTCTTCCTGTCCCTTGATAGTAGATAGTGGAGTAGTGAAAGTGGAAGATTGGGGAGCGGAGCTCAAATAACGACTGAATGTCAGGAAAATTAATCTGATGGGACCTTCTTGCTTTGGCCTTCTTCCTTTGGCAGTGAGTGAGGTGAAAAAGTATTTTGGCCTTTGAGATGCCACAAATCTCCTTACTCTTTGCTGTAGGTGACTAATACTGGGTCTATATTGTTTGCAAAAGATTTACAATGTTTGTGAGAAATTCTGACGGTGTAAAACAAGAGAAACCAAATAATAATGCAAATAATAAGAGACTGGGTACTTCATTCTTTCCTTTGGCTGAAATTAAATACTTTATATATATATGCAAATTGTTTGTAGTTATAATGAAAAAGTAAATAAACCTTTACTTTTGATATGTTATTTGATCTTTTTACAAATCAAGTTTATGCAGTCCTGAATCAGTGCTACTGGCTTCCTTGCAACTCAATCCCAAATAGCTCTGCATAGATTATGGTCATGCTGATTTTAATAAATTGGCCAAAAGACCAAATACAGCTGTTCTTTGATGCATGCTGATGTAGGCATATTCATACAATGACCTCTTGCATTTCACAATGTTACCATTACACTGCCTCTAGACCTTCTATATTGTAGTACAAAGTAGTTTTTTCGTTTTAAAAAAAATTGAACATACATCTGTAGTTTTGATTACATTGTTATAAGATTGGATTAATTTTTAATAAAATATCAAAAGTGCCATTATTTTACGGTTAACTCTTACCCTTTCCTGTATTTGAAATGTTATGATTTACAAATAAGTCATATTAAAATCCAGCTAATTATCTTTCCTGAAGAAAATTTATACAGAAATGCATAGACCTCATACTTACATCCCCTGCTCTGCTGTTCTTTTCTTTCTGCAATCCAAAGGTCCATTAGCTTGAATCTTCAGCAAATCTTAGTTTGTAAAATTAAAGAATTCTGAGCTTAATTTAATCACAAAAACTGAACAGGGCTCCTGGTCCCATACAAAAACCACCAAGCCCTCTGCATTATAACAATCTAATTTACTGAGATATCATTTTGCTGTTGATATTGTTAAATGATTTAGAGTCAGAAATCCTAGCCAACGTATTGTAACGGCAAGATCTATCAGATCTATTTGTTTGCTGTTAAACTAATCTAATCAGATACTTTATTAAAACATTTTTTAAAATGCTAGAAAAAGTCAATAGGAAGAAAAATAAGTCAATAATAAGAAAAAAAACAAGAATGTGCAATTAGAATAGGATTGTTTTCTATGCTTGCATCATAAAAAAATTAAAATCATGGACTTTCAGTTTACTATAAAAGATTTCTGATTATAAATTCCAAAAGAAGCCACTGTCTGTTTTGTTGTTTCTTCTAAATTTGGAAGAAAGCATTTAGAGATGTTAAGAATCCCCTTTTTATCTTATTTTTACAAAAGCCCACAGAAATAGAGCCTTAAGTAGCTTTTCTGAATCAAGTGTTCAAAACTGCTAGTAAACTACAATTTATCATAATAACTGAGTTACAGAAAAGCTTATGTACATACTACCTTCTCGCTTTCCTTGATATACTTTTAAGGAATTTAGCAAAAAAAAGCCCATTTTTTCAAATCAACTTCAGTTTACTTTTGTGTTTGAAAGAAAATAGCTTCAAAGCCTAATGCTAAAAATTGACTTGTCTCAAAGAAACAATTTTTAAGAATAGTTAAGCTCATTAGGTTTCAATAAAACAATTAGCACAAGTTAAATATGTATGTGCTACATAACTATCCCCATCTTTTCTCTAGGACTTCATAGCAGTTTATGCATCACTCCATCTATTTTTTCTTACAACACCAATCTTGGGAAATAAATTGAGCTGAGTTAGAATAACTGGCACATCACACAATACTATGACTGGTGGACTTGAACTTGGGTCCTAATCCAATATCTTAACCAATACACCATTTTGGCTGGAAAAAATATCCTCTCTACAGCTGCACTGAGGAAGGGGAGAAGGGGATGCATGACTTATTATGGTTGACCACATAGTCAGCCAGATGTTTAGACTGAATTTGGCATTTTTATCCACCAATTGACTCCTTCTCAAAAATCTGGGATAGGCAGATGTTGTTTGATGGTGTTAAAAGTTATTGTTGCAGGATGTCGCAGCTACTCCAAGTAAAGCTGCCTTTTACAATTGACTGAGAGTGTTATGTCAAATGCCAATGGTGTTCAAGTGGTGTTCCAGTTGCTTGGGGTTGCACCCTAAGTGCCTATTATTATTGTACTATCTTTGCTTTCTTTAACCACAATTGTTCTATTTCTATTTGCAGGTCTGCGATTTTATTCTTCTTCTGATAATTAAAAATTAATCATCATTTTTATAGCAATAAGTTTTATTTTGGTGTAATGTTTGAATTATATCAAATTTCCTGTATGTACGGGTAGTCCTGACCACAATTAAGCCTAGAATTTTGGTCATAAGGCATTGCGGTTGTAAGTCAAGTCACCATGTGACCAAATTCAATTTTACAACTGTTTTTACAATGGTTGTTAAGTGAATCACCATGGTCATTAAGCAAATCATGTGGTTGTAAGTCTAAATCCAGTTTATTCAATGGATGTTTTTTGCTGGAAAATGGCAAAAAAATTACAAAACATGTCAATATGATTGCGAGATGCTGCAGTCGTTCATAAATGCAAACCAGCTGCCAAATGCCCAATGTGGACCTTTGAACAGCATCCTCTACAAAGCAGTTAATTCAATGGATTGAGATAGGCTTCTAAAATTCTTTGTACCCAATTCAAAGTATCCATGGAATAATGACTAGTGATGAGTAATGACTAATTTAAAAAATCAATCTAGTTACAGAATACAAACTATCACACATCTAGAAACATTATCCATTGTCTCGCAGTTTCTGGGAGTTGGGCAGCATATAAATTTTAATAAGAATAACCTTGCCTCCCACATATGCACGCGCAGAGAATAGATACATTCATAATACTGAGATGCCCCACCAAGGTCAGTAAGGATACTCTCTAGTTTAGTACCAACTAAAGCAGGATTATGACTAATCCAGACAACAATTTGCATAGTTATCACACAAACATGTCACACTTCGCTTAAATTAGTAAAATTTCTTACATGTGTTTATATTCTAACACCATTTTTGTAGTTATGCATGCATAGAAATAGACACCAATAACAAAACTTTGCTCTTATTTCTTTTCCCAAGATCTGAGAACCCATCTTTCTAAAATCTCATTCCTGGTTTGATTGGTTGCCATATTATATTTTATTGAATCATTAGCCACTGTACTAAACAACAGTTCAGTTGTCTGATTGTCCATGTGTATACCTTCAGGCATACAGTGCTGCAAATAATGATGAGAGTCTTGTTAAATTTGTCTTTGCAAGTTTGCATCTTTTATTTAAAAAAAAATCACAATCAATTGAGAAGGCTGCAGAAGGGGAAAGAGGTGCTTTAATGTATCAAGTTTCTAGATGAGTAATATTGAGCATAGAAATGTTTATTTACTTATTAAAAGTTTTTCTATTGCTCTTATTAAATGATGTGAGGCAGTTTTTCTATGTCAGCACCCAGAACTGGTTTTCCTGAGCTAAACACGGAGGATTAGATTCAAATTTAATCATAAAACTGAAATGTCCACACTTAAGCCCCATTGATTTGAAAAGGCTTCTTAATATGATTACATTTGGATCCAAACCAGTTTCTTTAAAAAAAATATTTTTCCATACCAGGCTCATCACCTAAATTACATGCATCTTTTATAATATGAATATAATGTATTTTTGTGAAATAGCAATAACAGCAACTAGTTTGGGTTTGGTATGCTGCAAATAATATTGTCCAACATGTCAAAAGATGATAATAATATAGAAAGTATATACAGAAGTATTAGATACAAGTAGGTACTGCAACAAAACCTTGGTAACAAGGTTTACTGTCTTTCTTAAATATATATCATTAGTAGTAATAGTAAACATTGGTTACCAAGGTTTTGTTGCAGTACCTATTTGTACCTAATGCTTCTTTGCTGATGAAAAGTAACAAAAGTGTAGGCAGTTTGCTTTTTTTCCATTATCTCTTTAGATTTCATTCATATGTTTATCAGTAGTACAAATAAGAAAACTTGAATGCACCCGCATTTCTTTGGTTTACTGAACAAAAGCTTTGTTCAAATGACTAAGAAGCTGGTTTCCCATTTGTGCTCTGAGAAGTACTGACAGACCATGATAATACCCCAGATTTAACAAGAGAAGGCTGGTTCACAAATACTCGAGATTCTTTATTTAAATATCTAAAATTGTTAGAGCCAACACATCTACCTATTACTTATGGGACTGACCTTATTGTTAAACACATGGATAAGACTTGTTTACAAATATGACAGATCAATTCTGAAGATTTTAAGTTTGAGAGGGGAATTGGTGCTATATTTCCTTTTCTGAGCAGTTGTACTTCCTTTGTGAACATCCTGAAAAAGTAAAACTTGTATCTGTTGAAGAAAACTAAAAGTAAAGGTTTTCCTTTTCCAGTTGTTTCCAACTCTAGGGGGCGATGCTTATCTGTTTCTTAACAGAGGGAGCCAGCATTGTCTGAAGACATTTCAGTGTTCATGTGGCCAGCATGACTATATGCCAAGGCGCATGGAATGCTGTTATCTTCCCACCGAGGTGGTGGGTACCTATTTATCTACTAGCATTTGCATGCTTTCAAACTGCTAGGTGGGCAGGACCTGGGGCAAGTAACAGGAGCTCACCCTGTTACACAGTGCTCGGGTCTGAAACCTGGGCTATCAACTTTCCAGCCCACAGGTGCCTTAACTGCAGAGCCATCACACCCCTCATCTGGTTAATACAAGGCCACATAATATTGTGTAGAGAGAACCTTTTTAGTTCTCTAGAATTCTTCATCTGGGGAACAAATGAAACAAAACCAAAAGTGATTCAAAAATAAAATGAGAGCTGAACATGGGATTTAGGTTGGATAAAAGTATTAAAATTTGACTTGTGCCACCTTTAAACCAACCCCTTTATTTGGAAGTATCAAAAGGGAAATGAACTATATGGACACATATTATTACTAATTTATCTGTCTAATGTTAACACTCAAAATTCCCTTCTATTATCGCAGATGAGTTATTGGTAAGCAATTTGATTTTATTGAAGATTTTGCTTCATAGGGACAAATAAACAAATAAAATCATAATCTATTAACGGAGCAGTTCTTCAATCTGCACTATGATACCTTCTCAAATACAGTTTTCTGGTTATAGTATCAGATTTTATTGGTTT
>WNWU01000001.1:62354697-62382637 GCA_012654045.1 Ptyas mucosa | reverse complement strand
GGTTTAAAAGGCTGAAATAGAGGAAAACCTGGCTATTCCTCATCAACACTCCGGAATAAGAGAGCTTCTTATCCATTATATTTATTGTGTTATGGGGCTGTGAGTGTTGCACGTTTCTGGTGGGAAATACAGTCACTGGGATGCATTTGTTATTTATCGCTGCTACTTTTAAAAATGCCTGTCCCCAAGCTTGGACAATTAGGAGAAAGTGTTACTGTGCAGAAGGAAATTTGATTTAGGGATAAGTTCTGTCAAAGACATTCTAGAGGATCATTTTCACTCGATTTTCTTTGCCTTTGCTGTAGCAATCTATAACAAAGCTGCATGTAAACTCCAGATGCTCATTATATTTAGAAAACACACATTTCATATAAGCCAGAGCTATGTTAAGCGACAGCGCCCGAGCTGAAACTAGCCTGGACTGTCAAGACAAATACTCTCTCAGAAGCCGTGGTGTGAATCCAAAAACGAAGCACCGTCCGCGCCAAAGAAGCGAAGCTTTTGCATGATCAATTAATTTAAGGGAAGGGATTACATCTCCTCGCGGAGGGTTACCCGATTTTTTTCAATCAGTGGACCAACCCATAAAGCATCCGATTGCCGAGGCGTCTTCTCTGGTATTTTGTGAACAGCTTTCTGATTGGCCGGCGGGACTCTGCAATGGTTGGCACAGAAGAGTCGGGCTCCTGGATTGGCGGCCTTGCACCTGCAATGCGTCAAGTAACGATGCTGGCATGAATGTGCTTGGAGAGACTTTTGTATGAATGGCTGAACCCGAAGAGACGGGAAGGAGCGAGAGGAAATTAGGGAGGCTGCGGGCCTTGGGAAACGGTGGGTGACGGGGCGGGTTGGCTCAAAAAGTGCAAAGGTGACTGCAGAGCCTCTTTGCGGCTTGCACGGACAGGCACGGGAAAGACCTCCCCTCCCCTAGGCGTTTGCAGCAAGGGAGTTCGGGGCTGGGCTGCCTCCCCGCCAGGGAAGGGAAGGGAAGGGAAGGGAAGTTCATCCCTTCCCCGCCAGGGGGAAAGGCGCTCGTGCCCGACAACCACCAGCGACTCCCTCTTGCCTCGCTCCCGAGGCGGCCGTTTCGGACAGCAGCAGCCCCCTCGCCTTGAGAGCTGGGACGGCGATTGCAGACGAGAAGGCAGAGCCATCTCGATCTGCGTGGCCAACCGTGGGTCGCCACGTGTTTTTCCCGCGGAGAAAAACGCGGCTTCGCCTTGAGAAGAAGAGGCCGTTTGGAGGAAACGATCCGTTTCTCTCCCGCGCTCGCAACCTGCACGGCGCCAATTGAGAAGCGCCTCAGCTTGGAAAAGGCTCGGTTGGCCGGACGACGCGTAACTGCGCCTGGAACTCTCGGCCTCTTTGGCCGAGGAAGGCTGGCTGGCTGGCAGCCTCCAAGCTGGAGCCGATTGGGAATAAGACCGGACAGGGCAAGTTTTGAACAGAGGCCAGGAACTATTATGACCTTTTCGTTGTGCAACCTAATAATAATAATAATAATAATAATAATAATAATAATAATAATAGGAGTCCTACTTGTCTGGTTGCATACACAAACACTCAAAGAATCTCAGGTTGGGGGTCAGGGGCGGGTCAGCAGTCAGCTTGTGAATGTAAGACTTTCACTGGAGTTTTGTGACTGAATATATGTAAGACACAACACATGGAGAAGTGTTCATGTACGGTAAATCCTCCTAAATCAGATTGTGAGTGTTGGGTTTATATCTTAAATTTCCCGTGTACATATGCATAACTTGAATATAAATCAGACTCAACTGATTTATTTCCTTTGTATTTTCAGTATTTACAATTTGGTCTTGTCAGTTGGAAAATGGACAGCGGGTTCCTTAGTTGCTTCTCTGCAGTCTCTGTCCCCCCTCCCCCCCTTTACTTAGTAATGTCATCAAGTACAGTAGCATCATTTTATCAATATACTGTTAAAAAAAGTTTAAATGAAAAGTGAGCGTGGTATCAGGTTATTTTATTGGTACAAATGACATTAAAACCATAGATGCTTTTCTGTATTGTCTTTTTTTCCCCAAATGAAATATTGATGAGATATACAGGAGATTCCTGAAGGACTGAAGTACCTGTTGAGAATGTAATTGGCTGCAGTTTTTCAAAGGAGCAACTGCAGTGGAAAATGGGTCTCTGGCATCTTTAACATTGGGTACCATGGAGATTTCCGAAGATGTTCCCATCTCTGCCAAATAGCCTCTTCAACAGAATATTAAAGACGAAGGAGTGATGCTCTCCTTTCCACTCACTAACAAAAAGGGAATGACAATAATAGCAGAAACTTTCACATTGAAACATACATACATATATATATATATATATATATATATATATATATATATATATATGTGGAACTTGCAACAAAATTTTGCAATGAAGATGTTCAGCTATGGCTTATTTCAGATACACACCTGCTACATAGTTTGCAAGTTGAGATTTAATTATTATATATTCAAAAGCATATGCCTCCAGAAAAATATGGAAGTATCCAATTTAATTAATGTTTCTCATATACTTGTATATAAAAGTTGTCACAATTTTGAAATCTGCAGATTAGCTTGAATTTGTTTTACAGGGAAAAAGATAATTCATTGAATGATCAAACAAAATTCATGGTATACAAGTATATTATAAGATGGCACCATTGCTGAAATTTATTAGACATATGTAGTTCTGCCATTTTATCGAGCCTGTTTGGTACTACCAAAACAGAAAATATGACGTAGTAATGTCATGATAATAATCCATTTATAATTCTTACCTTGTCAGATTGTCATTGGGTTTATTACTGGAACTTTCCCCCCTATTTATATATATTTTTTTCAGAAAGATGACTCAAGTTTGCGATTTTATCAGGAATATTTTATGTGTTTGAACATCTTTCTTTGAATACAATATTGTTTATTCTGTTGTATATCGGAAGACTACAAAAATAATTGGTATCCAGTATTTTAATTTTCATGATAAGAAACATTTTTGTAATAAAAGAAAAACTTCAAGCATAATGTTATAAAGCCAGTAGGTAAGACATATTATTTTGATGAACGATATCAGTGGGTTGGGGAAGGTTGCCATTTCAAAATGCTGAAGTAATAGCTTTAGTCTCATTCTTACGAGTTCAACTGGCAATTGTTTGACTCACAGTTTTGAAAATTTGATATTACTGAATAACATTGGCAATATATCCCGAAGAACTGAACAAATAAAATTTTGTTTGTTTTCTTGCTGGAGAGGATATTAAGCATTAGCCAATTTATTTTAAAACATTTCATCTAACAACGTAAAGCAGTTTTTCTGATATTGGCAGATTACAATTCTGGAGAAGATATTTGTCCTGCAAAAACAAAGTTTCTGCTTTTCAAAAACAAGTCACATCTTTCCACTCATGTATGCTTCTCGGCAAACAACTACGCAAAGTTTTAAAAACAAAGTTTTAAAAAGAAAAAAAGAATCACAAATCTCACTGATAACCAAAAATGGGAAAAGTAATGTTTAACAACCACAATAAAATGCAACAATAGAAGTGAAAAAGTGAAATCATCCAATAGAATCATCCTATCAAATCTGTACCGTATTAAAAATTCTATCTTGGGAGAGTCTGATATAATACTTTATTGTCTCAAAATAGTTATTAATTTATATATATATATATACCAAGATGATTGCAGTAATATCATTATTGCTGTAATTGTCATTTTGATACATTTAAGTTTTAACTGAATTGTATTGTTTTAAAATTGCATTGCCTTTTAACTCTAACCATTACATTCTCCCCCATTTAAACATGTATCCTGCATGCCCTTTTATTTGCTACGGCCAGTATATGCTGCTTAAATCTTTGCTTAAATCTTACCTTGTAGCTTCAGATGTTTGGTAGCAAAAAAGGCTTGTCTCATATACTAAAACTACATCATGCATCTGATGAAGTAGATACTTACTTTAAAGAGTAAATTCTTAGTCTTTACAATAGCTGTTTTTGCAGCAACATACTAATATAACTCTCTTTGGAAACTACAAGGTTATGGGCCTCTGACAGCATAAAAATACAGAGTTCTTTGCAAAGCAAGACAAATGGCAAATGTAGAACTTGGTTCTTCCCACAAGCAGTAGTAGCTAAAATTAATCTGCAATAATAAACTTAATGCTTCAGAAACTTGAAGTTTCTGGCTTCTTGTTGCCCTTCGAAGTCAGTTATGAATCAGGCTTATTTATGTATAAATTCCAAGCTGTTTAAAAAGTAAACCAGAAATCCCACTTGGATGATCTATTAAGTATGTTATTTTTCCCCCAGTTTACTTGCTGCTATTGTTAGAAAAAGTCAAATGAAAACACATTTGCAATGGATACAGCTTGTTTATAATAAGCCAGGATTTTCCAGAAATAGTCATTGTATCCACTCATCCTATATTTCATTCTAGCAATTTCATTTTTTTTAATTGAATAAAACAATTTAACCAGTTATGAAACTAAGGTCAAATAAGATACAAATGTACATGTAAAAAAGCAAGCCCTTCTGAAATTCTACCCAGTGGATACAAAAATAATTTTCTGAGTTTGCATTCAGTGAACTTTGGAAGGAGATTCTAATTTCTATGCCCTAGAAATTTTTTGGCACTTTTCTTCTTCCCTCTAGTTGCATTGCAACCATCTTGGAAGTTTATACTACAATATGGAAAAGCTACTTTTGGCCTGTTTCTCCCACTAGCAACATTTGTTTACTAGTGACCTTTATCAGAACCCAGCTCTTGCTATGGTGATAGAAAGAACTGCCAATATAATAAAATACTGTGTTGTCCGTGCTTTCCTACTGAGTAGTAGCTTGCACTACAAAACAAGTAGGATATGGATGTTTAAATCATAGCCTGGGAAGGAACCAACACTGCATTGTTTAGATGGAGTAATATTGATGTTGGCAATCTATCCCAGTGACACTAAACTAATGAAGGGCCAGTTTTCAGGCATGTAACCCTTTCTTAACAGGCAATTTATGCAAAAAGTTACTCAGAAACATCAGGACAAAACCCGAGAAGCATAAACTAACACTTTCGGTAGTTTAGGAATGCTTGCCACTTTTTACAGTTTCCTATCCTATGTAGGATGTCCCTGAATATATGTCTAAGCCAGTGTTTTTCAACCTTGGCAACTTTTAAGATGTGTGGATTTCAACTCTCAGAATGCTGGCTGCAGAATTTTGGGAATTGAAGTCCACACATCTTAAAGTTGCCAAGGTTAAGAAACACTGGTCTAGTAATTCAAATTAACTGACTTGAATAACATAGTATATATTGTATATGCAGGAAGATTCTTGGTAGACTTGAATTTATATTCGACACTTCTGTTTTTGACAAGTAGCTTGATATGTCAACCATCCTGTATCAGCTGTCTTTATAAACAATGGTTGGTAAAAATAAAATGAATGTACATGACATTGGATAAAATTTCTTGTAAGATTGGAGATAACCTTTAGATAACATAGGAATAACTCCTAATATATGGATTCTTAGAGATAACTTTACAACCAAAAGTCTAATTGAAACAACATGAACTCTTCTAAGCTTTGTAACTGGTGGAGCTGTCCATAGAGTAATGCTGGATTTCCAAGGCCCCAGAAGGCCCATGCAGTGACAGAGGCCATTCTCACCTGCTTCTCAAAAAGGACAGGCTACACTATTTTTTTCCTCTTGCTCTTCTGATGCTAGGGGTGGCAAGTGTCATTGCAATGAACATTATGAGCACATTTTGAATCTAAACACAGTATAATTCATTTCTGCTCCTTAATCCTTAGCTCCATTTCACACTTCAAGGTTAGCAGGAAAGATGGAGTACATACTTATCATGGAAAGTAGAATTAAGAACTCTGCCTCAATTTCTGACTCAATTCATGCTGATTATGAAGATGAAGATAACTTATTTTGGCCCCCTATCAAGGCATGGAAACATAATTTCAAAAAATGTCCAATAAAAATACTTCACAATTTATTAATCAGAACAACTGAGAATATATTTATAAGAAACACAAACCACTACAGACATGCATTTTAATAGCTCCCTGTAATGTAGCCAAGTGCTGTACATCCATATAAAACATATTACTCTTAAGAACTGCCAAACTGAATAAGGTGGATTTTTTTTTAAAAAAAATCTGTACTCACTTACTAATCAAATAGTGGGAAGACAAGAAATGCTTGAACAAACTAACAGCACAACCAATAATACCTAAAAGAGTGCCTGCAGGGGAAGACCCAAAAAATTGAGGTGGTTACTCATCAATGTGTTTGTCCTTTCCTTGGGAGGTGTTTGTCCTGCAGCTGGCTTTCTGGAGCTGTTCTGCAGGTTTGTTATTAATCAATTCACTAATATAGTCCCATTGGAATTACTAATTATTATTGGGAAACATTAATGTTTCATGTTAGATTAATGATGTTTTTTAATGATTTTACTATCTCAGTTAATTTGGTTGTACAGTATGGTGAATGTTTTATTTCTGTAAGCTATCCATTATGAGAAGATTATGTTGGTCTAAAAATCTAATCAATCAATATCTGATGGTCAAATATATCAAAAGTGTCATCAGGTCTAAAACAACAGCAGTAATTGAAAGTATTGAGATTTGGTTTTCAGAATCTCATTCAGGATTAGAAATAGTGCTGTCTCAATTGAATGGCCTGCCACAGACCTGATTGATATAGATTAGAAGGTCACAGGAAGATAAAATGAGGAATCAGTTTTTTAAGGACTTTAGATTTTTTTTAAAAAAGGAATCATGGACACACGCCAGTATCTTGAACATTAAGAGGGATCCAGAGACGTTTTCTTCCACAAAGGCTGAAGAAAAACATGCTTCAAACAATCTGGAAATCTGCCAGTACATAATGAACAATTCATCAGGTAGGTAATACAAGTCAGGACAAGAGGTTAACAGATTAGGATAAAGAGGGAAAAGGGTCAGTCCCCCATCAATACAGGTAGGAGTGGAAAAAATACTAAGACCGCATATTGAAATTATTAAAAAAATATATGTGCAGCTGGTAAAGAATGGATATGAATACTAAACTACAAACACATGAAGGACAGTATGGTAATAAAAATTTATATAACCATATTGAAAACTATTCCAGAATTAAATGTGAAATGGATACAGGAGGCAAATAAATAGAGGTCTCAAAACCAAGTAATAGTGACTGATGCCAAAGAAATATCACCAATGAGCAAACAAGCAATAAAGCAGTGTATTTTCTTGCTCCCTGAGCAAGCATTCTGTATCAACCATTTCATAGTTGGGTGCATAACTGAGCAATGAATACTTGGAGGTTTAAAACAAAAACAATGAAGAAGCTGCTCTTTGGCAGAGATCAATATCCCTTGGTAAAGTCACCTTGCTTCAAGCTTAATCCGCAGGAGACTTAATTAATATAACTATAGTAGCATCTTTCTTTCTGACCCTTTTGGTATCCTCTCTGCTGTACATAATTATCTTTAACTAATGCAGCAAAACAAAGAAATGCAAACATTAAGAAAGCAAAGTTGAAGTGATTCTGACTGAGAGTGTAAACTTTCAATAGTGCAGCCTTTTGTGGATTTTTTTTCGAGGGGAAAGGAGGTTAGCTCAACATTTCTAATAATATGCTCCCCAACTATGTATCTTCCCAACTTAACTTCCCAAGATAGTAATGAAGTGAACATTTCCACCCAAAGTCTCCTTATCCTAGCCATTAGATCGGTCAAAAAGGATCTAGATAGGAAACATTTGTCCTATAATAACGTTTTTATACTGTAAACCTAAGAAAAAAACCTTCAAATAGATATATGTTGAAGAAAGGCGGAACCCACTAAGATCAGTTATATGAAACAACTTCTAGCCCCAAATAAGGAAGTTTAACCAATATAAAAGATTGTTACATAAATAAATAGGGACGATATGTTGCAGATGAATATCCAAAGCCAAAATATTTGAATTTAATTGCAAATTTGGTAAAGAAATATAACAGTAACAAAACAGCAACAATAATAATTGTATATATGTGTATAGATAGATAATATCTGTATGAATATACCATTGATTACAGCTTTACATGAATCATTTTAAAGGTAATTTATATTTTATTTCATATGCATATATTTGAAATATATCCAGTTGGCCAACTGTTGACTCAGTTAAGATTTAAAGTATTAGAACTGTTTAATAAAATAGCTTGGGAAAAAAATTCATCGAGACTTTCAAAAAGCTTTTAGGAGCTTGCTGTTCAAATGAATGCATTAATTTATGCAGAGAATATAAAAATTTATGCCAGAAAAATATGCACTGCAATTCATTTAAATAAACCAAATGTACAGTGGAAAAAAATTAAAATGTAATCAGTAGCACCCTAAATAATAAATACATCTTTGTAATTGTTAATTTGTATTAGATAGGAATTTGTTGAGCATAATAGCTAGTACAAAATTGTATTTACAAAGGTAGACAGATTACAAAAAACAGTAATTTTACTGACTACCACTGATGATTTACCTAGTTTGGGTAATGAAACATTTTCAAGAAAACAATCATGCCCCAAGAACCCCTCATTTCAACCCTGAGCTACACATATTCTTCTTTATTGGAAAGAACAGTAATTTTATTATATCAGTCCCATCAGGATTTTTTTTTTTTTGCATTTAATAGAGTAACAGAGTTGGAAGTGACCCTGGAGGATTTCTCAAGGAGGAATCTCAGGCAGGACCCTATACCATTTCATACTAATCTCTTCTTTAAAATCTCCATTGATGGGGCACCCACAACTTCTGAAGGCAAGCCATTCCACTGATTAATTGTTGTAACTGTCAGGAAATTTCTCCTTATTTCTAAATTGGTTCTCATCTTGATTAGTTTCCATCCATTGCTTCTTGTTCCGTCTTCAGGTGCTTTGGAGAATAGGTAAGCCCACTCTTCTTTGTGGCAGCCCCTTAGATATTGGAAGGCTGATATCATGTGACCCTTTGTCTTTCTCTTCATTTTACTAGACTTACCCAATTCCTGCAACTATTTATTATTTTCTCTGCACTCATGCTACAGTCTCAACATCTTTTCTATATCATGGTGACCAAAACTGGATGAAATATTCCAAGTGTGCTCTTACTAAGGCATTATAAAGCAGTACTAAAATGTCACATGATCTCGATTCTCTCTCTTTGTTAATGCAGCCTAGGATTACATTGGCTTTTTTGGCAGCTGCATCACACTGCTGGCTTACCATTTCTGTGACATACAAACAGCTTTATTTTAATAAATATTAATTTAAACAATACTATGCACTGAGCATTAGCTAACCCCAAAGAAAAGAAAAAGACCTTAAGACAAGTTTTTTCCCTTAAATGAAGATGGAGCTATCAGTGAATATCTTTTTTATTGTTTCTCTCTCCCATAGATATAATATAGGTACAAATAAAAATATACAGAATTCCATACAGCCTCAGCCATATTACAAGAAAAAAGTAGTCTTTTGTGATCACACTGCAAAGAATCAAAAGCCTGAGCAACCCTCAAATTACTTATCCATTGAAGAACTGAGGTGCAAAGATATTCAAGCATTTTAGGCACGCTTATTAGGCAGCAAGGACTGCGAGGGCAGGCACACACAGTATGACTGCCGTTCAAAGAATTTGAAAGTAATCCTCTGGAGGGCTTAAATTTGAATCCAACATAAAAGTTCCACACAGGCACAGCATTCCTAATTTGCTAGATGTTTTCAAGGATAGAAGTATTACTTCTTTCTGTCCTTTTCCTGTCTCTTTTCAAACATTCCTTTTAAATGAAAATTGGGTGTGACGCTTCCAAAACTGTGGGTGTTTGGGCATATTTTGAGAAGAAGCAAGCTATTTATTAAACATGTATAAATATTCATGTCTTCCTTCCAGGAATCATGACTGGTCTGCAGCCTCCTCTCCCTACCTCCAGAAATCTCCTTCAAGGGAGAATAGCTAGGAGCAACAGCAGTGAGAGGTAAAGAAGCTGACTGGGGAATTCTGGGAGTTGAAATCCTCACATCTTAAAGCAGTGGAGATTGAAAAACATTGCTATAAACAATGATCAAATGCCCATAGCTTTTACTGGTACTAACATGCTGTTGTGTGGAGAGGGCTTGTCAATGATTGGAGGGACAACTGTTATGAAATGTTTAATTCATGATAGCAGATATAAGTCACAAATGTCCTTTTTGAAGAGGCCTATTGACAGACCAGAAAATGCCAAAAGAAAAGCAATGAAGATGAAAACTGTGATGAAGTTTTAAGTGGCTAGACTTCCTAAGCCAGGGGTGTCAAACTTGTAGCCCATGGGCTGGATGCGTCATGCACTGGCCACGCCCACCCCCAGTTTAGCGAAGGGGGAAAAAGTTGCAATGTCACATGATGATGTATTGTTGCAAGTTTGACACCCCTATCCTAAGCTGAAGAAATAATTAAGAGGTGATCTGGATGTCTAGATTGACTCAGCTTTCCATTCTTCCCAGGTCCGTAAAATGAGGACCTGGATTGTTGGGGGCAATATACTGATATTGTAAACCACCCAGAGAGTGCTGTAAAACATTATGGGGTGGTATATAAATATAAATGCTATTGCTATTTGCTCATGAAATTTGCCCACAAAAGAAAAGGAGGAAAAGGATTCCATAAACTGAGCAGAAGACTAGCTAAGCAAGCAAGTTTCTTATTATGGGGTGAGAAGAAATGACAAAACAGGTGTAAGCTGTTATTTCTTCCATTATACTATGGCTACTAAAGACTGACCCCAATTCCCTATCTTTTGAAGTGTAAAATGTTTATCTGGATTTTGGTGTTACTGATCAGAGCAGAATAAGAGTTTTATTCTTATAGTTTGAGACAGAGTTTGTCATAAATTTGAATTATGCCAATATGCGTAAAATGCTTTTGAGATTATTACTCTAAAACTGTATTTGGAAACAGCTGATAAGGAGATTTAGTCAAGTGTCATACAGCATTGCAGTTATAAAAAATGAACTCAGCAATTTAGTGATTGCAGTAAATGCATGGGCTCCCTTCCAAACCTTGAAGACTGCATCAATTTCCAAGCTGAAAGGCACGAAGCACAGATGTATGAGTGCTCAAACACCCACAATGTCTGACACGCAGGTTACACACTTTTCTGAGAACCAGTTGATCTGGGAAGGGTCAGCAGCTGTTTTCTGATGGTAAACACATAATGCTAATCTGTGGGCTGGTGAAAAATTCCCAAAGCTCCTGTCTACATTTCTTGGGGCAATCATCCCCTTTGGAAGTCTATTGCCAAACTAACAGTTAAATCTTATGATGATGTGTAGTGGAAGCCAGGTTGGTTTGTGCAAGAATTAAACATTATAGACAGATATGGAGCGTGCAGTTGATGTAAACTAGATTTAGTTATACTTCTTCCTCTCTCCCTCCTATATGACTTTATTTCCTACAATTTCTTTCTTTCTCTGTGTATTGCATAACATTATTTAACTTCCAAAATAACAGCTTTATGGATGTGCATATATAATAAGTTATATATAACTGAATACTTGGGAATCAATCTATTGCAAGTTTACAAAGGGGATGAAGGAGAAAAATAACTTAAAATCTGAAAGAAAATTAAAGTTCAAATCTATTTGGGGGGTAGAGGGATTAGTTATGCCATGAATTACATGCCATATACAAAGAAAATACTGCATTTGGGTTGAAAATAATCAAAGGAAAAGCAAAGTAAACTTTCAGAGTGAAGTAAAGGGCAATGTCAATGTTAAATAGAACAAAGCAAGAATAGAATTTTGAAAAAAAAGTTTACACTTTTACATTGAAGACAAAATCTGAAATATGCCAAAAAAGATTAGTATTTTGCAAATGAAGTAATTTATGAAATCTAATACAGTACTGGAACAGCCACCAAATTTTTAGACCTTGAGTTAATAGGTTCAGTAGGCCCTCTTTACATAATCCTGTGTATTATTTCAAATGTGAAATACCCAATTAACGTAATTCTCCCCTTTCCTTGCCAATCTGTTTTATAACCAAACCAAAACACCTACCTCCCATCAGTGATGAAAAAAAATCCTAGGCATATTGTTTCTCATTTTAAAATCCCTTTAATTTTGGCACCATTATTATCCCTAGTAGAAAAAAAGGGGGGGATTGCTTTTGCTGCTCCGACCCTAAATACATTTACATTGTTTTGTAGAGGATAATAGATTCATAAGCAAAATTAATAAAAAAGAGCATCTGCTATCGTACATGTCTGGCTATTTGCCAACTTACATGTTTGTTAATGAGAAAGGATGGTGTAGCAAAGCACATATCTCATTAGTCGATATGCACAGCCCAGGGGTTTACATCTTCGGTGAACACTTTTCTGATCTGTGTCAGTGCTTGGTTCTATAGTTCACACTTCATTGTGTAGTTTTCACATTGCAGTGTGTAAGTGCAGTCAAATTTACCACTACCATTACATCTAACATGCAGAGAACAGAGAAATTTGTATAATATGCACTGTGTTAGAAAACTCTGGCTCAGACACCTGATAATCTGAACATGTTGTTCACCAGTAAAAACAATTTTCAGGCTGACTATCCCTTTAGGGAAAGTGAAGAAGCGGCTTAGGGTGGCAGATGTCAGAAGCAGAGCTCATTTAATCATGGTAATACCCATAATAAAACACACACAGGGAGTCTAAGTAGTTTGTTCTATAAAAAGACAAAGTTTCTAAAATACGAGACAGGAGAAGCAGCAGATTCTGGGTTCTGTATTTGCATAATGTAGCCTCCTTTTTTAAAAAAATCTATCCATAGTTAAGGAAGTCCACAACTGCTTAATTTATGTCCAATAGACATATTAATACACTGACTGAAAGACAAATAGAAAAATCACAGGCCTGACCTAAATCAATTTTGTTGTTTTAAACTCTTTAGGGTAAAAAAACAAACAAACTGTATGTATTTCAGTTTTAAAAGAAAGGTGTTGATTCTTGCAGATAATTTTCCATTTTCTCAACACCTCAGAGTGATTTGTTATCACACTACAGTATACATTATTAACACTCTAAAAGTAACACCTTCATGAGCATATTTTATATAGAAACTCATTCTCTCAAAATATTTCAGCTGGATGCCATCTTCTAACCTGTTAAACTCTCCTCTTACAGAATGTAAATTGTTTAAAAATTCTGGAAATTTAATGTTACCTTCCCTTTAAAATAAAAAGCCCAAATTTTATTTTATTTCATTTATTTCGTCATGCATGTATTTTATGACAGATACAAGTGTAAACATAATGATAAATACATGTAAAGGATACGAATAACAGAAAATATTAGGACAGGGAAGGTAGGCACGCTCGTGCGCTTATGCACCAACAATGTCCTTTTGATAAATAAACAACAATGTCCTTTTGATAAATCCGTGTCCTTCAACACACGCACACCAATTATAAATTATAGCAAAAAGATAAAGTTAAAAGTTTTTAGTTGTCTAAAGTTTTGCAACCCTGGTTATGTACAACCTTCTTTTTTAGTACTCAAGTTAACATGTACCCATCTGCTTAAATATGTACCGATTTCCATTCACTTAAAAAATAAGGTTCCATCCAATAATCTGAAAACACGAATATCCTGACTATCTTTTTTAGAATCTGCTTTAAGCCTTCGTTGTATGGAAGGAATACGAAGAATCTTTTCACGAATGAATGGAGCAGCGCCATTTTGAGCTCACCGCTCAACAAAACTACATTTCCCAGCATGCTCAGGAAAAGGGTTCGCGCCATCTTGTCGCCTTCCTTGCCCTATTGCTGGAGGCGGCAGCGGAAGTCATCATTTTGGAGGTTTTTCGCGGCCTGCCGTGATGGCTCTTTTTCCTGCTTTTGCCGATGCTGCTAATGCCGAGGACGTACAAGCAAGCGAAGGCTCGAACAGAGGTAATGACGTTGCTCTTATTTATGTGCCTCAGTAACAAGCGGACAAAGAAGCCCTTCTTCGTTGAAACCATATTTCGGTTTTTCCTTTCGGACACTTGTTTCTACAGATGCCCTTTGCAGAGACGCAGCGTTCGCCAAGCCGAGGTCTTCCGAATGGATGGAAATACAACTCCCAGAATTCCTCCCCGCTGAGCCTGGCTACGCTACCCTGGCCGGGATTTCTGGGAGTCGTAGTCCCAGCGATTCTGGAGCACTCTTAAATCTATTCCTGACAATGCTTAGCGTATGCAAAAAACCCATTCATTGGCAGTACAGCATATTGACATATTGAAAGGCCTTGCTGCTGCATCAGCCCAAAGTTACAATTAGAACAGAACAGAACAGCTTAGCTTTATTGGCCAAGTATATTGGACAGTCAAGGAATTTGTGTCTGGTGCATACGCTCTCAGTGTACATAAAGAGAATAAAATACATTCATCAAAAATAAAAAGATATAACACTTAGTGATAGTCAAGGTTACTAATAAGCTATCAAATCGTACTAGGAAACAACAATATAAATTGAAAGATACAAGTACTTAGTTATAATAAGTGGGAAGAGATAGATACTATTATTCTTCTCTTCCTTAGTAGTATCTTAGTATACAGTCTTAGTAAATTATTTGACTGTGTTGTCGGAATTAGTTGTTAAGCAGAGTGATGGCATTCGGGAAAAAACTTTCCTTGTGTCTAGTTGTTCTGGTGTGCAGTGCCCTATAGTGTCGTTTTGAGGATAGAAGTTGAAACAATTTATGTCCAGGATGTGAGGAGTCTGTAGATATTTTCACAGCCCTCTTTTTGACTCATGCAGTATACAGATTCTAAGTGGATCTGTTAACAAAATTGACCGTAAACGGGCAGATACTTTTTCCCTATTAAGGTGACAGAAAGGATCTGGCTAAATAGAAAACATGCAATGGGCACTTTATATTCCACAGTCTTGTGGTTAGTCTTACAAAAGGGTCACATGGTGAGAATTCTGAAAAATCCAGATGGCCAATTTTCACATACTTTTGGATCCAGAGAGGGCTTTTTGAGAAGTGGGTGCACTGCTGCTTCCTTAAAGATTGCTGGCTGCATTTCCTCTCACAGTGAGGCAATAACAGCTTACGATTCGGGAAACCATCTCCACATCCCAGCTGCATGAAGGAGCCGGAAGGACAGGGTTCCAGTTCATAAGTTGTAGAGGACATCCTGGATGTTTCCTTAAGAAATCCCTGGTGACCAAGCAGGAAGATATCCTAGTCGCCTTTGCCCAGCCAGGTCTCATGTAATACAGGCCAAGCATATTGACATTGAGAGTGCAAGGGATTTTCAGGTAATGCAAGGAACAGTTCTGTGCAAAGCAGCATCACTTTTTCTCCACAGATTTTGGGCTTCTTACTGTATCTGAACTACCCAAACTCAAGTGGTTGTTAGGGAGCAACAGGCTCTGTTTTGGCTGTCAGGATACAGCAGCCCCACTAGCCGGATCTATGAACGGACATGAGTGGATATGATCTTATTGCAGGTTGAAAAACATATTTAGAATTGCTGCCTACCTTTGGTAAATTGTAGCCTCACTAAGCTATCAATCTGTGCTGAAACAAATTAGCATTTAAGAGGCAAAGGAAAATAAAAAAGATTCATCCATAACTGTAAAAAAAAATGGCAGTTTTATTGTTGTATTAACAATCTGTCTGTCTTCTGAATCTTTAGATTTGAACTGGCTGACAAATCAAAGCTTCTGCAATGAAGATGCACTGAGATTGCACCAAAACGTTTTAGAAAATACCCACTGTGCTCCTCCGCTCCAAAGGTAGTATAAGACCTTTACCTTTGTTGTTCATAATGTACTTTTAAAACAGAAAGGTATGGGCAGTTTTACCTTTCAGTTTGGTTTCTTATATATTAAGAGCAGCATCTGCGGGGTAGGGGATGGTTGCACATCATGTGAGTCAGTCTGACAAAAGCAGGATTGTGATAGATGATGAAAGTGGCAGGAGTCTGAGGATGCCCATGCTTATATAATTGCTATAGCATTCTGTATTTATGCACACTAAATCACAAAGACTATTGCTTAAAATTCTCTCCTTCCTTTAAATAAGATGATAAGTGCTAATTTTTTGGTGAAGATGGAACAGTATGATCATTTCTCATTGCTGCTCAGATTAATGTTTTTTTCACTCTTAAAATTAACTCTTAATTTTATTTTTTTGATACAAAATCTTTGTATCTTTGTTCCAGAGGTGAGACATTTTAGAAGATTGGTGGTTGGGATAATTCGATTTCAGTTCTCTCAAACTAGAACATACCTGTTTGTCAAAGACAGGCACACACATGATTTTATCGCTTTGTAAGAAAAATGTAATCTAGCTGTGAACTTTATAATTGCAGCCTGAATTTTCATATTTAACTTGTTTTGTGTTTGGAAAAACAGAACTTTAAAGTTTGCTGTATAATCTGTGCCATCTTCTTTAGATTTCATCTTTCATCTAAAAATACATTTTGTAGCATACCTACTAAATCTTTCTATTTTCCAATAAGTATAGGAATATCATTGAAAATATGATTTTTATCTGTTTTATAAGCAATACAGTTACCAGTTTTGAACTCCCTGGAGAAAATGAAGCCAACAAAAGTTTTCAAGTGTCACCTAAAAAGAGAAAGAAAAAGAAAAAGCAACGAGATCACAAGAAAAATAAAAAGAAGAAAAGAAAAGAATGGACCACTAGTGGGTCTGAATTTGAGGATGGGAGAGATGATAGAAATAATGAAAAAAGAGGAACAGAATTGAAGTACGTAAGTACATTTCATTTCTGAACTTGCACTTCTTGTAGATCCAATTATTTCTTCCTTTTTCTGAATAATATTACTGACAAAGATAGTTCAGATTTGAGAATAATTCATGCATATTTTTGCCTTTTTGAGTTTGGTGCAACTTATTTCCAAGTAAATGTGTACAGGATTGTGCTTCAAATCAATGAGAATTATCAACTAAGCATGCATTAAAAATTAGGATGTCTCCTATCCTTTCTTTTAGGGACAAAAAGACACAAGTAGACTGCAGTGTAATTTGTATGGTCATTTTATTAGAAGTGTCTCTGAGAAGAAAATAAATGGAAAAAAGCAGTGATTTGTTGGATTGATGGGCAGGGAGATGAATAGGGATTGTAATCGAGTCAAAGTAAAAGGCAGTTTGTTTTGTTATTACATGTATACCAAGTCTTTCATCTGGGAATTCAAGGCATTATACTTAGGGGCAATCTATTGCTTTTTGTCACCAAAATAACAGCTTTGTAAACAAAATACGCTGAGAGAAAGTAACTGGCCTGAAGCCAGATAGTGAGCTCAACAGTCAAGGTAGTCTCCCTAATCCATAATACTTTTATGTGGAGATACAAGTCCTCTTGGAGTTTGGAATCACTAGAATGGGAAAAAAAGAATGCTGGTTTAAATAGGGTCAGTACACTCTTTTCAATATTTGGAGATGCTAGCAATGTCTGTCCTCTGTTTGAAATGTGGAGCTTGGGGTTATTTCCCCCCTTCTCTCTTATTGCCATTGTGATATGAATAACAAATAGACATCATACATTATTATAAACTGACTTGACTGTCAAGATCAAGCTGTAATGATAACCATTTAAAATAAATGTATGCTGTATTATTAATGTTTAGAATAACTGGCAGCCAGTCTCTGTACCACTGAAATCAATGAGTAATAGGCTGTAAATTTTTGAGAAGCTGTAATTTGACTAATGTTACTTAATCATTCATTCAGGCTTTGGAATGAGGCACTATAATAATACTAAGTTTTATTCTGTGAATAATAATTTTGGGTTATTCACATTTTTGTGGTTATTCATATTAGGCAGAAATGCGCCATTGTCACAAACAATAGAACTAAATATTAGAACCTGGCATTTATCTCCTTTAGAATCTGAATTCCAGGTTGGAATTTTAAGAAAGTTTTATCTTCTTTTGCTACCCAGAAATATATTAGTGTCTATCAGCGTGTCTTAAATTTCTTTGCAAACTGTTCAGATTAATATGAGCTGGAGCAGGGAAAGTTTCTGAACAGATAGTTTCGGATTTCTTAATGTATTATCAGGGGATGTCTTATTTTGGGGGAAACAGGTTAATTTAGCACTCATTTTAGAATTTCGGTGATTTGGATGACCTTTAACCTGCCTTTCATTTCAAACCCTTTTTCTGTAAATGTATTCTTTGAATATTTTGAAATAGCTTTCAGCACAATATTGGGAATGATTTCAAAACAAAAGCTAGCTTTCCATCAGTCATTTTATTCACATTAAATAGGTGTAGATATCAAGGTAATATCTCATGTTAATACTTTTGTCTTTAAGCTTTGTGATCCTTTTGTAATACTACATTGAATTGTCTCTTATATTTCTTAGCTCTTATTAATAACTGATTATTTATAAAATATCAGAAAAAAAGGGTTCTAGTATATATTGTCCTTCTGCAGTTAGATGCTTCCCCCCCCAAAATAATATATACTAATGACTCTAGATAAATAACTCATAATGAAAGCACAGGTTGCCTTAAAATGTTAAGCCCCAATACTGTTTTAAATAACAGTGGGATGGTAATTATGTTTGCAGTACCTCAATGCAAATCCAGCTAATTCTGAAAAAGGAAATACAGAAATAGTAAAGAAAATAGTTTACATATCGAATGAATTGGTTCAGAATCCTATCTCTATTAACTTGCAGGATACTCCACTGAAGCTGATGTGTTTTTTTCTGAGCAGATACAATAAATCCTACTGATGACATGATATGTAAAATTTTTACTTCATTCAGTAATTCGGCTTTTCTTTCCCTTTTTCATCGGTCTTGAGGGATAAGTGGAAGCCTAAATTTTAGTTGGTTTAAAATATACTGCTTACATTTTTGTTTTAGATTTTATTTGATTTGTACTAGAGGTAGTCCTCGACTTATGATCACAATTGAGCCCCAAATTTCTGTTGCTAGACTAGTCCGATGTTAAGTGAGTTTTGTCCCGTTTTACAATCTTTCTTGCAATGGTTGTTAAGTGAATCACTGCAGTTGTTAAATTACTAGCACGGTTATTAAGTGGATCTAGTTTCCCATTGACTTTTGTTTGTCAGAAGATGGCAAAATGTGATCACATGACCCTGGGACACTGCATTCATCATAAATACATGCCAGTTGCCAAGTGTCTGAATTTTGATCATGTGACTATGGGGATGCTTCAAGGGTCGTAAGTGTAAAAAGTGGCAGGTCATGCCACTTCTTTCATTGCCGTTGTAATTTTGTACGGTCATTAAATGAATGGTTGTAAGTCAAGAACTACCTGTACTTATTTTTCCCTTCCCTCATTTTTACATTTATTTTTGCAGCTTAGAAGAAAAAATCACAAATGTGCCTTATTCCGCTACTTGGCTTGATGATGTTGAGGGTTTGACAACAGAAGGATTCAGAACAGATAAGAAGCCAGATCCTGCAAATTGGCAATATAAGTCATTATATCGAGGCAACATTGCAAGGTAATCAATCTGGTAGCAGTAACAGTTTAGATAATATTATCGAAAGTAAAATATAACTTAAGAATACTAATAATTTCCAGTTCAGGAAGAACTCGGGGCATCTTCTTTTATGCAATTTGCAGAAGGCTGAGTGATATTCTCTTCCTTTAGTCCCTCTCTCTCTTATTTTGGTTAGCTGTGACAACAAACAGCCTGTGGGCCCTGCCCAATTTTGTGAAACAAAACAGCTCCATGATCTGGAAGTGAGAGGGGAAGTTAGGATTTGGGAGTTTGCTGTGTAGTCACAATAGGGTACTTGACTGTAATATCTTTAGGCGCATTGTCCTGGCTGGTATTGATATTTAACTGACTGCAGAATTAAAAATCAAAACTAAGCTGTTGAGCATGTGGATGCTTTAAAAAGGATTGTCCTTTATAAAAAAAATGTACATCTTTTAATAGGCAACTCGTCTTGCACATAACAGAATCCCCTGAGAATCTTTTCCAGATTTATAATAAGTCCTAAAAAATGTTTTGAAGCCTGTTGTCACAGGAAAAGACATTTGCTCTCTAGTGCCATAATTCCGCCCAGTGAGTTTGTTTACTAATCACCACCTGAGTCCTGTTTTAATTCTAATTTAATAAGTTCCGACTCTGCAGAGCCAACAGTCGAATGGATTTGCACCTGGCCATTCTAGCAACACAGTTGATTGCCTAAGTCTCACATCGGAGGGAGTCAGTTTTGCATCTGGGAATCCTCTGTTGTTGATTGTTCAGCAGGATTTTGCAACTTTCTAGCCTGGCTTTGTCCTGTTTTCCCTCCCTTACCTAATGTGCAGCAGAGTAGGAGTCCTGCCTTTTAATAGTGGGAAGGTGAACAGTGGACAAGAAAATTGCCCTGAAAAATTTGGTCATCAGACTTCCAGTTTGTGACCAGGCAATCAACCTGGCAGTGTGATGGAATATGCATCTGTAGGAGCAGTGGGGGAAAGTTTGGCCACACAGAGTTTTTCCCAAAAGAACCCTAAATTAAGAGACTGTGCAGTCTTGAACTGGAGGGAGTAAGAGGTTCAGAGTAGCCATCCCCTAGAATCTCTCAGATATATCCTCATCCTCCAGTAGATTAAAAAGTTTTAACTGTAGTTTGGCAAAATTCTGCCCATTAGATAGAAGCAAATATAGGATTGAGCTCATTTAAATTGCAGTGTCTTGTCTTGCACCTAACAAGAGATTGTTCAGTTTATATAGTATTCATTGGTAATATTTTAAAAATAATTTTGGAGATTGAAAATATGCTGCTATACTGCACTACGTTAAAAACATATATATTGCCTCCCTTCTTGTACTTTTGGTGTTTTCCATACATAATGAACTTACTTCTTTTTTTAAGGTAAAAATAAGTGATATTTCCTGCTTCTAAGTAGAAAAGGCAAGGCATAAATTGAAATAATTGATAAATTCATTTTAATAAGGGACCCTAGATAATTGCAAAAATCAAGAAGCTGCCTACTAACGATTAACCCTCAGGTTTTGGTTTCTGAGGTGGCAGTCCTGCTGGTGTTTGCCATTTGAGGAGTGGTGAAGAATTTGTAGGAGTTGCTTTCCCACTTCATGGTTTGGTTATGATCAATATCTAATGTCTTACAGGTCAGTAGTCTCCAGAAGGCTCAGAGAGTTTGTAGGGGGAAATATTCCAGAATAAAATCTTAAAGTTACAATGATTAGGGTCTGAGAAAGACTTTTCTCCCTCCACTCCCTTGGGAATAGCCAGTTTTAATTATTGCTTTTAAAGGTATAAGAGACGAAACAACTTCTGCCTTGGCCTTCAACCTAAGGAGCAACATATTATTTGGGAGAGCTCAGCAGCAGAAAAAACATCTTCCTCTAAGCGACTAGAACGCTACTTCACAAAAGGTGGTCGGAAACTCCTGAACGAAGAATGCATTCATGTCAGCGGTAAAAATGAGGATTCCTCATCTGGCTCAGCCTCCTGGATACCAATTTTGCAACAAGATCCATCAGAGGCTCCTTCTACAAGCTGGGTAAACCTTCTTGGAGTTTATGATCTGCAGACCACGCTGTGGTTACAAGGAAAAGGACCCTCTGCTGAACATGGCTTACCAATTAAGCAAGACCCTCAAGAGAACCCCCAGAATGTAGACTCCCCCCTAATGGCAAAGGTGGAAGAATATAACTGCAAAGTCAGAGAGAATCCCAGGGATGTCAAAGCATGGATGGATTTGGTTTCTTTTCAGGTAGGCATGTATGTATTAAGGTTTAAGATTCTAATATAGAGTTACGACCAAAGGCAATTATTTTAGAGGAGCAGATTGGATTTTGGAATATTCTCTGCATACTTGAATTAAATGCCCCTTTCCCCCTAATTATGCAGATTTCCACTCTTTTTAGAAGACCAGGTCTCAGAAATTGACAGGTGCTTAGTATGTTGTCAGTGCAATTTTCTACCAATTCCTGCACTGCTTTGCCACTCTATCTTCTGTGAAAAGAAGAGGATACAAGTAGTCCCAAAAGTGCTTTTTCAAGAAGCAAGTGGACTTTCTTGTTTTCCTTTGAAGACGTTTCGCTTCTCATCCAAGAAGCTTCTTCAGCTCTGACTGGATGGTGGGGGATAGAAGGATTGGAAGTGGAGAATCCAGTCCATCCAGTCAGAAGCTTCTTGGATGAGAAGTGAAATGTCTTCAAAGAAAAAATCCAGTTGCCTCTTGGAAAAGCATCTTTGGGACAACCATGACCTGGATGACTGAGAATCTCCATAGATACAAGTAGTCATCACTTACCAATCACTCCTTCAATAATTGTTCAAAGTTGTGATGGTGCTGAACCGGTGACATTCAAAGTTTGATTCATCACTGCATCCCCATAGTGACATGATTGTGATTTAGATACTTGGCAACCGGCTTGCACTTATGAGAGTTGCAATGTCCCACAGTAACATGATTGCCATTTGTGATCTTCCCTGCCAGTTTTCCACAAAGTCAATGGAGAGGTGGCAGGGAAGGTTGCAAGTCATTCTGGTAAGACCTCTTAGCTATTCTGCACTCACAGTTTCCATACTGTCCATCCTCAGCCTTCCTGCACTCACATCACCACAGACCAGGCTATCTGTCCCCTGGCTTTCCTGCACTCACTCCTGCAATTGGCCCCTCCCACTCCCCTGCAACACCCCCTCTGCTCCTTACCTGAGACGCCACCGCTTCCTACTGAACAACCCACTTGTCTTGGGGTTATCATAGCAACTGGGGTTGCCAGAATTGTTATCGCTAAATGATGTGATCACATGGCATATTTAAGAACCGCATCGCTTAGAGACAGTAATCCCGTGCCCCATTGTAACCCAAGGACTCCCTGTGTGAAGAAACTTTAATGTAAAATTAATAAGCTTCAGAAATATTTCTTTAAAAGTCAAATGGCCTCTTGGAATGTAGCTTAGAGAACCAGATTGAATTGGCTTGCACAGATTGGAAGGAGGAGATTAAGCAGGCCTGTGCATGTACCTTGGCTGTTGATTTCACTTCCTCCACTATTCAGTTCAAAATTAGCAGTTGGATTAGCTGTGGGTTTTTCCCAAAGGACACCCAATTCCATTTCAATTTTACTTAAAATGTCTTATTTTTTTTTCTTATTTTTTTTGTTCCTTTTATTTTTAAGGATGAGCTCATGAGACATCCTAGCTGTTATGCTATCAGTGACGGAGAACGGGAAATGAGAAAGAAATCATCCAAGCTAATACTAGAGAAGAAGCTGGCTATTTTGGAAAGAGCCATAGAAAACAACCCAAATGAAGTGGATCTGAAACTAGCCCGGCTAAAACTTTGCATAGAGTTTTGGGAACCATCTGCTGTAGTGAAGGAGTGGCAAAAGTTGATTTTCTTGCACCCAAACAACCCAGCCCTGTGGCAGAAATATCTCTTATTCTGTCAAAGTCAGTTCAGCACCTTTACTGTCTCCAAAACACATGGCTGTTACGGAAAATGCCTGAGCACGTTATCAGCTGTGAATGATGGCAGTATGGTATCCCATCCTGCACTGCCAGGCACAGAGGAAGCTATGCTAGGTAAGAGGGCATCTGAGCTCCTTTAAGAGACCAATCTCCTCTCCTGTCATGACACGTTTGTGTCTTTGGGGACTTGTATTTACTTATGAGGCATGATGATGATGAAAAAGAACAGATCTCATCTCAGTTTTTGGTTTGCATAGATCATGGTTGGTTCTCATTGGCTGTTTTGGGGGTCCAATTTCCTCTCTCCCCCTTGATTTGTGATCCTTTTATAAATCAAGGTCTTTTCATAGACAGTGCTACAGCTCACAGAAACTTTACTGATGAAACTCATGACTCAAAATCAAAAACATATTTTCTGATACGAGGGGTGGTGGGAGAAAATGTGAAAAAACATAAATAAAAAAACAGGTTTTGGATCGTAGTCAAATGGTCCTTTTGATCTAAAAGTCCCCCGCAGTTGCTTTTTCCACACAGATCTCAACTAATTTCTTTAGAGAGACTTTAATGCATGACAGTTCTCTGCTGTATTATGGGATCATTAATAATGATCTTGCCCTTGTCAGAAACCCTTAAATAAGCCTGCCTGCTCAGCCGAAAGAGTTGTTCCCCTGAATCCTGCAGTCTCTTCCTTTGTTCTAGCCTTCCAGTTTGGCAGTTGGGCTATAAGACTCAGAAACTCTTCACAGCATCGCTATTTGCCAAGCTAGTTAGTAGTTGTGGGAATTCGTTCTTCGTATATGGAAGATGCTATGTTGGGGAAGGTTTGGTTTATATATTTAAAACATAAACCCATTAGAAGCCAGGGGGCCCTCTGTTGGAGTTTGTTGACCTTGGACTAGAGTGTTGGACTACAGTTCCAATCACCCTCAGTATTCCCGGTGCTGTACTAGCTGGAGTTGACAAGAGTTATGGTGTAAGTTCCTTGAGGCCTCAGATCAGGGAAGCTGGGCTGGCTATTTTTGATATCAGTGAACATAGTTGAAAGATGAGCTTGTTGTTAGGTTAGCAGCAGTATTTAAAAATACTTTCAGGTACCCAACTGAATCCTTTCTTCTGTGAATTTTATTTCTTTTTGAGAACTACATTGGGCTCAATCTCAACAGTATTTGCCAGGACTGGAGTAAATTAATTCTGACAGAGTATTAAAGTTGGTAGATATTCCCAGATGGGAAAATGCTGTTGGGTGCCAGAATTAATGAAGGCTCCTTTTTAAATTGTGCCTCTAATGAGGAGTAGATCTTGCCTGACAGTCTCATTTATTGATTAAGAATATCGAGCATTTGTCAGTCATTTATAACCATATAGGGTTTTTTTTAAAAAAATCTTGTTAAGAAGATACATCAGACTTTAAATGAGAGTCTTTGAACAGGGGATGATGAAGAAAGTTACACTGAAGGTTTCTGCCACTTAGTGGTTATTTCTTTTATTGCCTGTCATAGTGACAACCTGTCAGAAAGGAACACAGTGGAAGTTGGATGCTTCAGGAAGTGGTTTAGATGGGGTCCGTCTGAGTTGATCCAAATGCGCCTACTTGGCTTTATTGTCAGAAGACAAGACTCACTGTTTCAATGACTCTATGACCTGACAGTTGCCTTGTATGCACATGACCACGACTGCAGTCGTGTCATTTGATTGAAACAACTTTTATCTTTGGGACCTATGATGAGTTACTACAACTTTGAACGACTGACAAAAATCGCCTGATATAGAAGGAGGTGGCTCCTTCTGTTCCTAAGTTTAATTCAGCCATTTTCCCCCTCCATTTCTAACATATTAAATAAAAGTTTTTTATGTTTTCAGGTAAGTGACAAGATTTTTTAAAAACATGAAATAGAAAATATGTATAATGTGCAATTGGCTATACACCTACTGTATTCCAAAATATTCCTGGTCGCATTCATGAATTTGACTTCTGTTCTCAAAAAAGTTACTTCTCTTTGCAGTTTTGTAAAATCTTGGAGCGTTTAAGTTCAGCGGAACTGAAAGAAAACAATGTTTAATCTTGATGGGAGATCTTGATTTCTTTAAAAAAATCATTACTTAAGTGGTTATATGTCTTCATTTTTTTTAATGTAGTTGTTGTAATTCAAACTCTGGGACTTGCTAATAGAGATGCAGTCATAAATAACAAAAAAGGAAATTGTCATCTGTATTTGAACAGCTGTTACATGAAATGTTGTTTCTTTTTCTCCCAAGCCATTTTTCTTCAGCAGTGCCATTTCCTTAGGCAGGCTGGCCATTCAGAAAAAGCTGTGTCCCTGTTCCAAGCCATGCTTGACTTTACCTTTTTTAAACCAGATAATGTCAAAGACCTGCCAACAAGAGGACAGGTAAAAAACTAGCTTCTTCCATTCCTTCCAATTTCTCCTTCCCCAACTAACATATTTAAAAGAAGTTAATAATCTGGTATGAACCCAGCTGATAATTTCTAATACCCAGAGGTCATACTATTGCTTTGTTCTATATATTTTTTTGTTCCACAAACATATATATCAGAATTCTTGTTTTGTGCAGTAAACTACTGATCTTGCTGGATGTCCTTAACTGAGATATTAACCCTGATTTGTTCCTTGAATAGAAAACATGTTAATGTTGAAAATACTTTAGGTCGTGTACCACGGACCGTACAATCATGAATTGCATTGTTCAGTGACTATTTCTGCAATCTGATAAGCCTAGATCAAATTGACTTGCACCTTGCAAATGGATCGTGCCCTATATCAGGGGTCTCCAACCTTGGCAACTTTAAGACTTGTGGACTTTAGCTCCCAGAATTCCTCAACCAACAAAGCTTCCAGTTTGGCAGCAAAGCTGACTGAGGAACTCTGGGAGTTGAAGTCCACAAGTCTTAAAGTTGCCAAGGTTGGAGACCCCTGCCCTGTAGCTCATGGATGTGGGAAGGAATGAGAATCTGCGCATCACCAGCTTGGAGGATGGAGGCTTTGCTTAGCAATAAATAGCATAATAACGTGAATGCAGTTTTGCAATGATCTTTTATGCATTTTAGGATTGCTTTATACTTGTTTATAGTTTAAATGCCCACAAGACTGAGTTTCAAATATATTAGTGGTTGGCAGGTTGTCATCACCAACTTAGAACAGTGAAATAAAGACCAAACAAGAAATGTCACAAGGATGTATGACTTTAACTGTATTAATTCTTTGGTTTCTTTATTGGTTTTTATTGCTTGAGGTAAGGGGTGATTACAGTGCTTTATTGTCATGGTAACTCCGAAAACGGAAAGATTGAAGATTATATAAGCTAAGCAATTCTAAAATCATTTTTCGATGAGGAATTGATTCAAACCTTAAAGTGACTTCTAACCAGAATACCAGTGTAGATAACACAGTTAATACAAATTTCTATTTATGTCTTGGAACATGTTTCTTTTCTGTGAAGAGTATAAGTAATGTTGTTGAGCTGAGATGTCCCAAGTCTATACCTTGTCTTAGTCATAAACTCATTAGCTTGGTTTGTTGAACAACTAAACAGTTGTTTACTGTTATATGACAAGGCTTGGGCTTGCCGTATATGAGAGGATGGGGGTTGGAAGCACTTGTTTCTTCTTCTTTTTTTTTGGGCCACACCATGTTTTATCTTTACATCCAGAAATGGCAAGCTATTCTTTTATTTAAAACATTCCAGGATCTGTGGTTGGTTTAATGCTATAAATCTGTACGATAAATTTGTCAGGAATCCCAGGGCAGACAAAGTCACATTTGATTGCTTTAATTCAGAATATGAGTGCTTCCAAATTCTGGTTCCAGGACTGCACTGTGGATGAACAAAACAGGAGTAATTTTGGAATACATGGCCCATTGCTCTCATTATATATCACTATCATTATGGTTTAACTGGGTGTACTGGATGACTTTAAGCAGCCTCACAACTAGAATTTTCATTTGCACTTTAAAATTGATATTTGAATTGTCTTAAAAACCTACTTTTTCTTGTTAAAACTTTAGCATTGTCCTTTTCTATCATAATCCCCCTCCCTTTTGGTTTACTTAGTTCTGGTTAAAAACTGCTTTGTGTCAAAAAACGAATTGGCCAGTATTACACTTCCTTCAAAATAAAGAGCCTTCATCGTTTTTATCTCTGCGAACAACTGAGATGAAATGCATGCTGGCTGGGGAATCCTGTATGTTCAAGCCCCAAATCTGGAGGGCACCTAAATTGGAAAAGACTGATAGAGAAGCCTTCAGTCTTTAAAATATCCCGGTCTTAGACCATCAAATTCTTTAAAGAAGGATGCTATACTGTCATTCTCCCTTTCCATTACTCCAGCCTTGGCCAAATTGACTAATAATTCTGACTCCAGGATAAGTAGTGGTCCTTAAGTTAGAGAAGGTATTTATTTATTTAGATTTATTTATTTTTATATTATTTTCATATTGCTTTATCTATCTATCTATCTATCTATCTATCTATCTATCTATCTATCTATCTATC
>WNWU01000001.1:62320062-62354687 GCA_012654045.1 Ptyas mucosa | reverse complement strand
CTTCCTTCCTTCCTTCCTTCCTTCCTTCCTTCCTTCCTTCCTTCCTTATTCTATTGTTTGTGTGACCTGTCCTTTTATTTATAGTTAGATTATTATAAATAGCTGAGAACTAATTTGGTTCGGTGGTTAAGGCATCCAACTAGAAAGCAGGAGACTGTGAGTTCTAGTCCTACCTTAGGCATGAGAGCGAGTTGAATGACTTTGGACAAGTTAGGCTTGGGTAACAACAACAAAAGCAGGCTGCAGTTATGGGGAAAGAAAAAAATAATATGTGTAGATATTAATCAAATAAATATTACTTTAGCACTCATCCAGTTTTTATGCAATTAGTCAATTATTTAAGGTTATATAGTGTGTATATATGGCTCGGGTAATTTTGAAGAAGAAAAGCTTTTTTTAAAAAAAAGTAATAGGAACATGTTCAGCAGCATTAATCATCTTTGGAAGACATTTTTCCTAACTTTTTAAATAACTTGTTTTAAAAATTTATATTAAAATTCCCAGCCATTCAGTGGAATATTAAATGAGAGATTTTATAAGGACATTTTAAAGCGATTAATGACTTTTGGAGTCTTCTTTAAAGAATTGCGATTGTAATTTCATGTATTTATTCATTTTCCATCCCCAATTCCAGAGGGAATTCTTTGAACCCTTTTGGGACAGCGGAGAGCCTCGAGTTGGAGAAAAAGGAGCTAAAGGTTGGAAGGCCTGGATGCATCAACAAGAGAAGGGGGGCTGGGTGCTCATCAACCCACCTGGTAAATACTTTGCATTTCAGATCTGAGAGGAGCCGGGGCACATGATAAAGTCACACTCTTCTATTGGTTCTGGTTTCCCCAAAAGAAATAGATCATTTATGAAATGTCTGCACTGCTTCAGTCACGCTGATATGATTCATTATGTCCGCAAGTCAGAACAGTGTTCCCCAGTTCTTTGCTTTCTGGATTTATGGAATTATAAATCCCATTTTACATCAGCCAGTACAGACAGTGTCTGGCTTACTGCAGAAGAATGGGAGTTGTATGTCAATATTTCTGAAGGCACTAGTTAAGTTAGGCTAAGAAAATAGCCATCTGCAATCATTTTGTTGAACCTAAGTGAGGGGGGTGGGATTAGGCCCAAAGGATGATTTGAAAAACAGAAGGGTTGCCCACATTTCTTTGCTTTTCAGTGTCCTTCTGATTTTTGTAAGGATTGAGTTATGAAAATTGCTTTGGATAGGCAGAAGCCCTTAGATTATTAAAGTGACCATAAAGGTTCTGGTGCAGTTAAACACTTTTAGTAGTAACATCTATTCAGTTGCGAATGACAGGTATATGAACATGTAGTGAGTTGAAGGACTAAGTTTCTTTGTTTTTTGCCATTTATTTGGTGAAGGACAAGGTGCTCTACTGATTATGAACAATGCTGTGATCTTGATTTTTTTTGTTTGTTTGTTTGTTCCTGGCTGACTGGCAATTGCCTAGACAAATTACTGCAATTTTCTTGGCAAGATTTCAGAAGAGGTTTGCTATTGCCTGCTTCCTAGGGCTGAGTGAGAGGACTGGTTTTGTGCTTCAGTCTAGACTGGAACTCACAGTCTCCTGGTTTCTAGCCTGGTGCCTTAACCACTAGAGCAAACTGGCTTTTTTTTCTAAAGTCCTGAATTACTTCCCTTTGTTTAAAAATTACTGTAGAAATATTTTTGCTTTTTCTTACCTTTCTTTTTTTAAGGGTGGAGTAATTCAAAACATATTACTCTTCTCTAAGAATACTCTTCTTATTTAGGTAAACTTGTTTGCCCTGGTCTGATCTTATAATTCTCATTGTCCCTTTGGCATCATATCTCTAAAAGGTGGTCATTCTATGGGAAATTCAAGGACAGGGATGTTGAAGATTGAACTTGCATACACCCTCATCCTTCTCAGTCTTAGTTATTATGAGCAGGCCTGGCCATCATACAATGAGTTTTTTTTTATTTGGAATAAACTTTTTAGAACTTACATATCCAGCTGCAATTTTGAAAAATTCACAAATTCAATTTTTAAATAGATGAAGATGAGGAAGATGTAGAGGATGAAGAAGAAATAAAAGATAGATCTCTACCAAAGTGGCAAAACTGGCTTCATATTGAGCGTTCCCGGGAAGCAAGACACTGGTTGCCCTGGCGTCCAGAAAAAACCAAGAAACCTTCATTAGAAGATTGTGAAGATCCAGAGAGGCAGGTTGGTATGATGCAATATGACCCACATTTATTTTAAGATAAGCTTTTTTTATGGTGATGGTAGAGACACCTGAGTCAAAGATGGAAGCTGACACTGAAAGACTACTTACATCTGCTTCTAGGAAGATGTGGGCTGGGCAAATCTTCAAAAACACAGGCCTTTCCTGGAAAATGTGGCGGTATTAGCTCCCATATTTCAAAGAAAATACAATGTATCTGCTCCATTCTATGGAAATTGTGTGTTTGGCTGATCAGCATACATCCAGATTTTGGAAGGATTGTGTATCTAGTGCTGATTTTGTTATTGTGTGTCAACTTGTTTTCTATTTTCTTCTGATAAATGTTAGGTTTAGGCCTCGTTTTGTTTCAAATTCATTCCTTATAATAACAGCGCTTTTATATATTTTGTAGGTCTTATTTGATGACCTTGGACCATCATTGATAAGACTTTCCAGCCCTGAACTTCAGTTTCAATTTTTCTCCTCATTTTTGCAATTCTTAGGAGTTCCATGCAGCTGTAGACTTTTGCCTTCTTCCTTCTATATAGCTATGGATGAAAATAACTCATTTGATAATGGATATAACAACCAAGGAATTCTGACTTCTTTGGATATGCCTCTTTTTGGAGTCAGTAACATTGGTCATATGGATTCAATGGTCCAAGGAGAGAAGCATGTGACTCACTCTAAGGAAGGAGAGGAATTTATTCAGAATCTTTTCCATATGATGCTGCCCTTGTTTTCAGGCAAAGACAGATCTAACCTATGCATTTTTTGGCTTCAGTATGAAATCACTAAGGTAATGCTCTATCTTATACAGATAGTAGATCAAATGTATACAGTTGACAGTTTTGGACAGAAAAGGATATCCAATATAACTTAATATTCAACATCAGCCTGTGGCATTGCATATACTATGGTGGGTTGTGAATGGGATGTTCTGGATGTGGGTTTAGAGTAGTGATGAATGCAGAGGTTATGTAGAACAATGGTTCCCCAACCTTTGTGGATTGATGGCCTGGCTGTGGGGGGAGGAGGAGAACTGGACCACATTAGCAGCCGGTGTGCACATAAACTTGCTCGCACAGCCCCACTCACACAAGAGAGAAGAGAAGCCTTTGGAGCACGCTCATTCAGGCTTATCCACGCAAAAACATTTTGCAAAAGCAGGGAAGGCCTGAAGCAGTGCAGAATTGCTCCCCCGAAGCCTTTCGTCCATTTGCAAAAGCTTTTGGCGTGGAGAAGAGAAGCCTTTAGGGCAGGGGTGAAATGTAAAATGTGTTACTACCGGTTCTGTGGGTGTGGCTTGGGGGGGTAATGTGTCTGGGTGGGCGTGGCCAACTTTTTTTTTAAAAAAAACTTTTCAAAGCATTTTTTCTAATGCTTTGAAAAGCCTCTGCTGATCAGGCAACTCAGCTGGGATCGTCAGAGAGGCATTTTAAAAAATGCTTTGAAAAGCCTCTCTGCCGATTAGGCAACTCAGTTGGGATTGTCAGAGAGGCATTTTAAAAAATGCTTTGAAAAGCCTCTCTGCCGATTAGGCAACTCATCTGGGATTGTCAGAGACTTTTCAAAGCATTTTTTTTACCACCTCTTCGGCCAAGAGGTTGCAGGAAAAAATGCTTTGAAAAGCCTCTGAGGATCCCAGCTGAGCCACGCGATCATCAGAGGCTTTCTTTTTTTACTTTTAAAAGCATTTTTTCATCAGAAGAGGTGGTAGAAAAAATGCTTTTAAAAGAAAAAAAAAAGCCTCTGATGATTGTGTGACTCAGCTGAGCATGGTGAGGGGGTGCAGGGATTTTTGCTACCGGTTCTCTGAACCACCCGCTGCCATCACTACTGGATCGGGTGATCCGGTCCGAACCGAGAGCATTTCACTCTGCTTTAGGGGCACAGTCTCATACTCCTTCAAACTCACCGTGGCTGCCCGACTCTCCAAAAGCAGATGGGGTGTCAGTGAAGATGAGCAGGGTGCGCGTGTCCCATTCAGCCTCTGCTCTCATTGCTCCAGTTTTAAAGCATTGGGAGCAGGCAGCTTGGCGGCCCAGCTGCGGGGGGGACTGGGCTGGGTGAGCGGTGGGCTACGTGCACACACAGCTCCTCTCATGCAAGAGAGAAGCCTTTGGGGGTGCTGCTCGTGTGAATGGGGCTGTGAGCACTGGTGCTCATGTGAGTGGGACTGTGCTCATGCTTGCCAGCCCATCATTCACATGGCCCAGTTGTGAATAGGACATGACCCAAGAGTGGGCCACGGCCCCCAGGTTGGGGACCCCTGGTGTACAACATTTGTAAAAATACAAAAAGTATATATAGATAGCAAAGATGTTGGCTGTTGATTGGTGGACCTAGCTAGAATGCATAGAAACAAATAAAATCATTGTATTGTATACAAAGTACATTACATTTTTAAGCTGTTTCTTCATTTGATTGTGTTGACTTTGTAGGTCACTCAGTATTTGAAAATGGGAAAGAAAAAGAAACTAAAACTGCAAGGCAAGAAAAGCAAAAAATTAGCTAAAAATCTTCTTAAGGCACCTGACAACAGAAATAATGTTTCGCTTTGGCAATTATACGCTTACCTGGAGTGGCTACTTGGCAATATAGAAGATGCTAGAAAAGTTTTTGATACATCTTTGGGGATGGCTGGAATTAGTGGAATCCAAAACCCCCAATTCTGTCATCTTATCCTTCTTTATGCTAAACTGGAAGCAGAATTACTAGTAAATCTAGAAGGAGCTGTAGAATCACGTGCAACATACATATTGACCAAACTGGCTGAAAAAGGACATTATGTTCCTTATCATGGACAAGTATCAACAGTGAATGTTCTGAAAGCTCGGAAAACGTATGAGCACCTACTTCAAGATTGTTTAACTGAAAACCTCACTTCTGATCAAGAACATGCTAGTGGTTCCAGACATCTGGTTGGTTTGGTTGGTTGTTACGCTCTTTTCCAATATTTAACTCTTGGAATTGACTCTGCAATGTCAGTATATCGTCAAGTTTCTCAAAAGCTGAAAGACAAGGATCCTGGAGAAAGGCTTAGTGGTCAACATTTCACTACGCCTCTTGAAGCCCTCTCTCTCATGCATGTAAGCTTGCTCAGGTTCCACATGAAAATAAGTGTGTATCCTTTGAGTCCTCTTCGTGAAGTACTGTTGGAGGTTTTGAAGAGATATCCCAGCAACCAGTCTTTTTGGAGCTCATACATCCAGATCCAAAGCAAGTCTCACAATGCTAGCAAAGCCCGACGTTTTTTTGATGCTGTTACAAGAACTACACAATCTCTGGAGCCTTGGCTGTTTGCAATCCAAGTGGAGCAAATGAGGAAAAAACTAATTGAAAGGGTCCAGAGGTAATGTCATCTCTATAACGATGGTCAGGTCAATTGGAGAAGAGCTATGCATGAAATAGAAAAGGTCTTTTGGTTTGAACCTGAAACAACCGCATTCTGTCAGACAGCTGTTTCTGATAGGATGACTGGACCTAAGTGACCATGGCATTTTGGTTGTTCCCAGGTTCTGCCAAGACAAATTCTGGAAAAGTTTTATCAGTGAATAGAGTGATGCTGTTGAGACTATCTTCTCTCTTTCTGCTTCGTCATCACTGTCATCCTTGAATTCAAGCAGAACCTGTCCATTCACCTAGCCTTGAGATGGTCAGTTGTGTTGGATATGCCCCACTTGAATCCAATGGAGTGGCACCAAAGGGAGATGAGTAATGTATGGGCAAGCACAGGAGAGGATGGCATATGTTGGCTCTAGCATATCCAATTGGCATGGTTTATCTAACTGGTCCAGCCAGCAGTTCTGTTCTTACCTTCATTGTTTAGTTGTCTTTCTTCCTCTTATGAGCTGATGACTAGCTTTTTCCCCACTGCAGTCATTGCCAAAAAAAGTTATTATACATACAAAATGAAAGTATAAACACAAAAAATAAATGTTAAATATAAAGCGAGATTTCTTATGCAGTTTATCTTGGAGCCCTCAGGAGAACCTTAGTCACATAGAATCATGTTGCCCAGTTTTTCCTGTGTGCTGATGAAGACTCTTGATTCTTTTGTGACCATTCTGTTTTTGCTTTTCTTCAGGGAGCCGACTGGAGATGTGTATTCAACCATTCCTGAAATTGGGTTAACAAATCGAATCAAAGCTTTATTTGAACATGCAATTCAGACTGAAAATGGTGCTCATTGTCCATTACTCTGGAGGTTGTATATATGCTTCATGGTGAGTTAATATTTGCCTTACGTTGTCTAATCCTGTAGGTAACCTCTGAATATATTACTGATTAAAAGCTTTTAGAACGGTACATTTTACAATTGGTTTTATGCCTATGAATGCAGTGGAAGTATATGGATTGCAAAAGTTGTTTATGTATTAAATATATTTGCTTGGATATTTTGTCTCGTCTTTGTTAAAGTAAAGTAAGGGGCTAGAAAACTGATGGCCCGGGTTTAAGACCCAAGCGCTGTGGGATGGAGTGAGCTCCTTTCCTCGCTCCAGCTTCTGCCAACCCAGCAGTTTAAAAGCATGCAAATGTGAGCAGATAAATAGGTACCACTTGGTGGGAAGGTAATAGCGTTCTGTGTGCCTTGGCCTATAGTCATGTTGACTACATGATCAGGGAAAATGTCTGGACAATGCTGGCTCCTTCAGAGATGAGAACCACCTCCTTAGATTCAGAAATGACTGGACAGGGGAAACCTTTACCTTTAAGTGAACCTGTAATTTTCCATTAATTTCCCATATTATTCCTAGACCTAGGAGCAGATTGTCAGGAGGAAGCAGTTAACTGTAAAAGAAAAAAAAAGAAAAAGGAAATTTGCTTCCTCATCTGTGAAAGCAAACATTTGACTGTCATTTTATTTATGTACTTATACAGTAGTGAGGTTTGTACATTCTTCCTTTTTACCAATTCCAATAATTGATAGGATAGGGATGGGTAGCCTGTGGGCCATGTGCAGCCTTTCTCAGTAGCCCAAAATTGTGCTGCCCAAATCACAATTCCACCTGTGCAGTATTTGGTTTAAATTTAAGTGTAGAAATGAGAACCTGGCCTTTCGCGCTCATTTTTTTTCTTTACATCCCCAAATGTAGGTATTTGTGGCCCAATTTCAGCCTTAAATTGTTTTAAGTTAGGGTAGGACAAACCATCCCATCCTCTTAGAACCTTCAGAGATTCTCAAAATGACAATTTGGATCCATCTTTTGGGGAGTGGGATTAGGGCAATTTTAAAGGTGGTTATGTGGGTATTTTACTTTCTACCAGAGGTTTCCTAATCCACACTTAAAATCCTGGGTGCAGGGACATCATAAAAGTTCACTCTGGTTCCTGATATTGTGGGATTATCTCCTGCTGTACCCATTTGGAAGGTGAGGAAGTTAAATTGCATCCCTTACCACAACCGCTATCAGGCCAGAGAAAGCTGTTAAGGGCAACTCATAACAATATGAATGAGCCTTAGCAGACAAGATTGTTTCCTTGCCCTTTTTCTGGACCAGCTGCACGGAGCATTTTGAAAAATTGCACTTCCCTTTTGTTGATCACAACTTGTTCTGTTCATTCATTTCTTTTTTTTAAATGTCTAAACTAAAATATATATACTGTAACACATAGCTTTTCTAAACGATTGCCCTTTTAAAATGCAGCTTTTCTCTTCCCTTTGCAGGTGTCTTTGGGAGATAAGGCAAAAAGTAAAGGCATATTTTACAGAGCGCTTCAAAACTGTCCATGGGCAAAAGTAGGTTTCATTACTTTGTAATAATGATACTCCCCCCCCCCCCCAAACTACCATTTTAATGTTTGATTTTAAATTCTTCATTATAGCCACCCAGAGTTCTTGAGTCAGAGAGCATACAAGTTTGATAAATTATTGTTGTTCTATACTTGTTCTTTTATTAAGTGAAAATTAGGTCTGATTTATCATAGCACTGAGGTGAATTGATAATTCTTTATTGACCTCTGTATTTATAGGTGTTATATATGGATGCTATGGAATACTTTCCAGATGAACTGCAAGAGAACCTCGATCTAATGGCTGAGAAAGAACTGCGAGTACGGGTACCAATAGAAGAATTGGAGTTGCTGCTTGAAGACTGAAGAAAGATATGAAGACAAATGATCAGCATGTTGGTTTAATGAGCCTTCAATATAGCTAGGGAGAAAATGTTTGTGACTAATTTAGCATCTGTAAAAATGTACAGAATAGGAGTTTATTTTTATATCCAAACATGTATTCCATTAAGTGCAGGTATGGATAAGGCTCTTAAGTAATATTCGTAACTGCCTCATTGCTAAAAATACTAGTCCAGATATATAAGCCAAATACATCTAGGATAAAGTACAGTTGAATGGGTAGTTGTTTGCTTCCAGTTGATTCCGATTTTATGGATGGCTGTTAATTCAAGATGGAAACACCTTGGAATTGTACAGGTTGAGTTTAAACTTGTGGAAATATGCAGCAATTTGAAGTTTAGAAGAAATCTTTAACTAATGAAGGCACCTGTAACTGAATTTTTAATCAATTTATTGTGACAAAGTACTGGTGAAATGTAAATATCTTTGTAAACATAATTATATATAAAAGTTCTATTGGGATGTGGAATCCTTTAAAAATGTTTTGTTTTGATTTGTCCTTTACTGTTACTGTATTGAAATTTATTGTTCATTGACTTACAAGAAGAAAAAATGGATTTTCCAATAATACTGCGTGGAACTGTTGCAATTAGCTTATATAGGCTGCTGCTGAAATAGGTTGAAATAAGTAAAATTAAAACAGCATACATATGGATTCTAAAATTTAAGGATTTACCCTTTAGAACTATATATCTGTCTTTAATGTTTACAAGTTTTAAAAAACTAGAAATGTAGCAAAGCTAATCACAATGGGAGAAAATTCTAAAAGTTTGCAGGGAAGGCCGCTTGGAATACAATCACCTAGTATTGCACTGATTAGGGCTTTCATTCAGTGTTTCCATGCACTGCTTATGTCAGTAGATTCCAGTTTATATTGAAGCTGTGTTTGTCTGTGGTGGCCTGGAGTTATGGTGGTGCAGTGGTTAAAATGCAGTATTGCATGCCAACTCTGCCCATAGCCAAGAGTTTGATCCTGACCGATTCAAGGTCGATTCATCCTTCTGAGGTCAGTAAATTGAGGACCCTGATTGTTGGAGGCAATAAACTGACATTTGTAAACCGCTCAGAGAATGCTGTAAAGCACCATGGAGCGATATAAGTTTGAATGCTATTTACTCACATCAGCAGCGGCTTTCAGTGGCTTGATCTAAAATGTACAAGGGCTTTTAGATTCAGCCTAGCCAGAGAGCATTTTTAATTTAAAGCAGCATCTGGTGTATTTAGAAATGGTAGGGCTGATACGCCATACTTGTTCTGATACAAATGCAAAGTGTGGATGTCCCATACAGATAGGCTCAAGACTGAACAAAAAGTCATTATGTTAGTGGGCGGGGAGAAATTGAAAGATTTTGCCACTGCCTCCTTCCTAGGGCCGAGTGATGGGCCAAGGCAACCCAGCTGGTTTAAATCCCAATGTGGGACCAGAACACTAACATACACATACACAATATCTCTCCCTCCCTCCCTCTCTCTAAGAGTATTTAAAAGTTTTCCAGAAAAAGGAAATCTCTTCCACATTTTGGACTTCTAGCTTCTTGTTTCCAGGTAAGATGAGAGAAGCACCATGTGCTCAAGTTTAGGGAAATCCAAAAATAAGAGTTTATTTGAAGCTAATCCTCCATTACAGCTTTTAGTTCAGTGAATAATTGAGGGCAGCTCCAGCCAGCCCATTTTACTGCTGTACAGGTGCTTGTCTGTCCAATACATGAATGGTGAGCAATGCCAAGTCTTCCCTTATTTTGTATAGAGGCTCTGGCCCCTTCAATTACAAGCCTGGGAACTCTTCCTTTTTTTAAAGTCATATATCACTCAAGGGCAATGGTAAACTTTCACATGCTATTGGAGTCACAGCAGTAATTTCATATACCCAGGCACTGAAGCAATTCTGTTTTGAAGCTGCTAAAACATCTGAGTATATTTTAGATTTATAACCACAATAAAATAAGGTGATTGTTCACCGTATTGGAAAGAGGAACAAACTAAAACTTTTGGTTAATTATTCATTATCCCGAGAAACAATTCCTGCAAGATACAATTAAAACTAACTTGCATGCTGTTGATAGATGATCTGGTGAAAATATTCAGTCAGGCTGTCATGAGATCCAGTCTAAAACCCTAACCGGGCCACAAAAAAAGCCAAAATAGTCTTCCCAGAGATGTTATTTTGTTGGAAAGCGAGTTTGTTTCACTCACTAAGGTTTTTTTAGAGGGTTCTAAAAAGTACACTCTTGCTTATGAGCATTTGATTTGTTTGGAAAAGTGCTTGTATGATATATTATCTGGGTCTGGGCTTTTTGACTTGTAAATAATTCATAAAACCAATCAAATACCTACATTCAAGTTAAACTCAAGTTCAGAAATGCATTTGGCACCTATAAATAATTTGCACTACACATAATGATATTGCCACAGTTAAGCAGTTCAATCTGTTCCGATGTATTCACAGCCAAAGAAACTTGAGCATTGAAGAAATCTCTGGCATTTGACCCAGTTACGCTGCTTTAAACTTGCAATGTGGATATCAGCCTTTACATCTGCTAGGAATATATGCAAACAGAAGATATTTTTTAACTATTTAACAAGCTTCTACCCCTGCAATTTTTTAGAAAGCAAATTAGTGAGATTGCTTCCATCATCATATCATTTTCCCAGACACAATAGCCCCTAGATAAGGCTATTTTAAAATAAATCACAGGCCTATAATCACTTGCTGTCTTTAAATCATGGCTGCGGGGCACCTAGATTTTCCTGGCAAGGTAAAGCTAGGAGCTGGAAATATATAGCAGGCCAGTTCTCCTTTTACAAAAATGGAGACACTAAAAGTGGGTTGAGCAGAGATTCTAGGAATAGCCAAGTGGACATCAATGAGCATCTTGCTTACCTTTGTATTAGAAAAATGGGCAAAGAAAGCTGTGGCAAGGAAACCCACAATCAAATCTGATCTGAAATCTAATTGGCAAAAGAGCACCTATTTATGACTGTACAATACTCTACTGGCAACATTTATTTCTGGTCCCCATATTGACACAGGCTACCTTGTTGAGCTTGACATAATATGAAAGCAACATCGGTCATACATGGTTTAAATCATTCATGTCAGCTATGAGAACTACCCCTCAGGCTTACAACATTCTTCGTCCAGAAACGGCATCTGTTATATTTTATCTACTGTATGACAGGGACACGAATATGACCTCAATTGTTTTGAATAATACATAACACTGGTGTGCTGAACAGCCTGCTACATTTTCATTTTAGGTTTCAACCTGCTTTTACACTTCCTAACGGGGAAAAACCCCTTTGTCAATGATATCCACCTTCACCACATTAAAAACTACCTTAGTTATTTACCATCAGCAGCAGAAAATTGAACTACTAGGGATTTACTATTCATCTAAAGCAGAGTAATTCAACCTGGTGAATTTCAGCTACTGTAGTATAAAACCCATTCCAAGCAAGCATGGTAAAGTAGGAAAGATAGATTTAAGACTACTCTCTCAATGAAAAAATCAGATTATATAGCCCTGTATTTGGAAAGGGCCCTGAGCAAGGTTATGCATTGCTTAACTACTGGTATCAAATCTTTTTAATATAAGAACCTTCCAATATTGAATTTGTCCTGCCAGTTTCTCATTGGTAAAATGGAAATGCATGCTAACCGCTAGAACAGAGGTGGACAATTAATTTTCTCAAGGGGCCACATGAGAAACTGGCTGAACCAATGTAACCTGATTTGATGTCCTCAAACTCTCTCACCTCAACTCCTCAGGTTGCTCCAAGCAAAGGATGAGCACTGTGCTGGCGCAGAAAAGCACTTTCTCTTTGCCCTCCAATGGCTACCAGCTGACGAAGCGCATGATGACTGTGCAGAGCTGGACCTGACTTGATTTCTTCTCCTGCTTTCTGTGGTGCACATATTTACATTTGATTTCTAATATTTGAATGGCCTCAAGTGGGTCAGAGAGGAAGAGCTAAGGGGTTGGATGTAGCCTGGGGGCAGTAAATGCCCAGCTGTGCACTAGAGTGAATAAAACTTTATGAATTGAGCTGGGAATTTCAGAATATCTCATTTAAAGATAGAATGGATGTTTAATTTTCCATAATTAAATTTATTTCCATAATTTTACATTTCCCTGTCAAATTTGGAAAATGTTCTCATATACAATGGCTTTCACTTTGAACAAATTGTGATTACCTTAATTGCAAGAACTGAATCAGCACAACTTGACTATAGAGGTGGAAGGGAGGAATTGGCTCTGTTTTTAAAGATGATTTACCTTATTTGTCTAAATAACTTTGGCAATGAAATATCATTGCTTATCATGTATGTGTGATTTGGCAAACCATAGCCTTAGGGAACTGAGAACTAAATGAAACAAGAGTCTTCTCAGACATCAAAACCATTTTCACTGCAGACAGCAGTTCTGTTTCAGAACTAACTTTCTGATAACTGCATGATTTTTCCATGAATCAGGTCCTTTTGCAGTATTTCCATCACTATATTTTTCCAGTACCTTTCTGGATATATATGTAAATTCAAGGAACGTACATTCAGCTGCACTTTAGACTAAATGTCACAACCAATTACAGAACATTTGCAGAGTCTGCTAAAAATGTCAATTTGTAGACTAAGAGGCAACAGAACACCTGGGGCACACATTAAAAACCTTTCTTTGCTTAAATTCTAATCCAATCATCCCAATTCACTTGGAAATCAATTTTTAATGACAAAGTATTTCACAATGAATGTATGCCACAATACACAGACATTCACAGTAAGTGAATGATTATACTTTCAGCAGGAAAAGCTTCTTTTTGTATTCAATAACACCTTGCTCACTAATGCCTTTTCCACATTCTGAAGAAAAAAAAAGGTTCAAACAATTAACCCCAACCTAGGGCCAAAACAAAGGTGGGGAAGTTAAAGGTAGAGGCCTTCCGGAGTGCCTTCCTGTTTCTTATAAAGAACATTTTCTTTTGATTTTTTGAAGTCTTCGTTTGTTACTTTCATTCTTCGTTCACGCAGAGCCATCAAACCGGCTTCCGTGCAAATGGCCTATTAGAAAGGGAAGCATTTGATTAGAAAATCAGGAGTCTGATTTGCATGAAGTGCTAAGAACCAGTAATGTTCAAACAAGCATAGGGTTGAAAGAAGCATTACATATTCATTATATGGCATAGGGCCCCAGTACCTTCAAGACCGACTTCTGCCACCAATAGCCTCCCACCGGCCAGTCCGCTTCCACAGAGAGGGTCTCCTCAGGGTGCCATCGGCCAAGTTATGTTGGCTGGCGACACCCACGGGAGGGCCTTCTCTGTGGGAGCCCCTGCCCTGTGGAATGAACTACCCCCGGAAATGCGTAAGATCTCCGACCTCCGTGTATTTTGCTGTGCCCTCAAGACCCTGTTGTTCTGCCAGGCCGGGCTATCAATGTAATGATTTTAAATTGGGTGTTTTAAATTTTTGGGGTTTTAAATCTGAGCCGAAATTATTTAATAATTTTAATTATTTTTAATTGATGTTTGTCTTTGTGCTTTTAATAGACTGTACACCGCCCTGAGTCCCTCGGGAGAAGGGCGGTATAGAAATAAAATTATTATTATTATTAATTAGAAAAAAATGTGATGACTAATGCACAGCAAACATTACTAATATTAGATCGTCTTTCTCTCCCTAATTGTAATTCCACTGAAAGAGTGTAACATGCTAGTCACAACAGAGGTCAATAACATTTAACAGATGCATAGGCAAACTTCCTTAGTTACCAATATTCCTAGTGAAAATAGCCCCACCAATTCTTTACAAGTTTTTTACATCAAGCATGCAACTCCCATGACAGGTGGCCAAATGTCCATTTTCTTTTCTATTGATGATTTTTCCCCTCCCAACAATGACCAATAAAGCTCTTCCAAATATTTATTGGGGGGGGGACATTCCCTTCCTTCAGAAAAGATTGCCATAACAATGAAATATTTACTACAGGTAGTTCTCAATTTATGAACAGAATTGAGCCCAAAATTTCTATTGCTAAGCGAGACAGTTAAGCAAGTGGTTGCCCCATTTTACATTTCTTGCCACAGTTGTTAAGTGAATCACTGAAGTTATTAACATGGTTGTTATGTGAATCTGGCTTTCCCATTGACTTTGCTTGTCAGGAGGTAGCAAAAGGTGGTCACATGACCCAGAGACACTGCAATCATTATAAATATGAACCAGTTGCCAAACGGCTGACTTTTGATCATGTGACCACAAGGATGGCAATGGTCCGACGTTTGAAAAGGGATCACAAGTCACTTTTTTCAGTGCCGTTGTAACTTTGAATGGTCAGTAAACAAATTGTTGTAAGTCCAGGACTATCTGTATCAGGAAGTAGAAAAACCAGTGGTTTTTAAAATGGGTGAAAAAGAGAAAAGAAAGACAGTGACTGGGGCTTTCTGGAAGCAAAACTGCAGAGCCACAATTTCTTTAATGACAGGTTAAACAAAGGACATTTGTAGTCTTCATTGGAAAGGGATGTCATATACTGCACGACACAAATGCTCAATTAGTTTCGGGGGGAGGGGGGATCATTTGTTATCAAGGATTTTACCTTTATATCTGCCCCAGACAGATCATCTTTAGCCATTATCAACTCATCTAGAGTAACATCATCTGCCAAAGTCATTCTGCTGGTGTGAATCTGAAAGATGCGTTTCTTTGTTTTTTCATCTGGCAAAGGAAATTCTATCTTCCTGTCAATACGTCCTAGAATTTAGAAAAAACAATTAGCAGTTTCAATTTTTGCCTGTGGAATCAAAAATAGAAAGCTTTCCTTGGAAAATAACACCATTATTTAGCCTTGATATTACCTCAGAAAATACCAGTGCATTTTTGGACAATTATGTTAGATGCATAGAATTTCATTTTTATTTCCTCCCCACTTCACAAATATAATTATTTCTCCATACTGATGGACCAAAATATTTCTTCTTCCCTCAACTTTCATAAGCCGCACAAATATATTTATATTTGTAAATATAAATTTGTGAAATATTTATATTTCAAATTATTTCACATACTGTTCAATATCAAGTTACATGAATAGGCACGCCAGAAACTTTCTTTCTTAATCTCAATCACATATTGATTAAATTAGTATCAGTTATCGCACCATGCTTTTTCAGACTTGGCTGCAGGGGTGGCAAATTGACAATTGAAAAAAAAAAGAATTTGAGTAATAAGACCTATCTCCCACACTTACAAGCTCTTTGTTTGAAATGGTGGTCATGACACTTCCCCAAAATTCCACATGTTCCCACCATCCCCAAAAGAATGAAGAGTCTTAAGGGAGATCCTTTCTTTGTGTGTGTATATGTGCTTACACAATATTCTAAAATTTAATATATGTCTGTTTCTAGTCAATCCATCTGGTCCAGCAAGTGGGTCACACCCTGGATCCTGAGTGTGTGCTGGCAGAGGAGAATCTTTCTACCATGCCATCCATCCATCTTCTTTCTGGAGATCTGACTGGTCCCAACCCTGTTGGCCTTTCACCAGGTCTTGAAGAGTTGGTTCTGTGCTTGAGCTTGTTGCTTGGTTGCATTGATTGATGTTTTTGCAATGTTCCCTTGACTGCTATGTGTTTTATTTATTTTATGCAATTTATATGCCGCCCTATCTCCAGGGTCTCAGGGCGGCTCACAACGGTAAAATGCATAATTCCATGTTAAAAACGATATAAAATTTAAAATTTAATTTTAAAATTAAATTAAAATCCAATTTAAAACAATTTAAAAATTCAATTAAACCCCCCCATCAGTCCAGGCTTCAGAACAACCAGGTCTTCAACTCGCGGCGGAACGAGCGAAGGTCAGGGGCCATCCGGAGCTCCAAAGGAAGTTGGTTTCAGAGGGTGGGTGCGCCCACAGAGAACGCTCTCCCCCTGGGGGTCACCAGCAGACACTGTCTGACCAACGGCACCCTGAGGAGGCCCTGTCTGTGGGAACGCACCGGGTAATTGGGGATCGTCACTGGCTGCAGGGGGTCCGATAAATATTCCGGGCCTAGGCCATGGAGGGCTTTATAGGTGATGATCAGCACCTTTTATGTTTTTGTATAAGGTTAGGGTTTTTGTATAGGATTTTATTACTTTTAATATTGTTAGTCACTGAGAATTATATATTTGTGATAGCCATAAAATCAAATACATACATATATATATATATGTGCACACATACTTACAAACATAATAATAAAAGCTTCAGAAAGAAAGCTATAAAATTTGTAGAAAATGCAGTAATTCATTCTCTAGAATACTGTTTTTCCCCTGAGCAGGCCAAATTGAGTGAAAAGTGAACCTTTTGAAAGAGCAAAACATTTCAAGCTTTTGGATTCCCAAGTTTTTTCAAACCATTCCCAGATCAGCTTGGATCAACCCATTCTAATGAAAAACACAAAACGCGCTAGGAAACACCATGACGTACTGTATAGGGAACAGACCACATTGTTCTACATGAAACTAATCATTAGAAGCCGTTAGATTTTAAGTAGTTAAATATGACTATCATACTTTTTACCTGGTCTGATTAAAGCTGGATCCAGTGTTTCTATTCTGTTAGTAGCCATGATCACCTTTACATCTCCACGGGAATCAAACCCATCTAATTGGTTCAACAACTCCAACATTGTTCGCTGGATTTCCCTTTCTCCCCCTGAGTTAGAATCATACCTTTGGAATAGGAAAAAAAATACCTAAGTTGAGGTTAGAATACCCATAGAACACAATCTTTTTCTTTACCTACAGTAATCCATTGAGAAACCACAGGGCAATGAATTACATTTTGATAGAAGCAAGGAATACACAGAACACTGTTCGCCCAGGATAAGACATCATTTCTGAAGTTCAATTAAAAACTCTCTGATTAGAGTACAACAGGTTCTGCAGCTGAAAGAATGCTATGAGCATTTAATTTCCTTAATAACACTAATCCATAATAGCAGTTTTGTATTTGTAGCTATTTTCCTGCTCCAAGTGACTCCTATTAAAAGATGAACTTTCAAAAATTAAATATTAGATAAGAAATTATTATAACCACATACAGAATTCATCACCTCTTTCCTTTCCATGTTCACTCAGTCAATACTAAAGATTATCTTTCTTCAACAAACAAGCACACATGATAAATATTTTTATTTATGCACGTATTTGCCACAAAGTGAACTTCAAAAAAGAACAAAGCTGTAAAAATTAAGTCAATACTAAATGAATCAATAACAAATTGACTGTAAAATAAAGCCTGTTCCTCCATCTGCGTATACACATAAACAACTTCCACACACATACTCTGCCTCCTTATAGCAGCAGAAAAAAAGAGAGAGGGAGGAAACAGAATGAAGATGGGCTATGGGAAGAAAGGAAGAGAAGAAAAATGGCAGATGAAAATTTATGCAGACTTAATCTGTAGTAAACGTTATTGAAGTGAATGGTTTGTACTCTATTCTTAGGAAGGTGTGTTTTGGATTTCTAATCCTCCAGAAATGTTATGAAATCCAGCCACAGTCTTTCTACATTCAAGGGGAAGGACGGAGTGATGCTCTCAATAAATCCATTGATTGGCAAAAGTAACCACAATGGGATTTCCCTTTCTCCTGCCTCCTCCATTCCAACTATTCCCTTTACGGAAGTATATCCAGCAAAGTATTTCCCACCCATCTCCCTTTCAGGCCTATCTCTTGTCTCTAGCACTTTATTCTTGGCAAACATAAAATAATGTTCCACTCCCTCAGTGCACAGCGTGATCAACAAGTTGGATGGGGATGCAAAATATCCAAATTCAAATCCCCCCACCAAACCTAATTTGCAAGGTTGCGGTGAGGATAAAAGTAAAGGAATGCTCCTAGTCTTGAAACCCCCCCCCCCCAATATACAGGAATGAAACACAGTAATAAACTGTATAATATTTCACAAACAATTATTGAGTCTGAATTCATTAAAAAGAAAAAATGCTTTCTAGCTACCCATTCCACATTAGCCTGCTCCCTTTGTTTTTAAAAATGTCAGGTTTTAGCAGTACAGTTAAATATCTTATAAATTAAAGAAATGATTAAGCTCAGACATTTTAGTCTGAAGCATGCTAGCACTAATGTGCCCCTACAAGTACAAGGGTTAACCATTGTCTTACAGTTGAAGTTGGTAGCATACAAACCACTTCTAGTGACTCAAACTATTACTTCTGAAAACCAATTTAAAGAAAGGAAAGAATGTTAAAAGATATGCATGTGATGCTCAGCATGGGAATGACTATAACATCCTACCTTTTGGTACCTATGGCATCAATTTCATCAATGAAGACAATTGACGGGGCATGCTCCTCAGCTACTCTAAAAAGTTCTCGAACAAGCTTTGGTCCATCTCCCAAATATTTCTGGATAAGTTCAGAACCAACCACTCTCAGGAAGGTGGCGGAAGTCTGATTTGCCACAGCTTTGGCTAATAACGTTTTACCTGTTTAATTACAAAATGCCAGAAAGTTAGCACATGCTCCAACTTGTGTTACACATACATGCATGAAGGCAATCTCCCAAATCTGTCTATTGACAAAAGTCCTCAGCCATCTACTATAGATCAAGTTTGGCATTTAAAGTCAATAAACAATGGAGTTATACCTTGGAAGTGTTTACATGCTTGAGACACGTAAACAAATTTTTCCTATTTGAATTCATTGTCTGAAGTGCAGAAGGAGAAGCAGGAACAGATAAACTGATTTCCTGTCAATTTAAAAAGATGCTCAGAAAGTACTCTTTGTCACTTTCATATTTGAAATAGGAAATTATTTTATTCTTACATGGTGAATCTATGCAAAGAAAGTAATAGAATGAACAAATCAACCGTACTTCCTTAAAACACATCAGTTTCAGCATCAATGGACTGACAGATCTCACATACTATGTCTATGCAAATTAATATGAGAAGCATAGTTTCAGTTGGGGTGTAGAATCATCCATAATGTCCTAATTTTCAAAAACATTTCTTGTAATTTTCCATACCTAATATGAGGGGGAAACATTTCAGTTCATTATTTCTATCTACTTTCTCCATGCACACACAGACATATCTCTAACACTATCGTTTTTCAAACAGGTAACAAAATCTGATTTGGCTTGATAAGGTATCTGCCTTCTGGTTCCCCATGGATACACCATGGTTTCCTAGATAAAATTTGCCCCAAAAACTGATTTCCCCCTTTTTTTTAAGTTGATGAATTAAAGCCTGATTGGGCTTTGAGAACACTGTGGAATGGATCTAACAAGTACCCGAATGTTAATCACAAATTGATTACCACTTTGTATAAACTGGAGAGAAAGCCAAAATGAAAATAAACCATCATACAGCTTTACTAAACAAGTATCAGTTCACGTAAGATTCCAAATTGATCAGTGATTCTAAATGTCCATGTTTTAAATTAACCAATTGTTTTATCAAAAAATCAAGGTAGAAATAAAAAGCTTTCTTATAGCTAGTCTGATATTATTAGTTATGATAATTTTAAGGTTCTTAAAATTGCTATAAGTATATTGATCATTTTTTTTTCTTTTAATTGTAAAATAGTGAAGGTTTACAGGAACTGAAGTAGCATTGTTACTGAGGAAGGAGTTTTCCCCGAAGTCTAAGTTAAAAAATACACCTGAATAATGGAAGAGATATGGCTTTGGCTCCTAAATTCAAGTTTAGAAAAATATTCTGCTACAATGTTCTCTTCCTGTTACCTCAGGATGTTCTACTGGATCTTGGCTGCTATACTCTTTCCCTCATGGGAACTTTTTTCATTTCTGTCACTAATGACTCATATCACTGTTTGAGAAATACCAGTATCAGTTAGTTTCTGCATCACATATCCTGAAAACACTATCTGATTTTTTTCTGCTGGGGGTAAACAAGCTAGAAGTAAATACGTTACGCTTTAGTTCTTCTTCAAGCATGTTTGAAGACCATCAAATCATAAAGACCAAATTCAAAAACAGCAATAATACGTTCATTATAATTTTCATCCAATATGATGAGACATATGCTAAGGCAGATTGATTGTCTTTATTGATATAAACACTTCAATATATTATTCTGTAATAAATGCATTGCCACATGCTGATATAAAAATACAAGAAAAAAATACCTGTGCCAGGAGGCCCATACAGAATGACCCCTTTGGGTGGCTTTATTCCCATTTCTTCATAATACTCAGGATGAGTCAAAGGTAGCTCCACAGATTCCTAGAAGGAAGAAATTACATATACCTTGAAGGGTTGATCAAGCCTTTTATCAACCTAAGGCTCCTCCTAGTTAGAAAATCACAAATCAAGGCACTGCTATAATGGCCAATATTAACATTTAATTAATATAATGTGCTTGCCATGGAGATGAACACATAATATTTTTTAACCTGAATTCCTCTATTCTGGAGTAACTATTTCCTACCTCAAACCTATTGTTCATTTGAATAATAATTACATTGCCTTTTTTTTAACACAACTCCTTCAAAAGCTGTGCCTGGCTTTCACCATACATGTATCATATTTCAGTCACAAAATGTTTGAAAACGAAAGCTAACTCAAAATGCAAATAGTGTTGAAAAAAGAAATTACAGACCTGTAAATTATAGAGTCAATAAAATTTATTTTCGGTGAGATTGAACTAACTCTAAAGGAGGGAAGGAAGGACTAGCTCATTTAGTCACATATCTTTATGCTACATGCTGCATGTTACTCCATCTTAGAAATTTCTTTAAAAACATTCCTCCTACCATTTTGACTGACATACCTAGAGATTAGAACTGGTCTAAGAATTTAGACTCTTAAACTGGGAAGCCTGGAGGAAAGTTATGAGGTACTGGGTCAATGAATGGATCTCAGCATGGAATCTACAAAGACTTGTATGAATGGAAAATATATGCATACATTCCTTGGGCAGAAAAGCATCTCCCTAGAGAAGAGATGGCGGCAGTGGCAATTATCAAACTATTATTTCAAATAAGCAGTTATTGAAATAAGCAAAATACCAAAACCATTTAAATAAAAGTCACATGGAACAGAAATAGAAGTATTGAAACTCTAAGGCATCATCTAGTAATAAAATGTTCTGGCATTTTTCCACTATTGGACAATGCAAGAAATATTAATACCTTGATTTCTTGAATTTGGTTATCCAGGCCTCCAATATCTGCATATGTCTCTTGTGGGGCTTTTTCCACTTTCATCACTGTAACTAAAGGATCCGTGTCATCCATTAAGACACCAATCACAGCATGGACCTATTAAAAGCAATGGGAAGAAGCATCCAATAGTAGGAAAGGATTTAAACCGTTGCCCTATTACGGGTTTAGCATAAAGTAGAAATTGGAGACTAATAGGACATTTCACAAGGTCAAATTCAGCTCCTAAAATCTATTTCTCAGAGACTGGCATTCTGTAGCTTCTGGTTAAATGTAGTTAAGTTGATGGAAGTTTCTTTTCCAGATCATTGGAAAAAGAGATGGCCTCCTGGCAAATCTGAAGGTTATGGGGACGCAACTCAACCTTTTTGGGAAGGGATGAGCAAGTACCGTGGACAAGTCAGGTCCTGTGTTATATTCTCTATATAATGACTCTATTATGTATTTTCTACATAATGGCAGGTTGCACAAATACAAATGATTTTACAGGTCAGCAGATAGACCTGGTCTCAACTGTCACTTTTGTGTGACTCAATATGTGTCTTAGTCTGGACACAAAGTAGATAAATTATGATCCTGTCATCATTTGTATTTATTTTTTGTCCAAGAATGCTATAACCTTTGTTATATATATATATATATATATATATATATATATATACACATACACACACCACTGTACTATCCAAGAGCCTTGGATAGTACAGTGGTCTAAAGCACCCTGTTATTAACACAGCTGCCTGCAATTATTGCAGGTTCGAATCTCACCAAGGCTCAAGGTTGACTCAGCCTTCCATCCTTTCTAAGGTAGGTAAATTGAGGACCCAGTTTGTGGGGGCAATAAGCTGACTTTGTATAAATATACAAAAGTATGAAGGCTATTGCTTAGCGCATTGTAAGCCGCCCTGAGTCTCCGGAGAAGGGCGGCATATAAATCAAATTAAAAACAAACAAACAAACAAAAAAACAAAAAGTCAGATTTGCAACTTAACTTGCTTCATTTCATTTTTGGTGGGGGGCATTATCATCTCTCTTACTGAGGTTGTTTAAATTTTGCTCAGTCTGTAGCTTTTTAAAGAAAATCATAATCAAAAGAAACAACCCCTCCCCCTCCTTGCAAGCTGTAAACCTAGCATACAGCTTGGAAGGGAGGCAAGAAACCAACAGGCCCACCATATTGGTTGGAGGACTGGCAAATTTCCATTAATTTTTTCTTTTGAATCTGAATACTGTATGAATGTTATAATCTCCTATTGTTACTGGTCATATACGATCTGTTCTGAGAGACCACATTGTCTTCATCAAGGTAAAATTCTATATCTTAACAGCTTTTAGTTTAATCTAGATAATATTAAGATATTTATAACGTTTATCTACTTTTAGTGCTTTCAATTACAGACGAAAAAGCAAGAATTACCTTATGATTAAGTAGAACTGAACATCCTGGCTCTAGCAAATCCTTGTCCACAAAAGAAAGAATACTGACATAGTGTTCTGAACCCACTGATGTGGACACAATAGCATGATTATCATCAATTATCTCCTCCAAGGTCCCTACAGACATTGGAGTCCCTCTCAGATCATCCACCTTTGACCTCTCTTCCTGCAAACAAGCACACAAAAAGAGACTATGATTATGTATTACAAATTGCCAGGCATCCCAACAATTTCTATATCTATTACACAATTAAGAAATGATAATTTTATGGCATCCTCAACAATCCCAAAACAGAAGAATTATCTAAGTATTCTCACTATTAATAGTATCTCACTATTAACATCTAAGTATTAAGCGTCTAATATCTTAATACTTAAGACCTCACACAAATGCTATTTCAATTACATTCTCAGAAATGATTTAAAATATTCAATTGGAATTATCTACCTCTTCAGTCAAACTACGTCTGGTTTATTTCTACCTTTCTCATAATGGATATGAAAACTGAGATTCCCACAAGGATCATCTATGACACTGGGACTAAGATTTAAATGATCTGTATTAGGTCAGCAAGATTATTTAGTCAAATTACTTGATGACACCAAACTATTTAAGAGAGTTAGTCTAAAAGATTTTTCCAATCCATAAGGAAAGAGCATTTGAATGGCATTTAAATGGACATATATTAGTACGTAAATTTAACAGACATTTAACTATAAGTAGGTAGTAAATGAAATAAACGCTGTTTTGTTTTGTTTGTTTTTATTAAATTTATATACCGCCCTTCTCCCGAAGGACTCAGGGCGGTGAACAGCCACAGAATAAAAAACACATACATACAAAAATTTAAAAAACTCTGCATTATCTAATGGGGTGAGAGATGAGAAAGGAAAAGACTTTAGGATTATGGTGATCAATAGAATCAAAGTGCTGACTATAAATATCTCGTTGGAACAGAATTATAGAATTCAGAGTTTTTAAAGTTATTTTATGATGTTATTGCAAACATGCCACCACATTATTATTCAAACTAACTTCTACTGTCTATATATATATTTCTAAAATCGGGTACAACTCAAAAACCACCTTGCTTAGCAATGAAATTCTTGTCCCAATTGTGGTTTAAGTTATATTCTACCTTTACTTAAAATTCAGATCAATTGATATGAAAGAGTACCATGGCATTTTAGAGATTTAACATTTGTTTTTTTTCATATAGTCTTTTTTCATATGGGTGAAGAAGTGAAGTTAGAAGATACAAAATAGAGGCTAAGTAAATTGATAACCAAAAAAACCCCCACAACCTGATAAATGTAAGCAGGTTTTTTTTCTATTCAAAGCATACATACCTCTTGCTTTTCTTCCAAAGGTTTCATCTGTTCCTGGTTTCTAATGAACTCTTCTTCCATCAGAAGATAATCCTTAATTCTTTCCAGCTTCAATAATTTGAGTCTGCACTGAGTATGAGGAGTGACTACAATTAAATGAAAGAGTTTCTAAATGTAGGGTCTGGAATAATACATTCAACTTGTTTAGGTGAATTGAAAAAAGGGACAGCAAACTAAAATGATTTTGAAATTCCTATCTTTTTTCTGGGATGCTTCTTGTTCCTATTATTTTGGGCACTGCTTTTTGATGGAAGAATTGTCTTTTTGCATGGAACTGATGTAGCAATATGTGAGACTAAACAAAATCCAAGGACATGATTTAAAGAAATACTTGAGAGGGCTGCATCTTATTCCAAGGAAAGATAAATTATGTTTTTATGTTTGTAAAATAATCAGTTCCTGAAATTAATTTAAAAATGTGGCTTCTTCCAATTCTATGATTTAATGTTTGGATCATGATATAGTAGCCTAAAGATGAAAACATCTAAGTGTTTGCTCTATTTCGGAACAAACCATTGTGTAACCTAGTTCAGCCACAGTTACTCTTTAGCCCTTCAATGTTTCAAGCTGAGAGCTTCGAAAACTAAATGTACGAAATGGGGGCTTTTTGCATGCTGAAAAAACTAACCTATATCTTAGCTATAGCTACTCAGGGATATGGCACAAACCATGCTTACCCAGTGGAAGTTTGCTGGCAGCATCTGGTCCCTTTGTTTTCTTCTTCTTTTTCCCCACTCGTGTCGGAACTGGGGGTTCATATTTCTTCTTTTTGTCCTTTTTATTTTAAAAACCAAGTTAAAAAGTAATTTATAGAAAGTAATGTGCATATAAGATTCCAACACAAGATCCAGAAGATTTTGTCAAATATTTCAAAAGTTCTAAATTGCCCAATATTTCATAAATCATCTAAAGCAAACTTTAAAGTCATTATATTGCTTTCTAGATAAATTGGGATTTAACTTCCATAATTCTCCATGGCGTAGAGCCATCAGGGACTGTACTTGAGGGACTGCCCATCTCCCATAGTGTCTGCTCAGCCAATTGGCATGTTCCAGATTGAAATGTCAACTATTGGGACCACCGAAACACATCTTCTTTGTAGCAGGGCCTGACCTCTGAAATTAAGATGGCCTCCAATCTATTGTTTAGAAGAGGTGTGAAGACCTATCTCTTTACCCAGTCCTTTGACAAGGGAGAGTGAGACCACTTGTTTCATTCCATTTGGTCTCCCCCACTTTCCATTTTTATTTAATAATTTTGTAGTTGTGAGCTGGCCAGTGTTACTGGGAGTCTGGCAACATATAGGCTTAATAAATTATAATTATTATCAGTATGCTTACAGGGATGGCTTGAACATTGAATTATGAACTATGATTTGTCTTAACTATCTTTATTAGAAATTATTAGACAGTTTCAAATTTTGAGCAGAACTATAATTTCTATTAAATCATAGGGTCCAGATTAAATAAATTATAATCAATAAAAATGAAAGAGAAAGAAACATAAATCATGGCATATTTAAATTGGCTACTTATCCATATACACTACAATAATAGCAACTACATAATTCTGAAAACTAAATCACTGCAATGAAAATTAAACATCGGTTCATAATATATAAAAAACACAATATTTGTTTTCTGAGTTTTTATATATTAAGGGCAACTGAGGGAAAATATATATTTTTAGCATGGAAGATATTTTCTACAAATATTCTCTTAACAAAACACACCAGGTAAAAGTTATTTTTCCTTACTTTGTCATCCTTCTTGCCACCTCCAGGACCGTGTCCACCACTCTGACTCTGACCCTACATTCGGAGACAAAATATCAATGAAATTCAGAAAAGGAAAAAAAGGCAACTTAACCATAAACTATGTACAAACTCAAAGTCAGTTTTTCCTTCTGAAACAATTGTCAAAAGAATGACGACAGAAGTAATTCCCCTTTCATTCTTCTGACACTGTAAAAAAAAAAAACTGTTGCAGAAAACTTTCCAGAGCAGGTAAATGCTACAAAGATAAGGAATGTTTTTGATATGCAAGAAGAAACCCATCCAGGCAATACTGATTTTTCCCTGGGTCCAATTCATTTTAATGACATGAACTTCTAAGCATAAATAAGACATGACTTTCTAAGAATCCTTTTGGTGACTACCACTTTAGCAGAAATTCTGAAAAATGGAATCATATTCCGTGTTGTATACAAAACGGTAAGCAAATGGCAATTAAAACAGGAAGGGGGTTATACTTTAAGCATCCTAAATTATCTGCAGCAACCAATTTATTAGTTAATTTTTTGGTTGAAAAATCTCAGACAAGAATATCTGTGCATTTAAGGTCACTAAGTAACACTGAACCTAATTAATGTAACAAATAGCAAAAACACCCTTAGGAGTCATTGAACTGCTACACATATAGCTTGAAGCTGGTTGGCCCAAGGAGCAATAAGGAAGAATTTTCTGTCTTGATGTTGTTTGCAATCTCACAATGCAACCCTGGTTTAGAAAGAGAAGCTGTAAACATTCCCACTCCACACAAGGATGTCTGTAAATATAATGGATGGATGGAGTCACTGAAGCAGTCGGTGTGAGCTTAAATGGACTCCAAAGGATGGTAGAGGACAGGAAGGCCTGGAGGAACGTTGTCCATGGGGTCACGATGGGTCGGACACAACTTCGCAACTAACAACAACCATCATATATACATATATACTCAGATATATGAGACCTGCACACTGGACAACCGCCCAGCAGTTAAAATGGTGGTGACGGGAAAAGCGCCTCATTTTCTTTTCTGTCATTCGAAAACAGTAAGAAAATCATACATTCCCTACATATCCGAGGCTATTTTGGCCTAACCGCCCCCCGCCCCCCAATGACACTTCCCCGCACTTCTCAGCTGTGGAAACGAAGCGATCATGACATCGCATAACAGCGGCCAAAGGACCCAGGCGGGGAGGAAAGGATACCCTGGCTTAAGGGAATCGGTCTCACCCAGCGGACATTTGGAAGAGGCTCCAAACAGGCCTTAAGAAGCCCACCCGCAGCCCCCCCCCCCCCCCCCAGCCCCCTTTTTCCCCTCACCATCCTGCTCCCTCAGAGTCCAACCCCGGAAATCGAACGGCTTCCTAGAGGAGCCGGAACGGAAGTAAGCGCGATACGGGGCGCGAGGAGGGTCAATTCTCTCTTCGGGCGAGAGCGACAGAACGAGAGCGAGAGCGAGAGAGAGAGAGAGAGAAGAGGGCGGAGTTGGTGATCGTTGCCTCCCCAGAGGGCGGAGGCGGGAAGGGAGAATTGAGGGTGGAAAGGGTGAATTGGCCTTTTGGTGGGTAGGGAAAGCCTCTAAGCCATTGGTTTATGACGGGTGTGTATGTGAGCTACATCTAACGATTCCTGGTGAGATAACACATCCATATTTAGGGGTGGGGGTCGGGTTGGGGGACTTGTAAGTCCTGCGCAGCACATCACCGCGTGGTTGCTTGCGGCAGAACGACTCCTTTTTCGACGTCTACGAGACGAAGAGATGAATGATAAAATAAGCTTTCTTATATTTCAGATACCGTGTCAGTGGTCCGTGACAGCTTACGCTCAAATTCTTTCGTCTGGCTTTGAACCGCGGAGAGATAATAAGCAGGCACCTAAACTGAAATAATATTTTAAAGATAATCTCTTGAGAGGCAAATATGTCCATTGACGCTTTTGGTAGTCCTTTTCCTAAAGGACTAGAACCAGAGATCAGCCAATGAAATTGAATCCTGGAAGAATCGGGGCAGACAAAAGGAATTTACAACAGGTGCAATTATACTTTACAATTCACTACCGTGAGATGTAGCACTGGCTACCAATTTGGTTGGCTTCAAAAAAGTGTTGGACCCTTTTATGAAATCAATGACTTTTAGCCTCTTGAGGTCAGTGTGACTGCCTCTGAAAGCCATATCCTGGGAGACCTGTGGGCAACTGTGAAGTTGGTTGGCCACTGTGTGAACAAATTGCTGGATTCGATGGGTCAGAGATCTGATCCAGCAGGGTACTAGTTATATTCTTACATACAGGTAGTCCTCAACTTACAACAGTTCATTTAGTGACCATTCAAAGTTACAATGGCACTGAAACAAATGACTTATGACCATTTTTCATACTTATGACCATTGCAATGTCCCATGGTCACATGATCAAAATTCAGACACTTGGCAACTGACTGATTCATGACAGTAGCAGTGTCCCAGGGTCATATGATCACTTTTAGTGACCTTCTGAGAAGCAAAATTCAATGGGGAAGTCAGATTAACAACCATGTTAGTAACTTAATTGCAGTGATTCACTTAACAACTGTGGCAAGAAATGTTGTAAAATGGGGCAGAACTCACTTAAGAAATATCTCACTTAACAACAGAAATTATGGGTTTGATTGTGGTCATAAATCGAGGACTATCTTAGTCAATTTTTAAGCCAAACCTGTGGTAATTCACTCCCCCCCCCCCCATGGAACTAATAAAGAGCCTCCAAACATGCAAATTGGATTAAGTTTCTTATCAAGCTCTACTTCTCTTCTTAATAATATAATATAGTTGTTAGAATAGTAAAGTTTGACTAGTGAGATTCAGTTCCAAGTACTGACTTAACCACAGAGGTCATTGGATGAATTTGGACCAGTTATTCTCTCCCCTCCCTATCTATCTCAGGGTTATTATGGAAATAATATCAGAGAGACTACCTTGTATGCTACTTTGACCGCTCATAAGAAATGTGAGACTTAAATACAAAAGATAATATTGGCACATCTATTAAAATGTCCTGTCTTCCTCACTATTGCCCACAATTGCCTAATTTTGTTCTCCCTATTTTCTCTCCTGAACAGGACCTCTGGAATTTGAATTTTAAGTACACACCTATAAAATTGGCCATACTTCCACTATACTGATTGCTGTTAAAAGTGTGATAAAAAAATAAACCAGCAGAGGTCTCTCTATAGCTACATTGGACATTGCTCACTGCTTAGAAATCAAAGTTGCACAAATCAAACTATTTCTCTTTTCACTTTGTAAAAATAATAGTGCCTGGTTTCTGGTATGCTCCTTGGGTGTGAAACCTCTTCTGCTTTTGTACAGAAATAAAAGGCTGTGTCTTTTCTTGATCCTTTGTAGACATTGCTTTTTACGCATCAGGTTTCCATACCCAGCCAGCCTTCTGACTAACATAGGTAACCCTCTGGGGATCCTCTGTCTATCATGTCACCTTAAACAGGGTCACTGGGCAGTTATCCATGGACACAAAAAGGGCAGAAAAGTTATGATGCTTCACAGTTATGATTCCTACAAAGTAGGCCTTAATAATAGCTCTAACCCATTTTTTAAAAAAATGTAGACACTTAAGTGGCACATTATGAGCAGTACAATATATAAACTGAGAATCTAAGGTAAATCTATATATTTGCAATATTTATATTCCATCTTTCCTCCAGGAGCATAAGACAGCAAAACCTGTAAGAAAACAAGAAACCACAAGCTCAAATTATTTAAAACGGTTAAAGCTAGATTTGTCAAGGGCAAAAGACCGGGATCACCCGTAAAGTTTCAATTAAACTGATTTATTATTTCTCATGCCTATGCACAGGAATCAACTCAACTAATGGTTAGCACTATTTTGGTGCTTGGTAAGGGTCAATGGAACTCAAGAGGTTAGACTTGGTCTGCTTGTGGCTCTGTAGTGACTCTAGGTTTAGCCCTCTTTTGACTTTGCCCCCAGGCTCTGCCACCTCTTTCTCCTGCAAGTTATAAGAAATGACTTCCAGCATATCCAAAATTATCATTAGGATCTTAGCTCTTCAAAGGAGTAATTGGTCAAACAAAAATGGCATTGAATTAAAAGTAATATTCAAGTGCAGCTGACATTCCAAATTTACTAAATGGAAAAATAGTATATATTTTCCGTTGGGAGATACAGATCTAAAAATGCCTGCAGAACTGTATTGGGTACTGCAAGATGACTGATAGAACGTATGGCACCATTTATATCTAATTAAGTAGCAATAGCTCATGATTTGTTTGTATTCTTCTAGATGGAAAACAGAATTTCCATTATAATTCATGATTTATCTTGTTCTGCAAGTGTACATGCATAAGTAAGAGGAATTTCTTGCACTAAAGAGCTTTTAAATGTACAACCAATATAGTAACAACTCTTAAACAATAAGATGTGGGCTGCTTAGCCTCAGGAACAACAACAATTTTTTTAAAAAATGGATTGCTAGATTCAAGGCTAGAACATTTTCTGAAATGGCTTAATATATTTTGATGCACTGCTCTAAAACCATTGGAAGAAAGGTGAGAAATATATGTTATAGATGTAGCAGAAGATAGAATAAGTAACTTTTTTTCAAATCACTCATGATATGTGGTATACTGCCTACTATTTTCAAAAGAAAAACAAGTATATTTTTTGGGCTCTGGGTGGCATGTGTCTCTTTCCTCAATGGCAGTAGTAAGTACCATAACTTTTTCTTTTTATCAGATCAGCTTATTTGGGGACCTCTTGCCTTAAGATACAATATCTGGGCTGCAAACTGTAATTCTTTGCTGCCACCAATGTTTGTCCAGTTCTTTTCAGTCTGGATTTGTTTTATTATTTTATTTTTATCACTTATTTGCATTCAAATTATTGCCTTATTTCTGTTTTTCTTTCACTGAGAACCGATGCACATATATCTTTATATCTAAAGCAGATCTTACCCTGACAACCTGCTCTTCCTTCTCCTTCTATTCCCCTATCAAACTAATAATCTAGTGCTTTTTTCTCTTATCATCTAGCTCCTTCCTAGAACCTTTCTTTTTCTCTCTTCCTTAAACAGAAAAAAAAATAATTTAAATCCTCAATGGCAGTCAACCACTATTATTGTTGTTATTCAGTCGCTCACTCTTTGTGTCTCACTCTTTGTGACCCCATGGAGCATAGCACACCAAGCCCCCTCCCCCGGTCCACCACTATCTCCTAGAGTTTGCCCACATTCATGTTAATTGTGTTGATGACACTATCTAACATCTGCCATCCCCTTCTTTTGTCTTCAGTCTTTCTCAACATCAGGGTCTTTCCCAATGAGTCAGCCAGGTCAACTTGAAGAACCAAGGTTCAGGATGCAAAACAGAAATCAAGGACACCAGAACATGAATCTGAAGTTGACATGGTCATTCCAAAAAAGAAGTGGGTGACCCTTTGGAGTTCCTAATGTATCATTGAGCTGGGTGTTGGATGGGATCAGTATACACATCAGCTAACTCCTCCAGCACCTGCTGCTGTTTGTTGAATCAGCCTCAGGTTGTTGGTTGATTGCTTATTGAATCCTGAGGTTGACAATTCTGCTGAGCAGAAACCATAATACCATCAAGCAATTGCCGAGAGAAAATGGATGATATTATCAGAGGTTTAAAGTGACTGTTTGTAGAGATTGTCCGACATTTTGAGGAGAGCCATTTCATGTTTTGTGAAAGGCTGCACGCAGACCTACAAGTGGCATTGCTCACCACTGCTCAAGGGGATATATGCTTATCTAAGCCCAACTAGACCAGAGAAGTCACATGATTCCAGATAAGATTGCATAGAAAGAGATTGCTTTATGCCCTTTAGTCTATCTTATGCCCTTTAGTCTATCTTCAGCCTGTTGATTGTGCAGACACTCAGAAATACATCTTATGATTAATAAATTGTGGCTCTATTGTGGCACATCAAACTTGCAGTGATCACACACATCACAATCCTTAAATAAATGCATCTTTAGTTTTAATGAACCCCTGATTGCAGTGCTATCTCACAGTAATACGTTGACATACATATATAATTATATTTAGTGTTAATAATGCAAACTGAATTGGCTTAATGAGTTGACATTTTCCTCTCCTGAAGTAATCTCAACACCTGGTTGGGCACGTGATGAATTCTTGTGTCTGGGTGCCAGCTTGGGATCACTTTTTAGTAGGGCTTTCATGCATGGGCTGCAAATATCCATACGATCCCTAAATGGCAATGGCATTTCTATATCTTTTTGCTACCATTGTGCACTCATCAGAATTTTTGTTACTCAGTAGAAACCCTGTCTTTGAGGCTGGTATAATAAAATGTGAATCCACTATTATGTAAATAAATGGAACTGATAGTTAGGAAAAGTGCTTGTAATAGTCCAATTGGACAATTCACTATCCTTCGAGCCATGAAAATGAATCCATGAGAGATTAGAGCCTTAATTAAAATCAGACAATGACATCTTCAGGACTAATGTCAAATTGGACTGTATTTCCTGTGATAACTTTTTTGATTGTTACAGGAAACTGCTATACTGCTAGTTTTTTGCTCACGAAAGCTTGCAGATCTTTCTGCATCTGATCAGGCAAAGAGTCAAAGAAGAAGTGTGCTAGGGAAGATAAATATAGGAGATTAGCAATTTGATAGGCAAAAAATAGACAAAATGAGAAACAGAAGAACTTTCTATCTATCTAGACGACCCTTCCTTTGTAGTCTGGAAATTGTAAGGTACTAAAGAGCAGTGCAACGGAAATCAGTTTTAGGAAAATAAAAGAAAGTTAATTAAAATAAGACATGTGGTTGACTTTTGAGTAGTCCTGTTTACCTTAATAATAGACTACCCAGAACCATTGTAACATTTGGTGAGTGCACAAAGTAAAACTATATTAAAAATATCATGTTACCTGGGTAGAAAGAAAACTTGACAATGATATTAGTCATAGTTAACAGCTATACTTCCCTTCTTTCATTTATGTGCTCTGATATATATCCCTGGTTCTGGTGAGAATTACATGATACACAAGAATTGTTCTCATTCTGAACTGGTTTGTTCTGACCCAGGCTTCCTGAGAAAGCATAAATCACAATCTTAGTTCCAAAATCATCTTTTATTGAGATGGCTGTGAATTATGATCATTCACAGCCTGTAATGAAATCTGCAGATTCCGACCTGATGTCTGCTTGAGTTGACACAGCCATTCAGGGTAATGTTGATAAGAACCCACCTTTATCTCCCTTGAAACACTGCGAGAGACCTAATTGCCAATTAGTTTTGCAAGGCCAAACATAGCAGAGTCAAACAGGACTTCTCAGAGTTTGAACCGGCTGTATGAACTAATTGCTTCCTGCAAAGGTTCATATCCATTTGTTCCTCTTTTATGTCTTATGGGAGGGGCCAATCAACTCCAAGCCTTACTCCCAAATTACCCTTTTTCCCCTTTAATTGTTCTTGCCTTCTGGCAGTTCTGCGCATGTGCACACTGGGAACAGGCTCACGCTGTTCTTCTGCCTCACTGATGTCAGATTCCGGAGGCTCCAGAGGCAGCACATAACTACCAGATAGCCCTGGCCCCCTCTCTGCCTCTGACGCAGAGCCCTTGTCCGAACCTTCCCCAGACTCCAGGACTGGCCTATGTTCCTCCTCAACCTCCTCACTGTCTGACTCTGCTGCCAGCTCCGCAGACTGCCGGTGGACCACAACACGGCTTTCTTTTTCTTAGCAATATTTGTAGAGTATCATACGCTTATTTATTCACAACTCAATCATTTGGGGTATATCACATTCTTTTTGCATTTAAAGGGTTCATAAGTTGCTGAAAGTCCAAGGGACAGATTGGGTATTTTTTTTAATTTTATAAATATCAAGTCACTAGCTATTTTAATTGGAAAATTAAAATTAGTACCATTATAACTAGCTATTTATCTATCCACTCATGTTCATACATGTTCTTGTTCATCTTTTCCTCATAATTAATTTAAGAGTATCACATCATGTACTACCAATATATTGTCACACAGTTTTCAAACATGCTTTGATTGTGAATGTCAGTCATAATTAAGTTGCTTTTGATGCTGGCTGTAACAAAGGAAGTCCTAGTTTCCCAATCACATCTTGGAGTAAACTGTAAAATTAAATTAGAGTTGCAATCCCCATGCTAATGCTGCACCAATCATGATTAATTCCAAATAATGTTTAGTCTCCACAGAAAGAATATGGAAACATATTCTTAGCTTTTTTCACACTACAGATTAATGTTCTTTTCTAAGGATGTTCCTTTTGTTCTTTCTCCTCTTGATTTGTCACAACTCTTTGTCTTCCCTAGAAAAAGGAGAAATAATTTAACTATTCAGTGCTGTTCCTTATTGCCCTCAGCCTTCACTGTGGCTGGTGATGTTTGGGTAGAGCTGTTCTTGGGCTTATGACCTTCCTTCCTTCCTTCCTTCCTTCCTTCCTTCCTTCCTTCCTTCCTTCCTTCCTTCC
>WNWU01000001.1:62264628-62320052 GCA_012654045.1 Ptyas mucosa | reverse complement strand
TCCTTCCTTCCTTCCTTCCTTCCTTCCTTCCTTCCTTCCTTCCTTCCCCATCCTGTTTTCTGTCATTTCTGAAAATTAAAATCACATTTTCTCCAAAGTTACCTGAAACACATACACCCCTCAAACCCTGTAGCCAGAAATAAAAAACAGACATAGCAAACCACCTCTATTGTGAGTCTTTTTGAAGGAAAAATAAAAGCTAGTAAAAATTTTAAAACTCTTATCAGCAAAAGGCTTAACTACAGGTCTGCAGCTGAGGAAGACGTATCCTTACAACGTCTGCAATTATGCTCAAAGTATGTTCTACAAGACAAAGTTTGGTACATGTCCAGAGTAAATACTCTAGCCATGTCTAGAACATATTCTTGAAGGGCAAATGTCTGTGACTTAGTCCTAGCAAATCTGGACCAAAGCAGGAACTTTTATTCAAATAGCATGAAAGCTAGGTTTTTGGTTTTTTTGGATGTACTGTAGAATTGATCTCTAAGTCTTTGAAGCAAAGGGTTAGGAGAGGAGACTCCATGCTTGTGTGCTTTGTAGGGTTTTTTTGTGTGTGTATGTGTGTGTGTGAAAATTACACAAGATGCAGTTATGCTGCCTTTAACTGCCTTATTACTGTAATTTGGCAACCCAGTAAATGGTAAGATTAAGACAACTAATACATTTGATTAACTGTAAATTCAGTTACTCTATTTTTTTTTAAATTTCAAGATATTAATATGACACACTGTTTGAAAGCCTCTTAACTGCCTTAAGCTGCATCTGTGGGGAAATAACATACTTGTTCATCTCCTAAATCTGGACCCCAAGGAATGAAGACCAGAAACTTACTCTCTTCCCTTCAACACTTCCATAATTCTCTGTATCTTGGTAGCAACACAGTTGAGAATTCTGGGAGTTAAAGCCCACACATTTGAAGAGTGCCCAAGTAAAAGAAAACTGACACAAAGAACAAGGTGTTTTCTTTTTATTCTGAAGAATTAACATTGTTTCTGCAAAAATAAGCTCTGTTTTAAAGATATTTAAAAGTAACCTGAGAAGTTAATATTTAAGAGTGAGTCTTAATATGTTGTATATCTTGGAATGGGAGAAAAGAATGGCTGCTTCTGCTAATATTTGACTTTAACACAATGTTGGAAGAAATTTCTTTCTGGATTCAGTTCCAAGTGGGGAAAAAGACACTGGATTCATGGAAGTTGCTTGGAAAGAAGGTTTATTTATGAACAGGATCATATGCCTTGGAGATCTTGGGCGAAAAAAGGGAAGAGATGCTGAGAGTCCCTGGGTTTTATATCCTCTCTGGCTTTGAACTTCCTGGGGCACAGGAAGAGTATCCTGATTGGTTGCTGTCATGGCTATCTTTGTAGGTTGTCTGTGTGCTAAATTTGGTTGAATCTTGTTGGATGATGCAATGAACGGCAATTAAATGGCTCTGTCTGAAGGAGGTAGATCTTTGTTATGTAGAATGGACTGGCTCAGGCTTTAATGGCCCATTAACAAAGGGGTGTATGTGTGAGTTTGCCTTCCTTTTTGGGGAAATATTCTGCCCTTTTAATATTTCCTAAAATATTTCATTTTGGGGGTGGATTTTAACTTCCTACAACAGTATTTATCAACCTTGGCATGTTTGACTGGGGAATTCTGGGGGTTGAAGTCTACACATCTTAAGGCTGCCAAAGTTGAGAAATACTGCACTAGCATATATCTACTGATTTACCATTCCTATTGATTAATCTGCCTAATAATTGTTTGCCTTTTGCCTTCTGTGTACATGCTGCCTATTTTCCTAGGACCTCTTATCATCTGGAACTCAAATATGAAGCACATAAAGAAGCATACCTTTTATTTAGGGGAAGCAGCAACTATTTTTTTAGTCTGCTTTTTCAAATACCTGGCACCTTTGTTATTTCAGGGTGCTGTCTGGAAGAAAATTTTCTCTGTATACCAGAAGTCTGTTACATTGAGGGCTTATTTTGAATTTCCAAAATTCTCACAATAAAGCTTATCACCAAAGTTTCTTTAGTAAAAACAATTATAATGAGACAGAAAGTGTACTTTATAGACATTTTCATAGACTGATAATCAATCCATAATTGGGAAGCAAATTAGAAATAAAATGAGTGTATTTTATGAGATCAAAGAAATGATGTACCCGAAGGGTCTGTACAGTATTTGGACTGATTTTTAATGTATTCATAAATACATCCTGCAATATTTACCGTATATACTCGAGTATAAGCCGAGTTTTTCAGCACATTTTTTATGCTGAAAAAAGCCCCCCTCGGCTTATACTTGAGTGAGGAAAAAAAATGCCTTTTTTCCTGCAATCGTTTTGGCTGCAAGGAGGCTTGCTAAAGGTAAAATGGGGCATGGGGAGGGTCCACTAATCCAATTAATGCCATGTAAATTCTGGAATCCCCAAAGACCTTTCCCACTGTATTTATTAAACAAATTTATATAGCTACCCAACTCATATACAATACTTTTAAAGTTATTGTTGATACTATATTGTTTTTGTTGATCCTCTTTTTCACTTACAGAGCTAGTTTACTGTTTTTCTTTGAAATCAAAGACATTTAACCTACTGATGCCTCAATTAATGTAATTTTATTGGTATCTATTTTTATTTTGAAATTTACCAGTAGCAGCTGCATTTCCCACCCTAGGCTTATACTCAAATCAATAAGTTTTCCCAGTTTTTTGTGGTAAAATTAGGCGCCTCGGCTTATATTCGGGTCGGTTTATAGTTGAGTATATAGGTAGTTAAAATACCTAATGATGTTGTATGTGTTTTTGTGCTCTTGGAGGTAAAAACCAAGCCAGGCTGTGAGATAGACCTAAAAAGGAAAATTTATAATGCTAAGATAACTCCAAATTGAAACCCATAGGTAAGAGATAGATGAGAGTAATAGCTCACATTCTCTGACTATGAAATGCGCATAGCAAACAAAGATGAAGAACAGCTTTTTAGGAAACGGGACTGTTTGCACAAGATGCAGATGAAGCCACATGATTTTTTCTTCCATCTCTTTTACGATAGTAATTGTAAAATGCTTTTCAAATATATCATCATTGTCATCATATAATAGCTAACTGAATAATCAAGATAAGTAAGTAAATAATAACAGCAGCAAAGCTTAGAAGCAAAGATTGAATGAGCTGAGGAAAACAATATTTTAAAGTGCAGAGTATAGAGGTACTAATAGAGATTGGACTAACTTGTATATTTTTATTTTCTTATTTATTTTTTGTGTTGATGGAATGTTTATATCTTTGCATTTTCCTTCTTTCTGATACTATTTTAAAATACTTCAAGTCCTTTGAAATAGGTGATATGTCTATACATCTGGTTGATTGTATCACAAAATAGTGGATTTTCAGGATTTTTGACTCAGCACAGATAGTATGGGTGTTGAATTCTGGTTGGTTGCCTGTAGTTTGGATAGTTAAAAAGGAATGGCAGAAAAAATGCTGGAAGGGAAAGGGGATAAACAATTCCTCAAGCAATTTTATTTAAAACGTAAGACGTAAATGGGGTGGAGTATAAACATTTCACAAAGCACAAGTTAAAAATTCTCAATCGCTTAAAATTCATAAGGAACCTGTCGTTGTAACCCATCTTACATGCTATAACATAAGAAACATTGTTTTATTCCATCTTTCAACAGCAATATTATATTTCTTTATTTATTTTCCATTAATTGTATTTGGCTTGCTTAGGCCTCCCCCCGCCCGCAGTGTCTTGTTTTTCCCGAATCATGAAGAATCAGTTCTGTAAATCTTTTGCCATCTGTCAGTTCAGTCTCTAATTTTCTAATGAAACATTGTGTTTTTTTCAATTGTTTATATTGATATAATCTTTAATTAAGTTGCTTCTATTAAATAATCCGTCAGTAGATCACACACAGTCTACAACCAAATAAGAATTGCTCCAACTGTTCTAATTTTCCCTCTTCTGCCAAGAATTTATGTACATCTGAAAATGCTTTATTTTACATTTAATGTATCATCTTGTTTTCTGGCATATTCTTTTTCACGTTTAAATAATAGATTTGAAAACAGCAAAATAATTTGCTTTGTTCTTTTTAAAAAATGCTCAATTTTCACCTAAAAATAGGGGGAAAGGGAGTATCTCTTAAAAATCCAATCAATTACTTCAGAAAACTTTAAGTCAAAAAGCCTAGAAACCCTTATGTTCTTATATTTATTCTGTGGAAAAAAGAAAATGAAAAGGCTTATTTTAATTGCTTTGGAAAATGGAAGTAATTGTTACAAGGGCCCTTAAACCTTTGTTCTCCGGTCTATCCTGGAGTTCAATTGGTTCACTACTGAATTTCCCAAGCTTGCATTTTCTGTCATACTTTATCTCCCTCGTTCCTCCTCATTGTCATTATTTCTTCTCATTATATCCATTCTCACATCCTCTTGTTTCCTCTGCTTCCATCTTTATCAGGAAAGCCCACTATTATCAAATTGTTAAATGATTTTTTAAAAATGTTTAACAATTTGGATAAACTATAGAAATTCTGATCATATCCAGGTTCTTAATGTACTTGAAGAGATTTCAGTGAAAAGAGAAAGTTAGCATGATAGCACCATTGCAAACTATTTATGAGGAAAATGAAATTTGGGATGCAGGGACAGGGATTTGCAGTCCTGAAGATTTTTGCTTGATGGTTCAATTCTGTGAGTACGTACCGCTGAATAGTGGTAATCCAAGTACTGTTGATCAAGAATCCCCAACCCCTGGTCCACAGATCATACTGGTCCATGGCCTATTGGGAACTGAACCATGCATGTAGCAGGCAAACATACAGAGCTCCATTTGTGCAAGCGGCAGACTTGCGGGCGAAATCATCCCCTCCCTCCCTGCTGCTGCCGGTCTGCAGAGCCGGAAAAATTGGGGACCACTACTGTAAATAGTTCCTGACAATGTACGTCCATCTTTAAACAAACTATAAAATGATTAATGATTGAATCAGAGGGAGCTACTGCTACTTCTTTAGGCAGCGTATTGTTCGGTGGCCATGATGTTTTGGCCTTAATTGTGGCCAGGAAATAGAGATGGCATAGCAGGACAGCCCAGACTAGTTGAAGTTTCACTGCAAACCACAGCATTTGCCCTATGGACAATTACTTTTCCTTAGAATTTGACTTACATAATTTTTACAATTAAACTTCACTACCACTATGTGAGATAATTCACCATAACTTCCATTTTATGCATGTAAAAATACAGTGCAAGAGTATAAGTCCCAGAATGGCTTGGAATGAAGCCTAGGCTGAATTGTCACCTATCTTGTAAATCCTTTATTATTTACTTACACTTAAGCCAGAAGGGATGTCATAATTTCTTGCAACATCAGGAAACAGGGAAAGAAAACACAAATCAGTGTTTTTAGTTCACATTTTCATTGTTAACTTTTCCTAGCAGAGGAGGAGGTACTTTGTTCCTTAGACTTGTAAAGCTTATAGAGGAAAAGCACACACTTCCCCATCAGCATACTTATAGGGTTCAAGAACATATTGGCCAAGATGGACAAAATGACCTCATTTGCTTCCCACTCCTTCTTTTCACACAGTCTTATTTTCTCACATACTGTCTAGACATTCCTCAATACTACATATTAATAAAGAAATTTCCAGCACTGCCCCAGAGTACAATATGCATTTCAGTGAGCTACAACAATAAATTCCAGATTTACCTGGGTTATTGAAAACGAGACTCTTCTGGACAGAAAGCTCTGACATTGTTCCTGGGATCTGATGGAGCTGCTCTTCCAGCTTAGGAGTCACAGACCTGAGTGTTTCTACTACCACTGGGGCCATTTTGGTCTTTCCTTTCCATATCTTTTCTAGTTCCTCCCTCAGGCTCTGCTTCCTCCATCTTGGGTCCTCTACCAGAGACTTGGGTTCTGCACAGTATCTTAGCGGTTTTAGGTGTTCTGTGCAATATCTTCATAAATCATCATAAATGTATGTATGGGTATGGGTATTATATATTTATACTGTACATACACACATTATTCTTTTAATAAGTTTTAATAAGTTTTATTGCATTAGTTTTACTTATTTAATATAATCTTTAATTAAATTATTGAACATTATGCAGCATATTTGGGTTCAGTCCTTGCATTTTGAGGAGGAAATGGACCTCTGCCTCTTATTTTGCAGGTGGGACCACCTCCTCTGGCATGAGAGGTTTTAACCAGCCAAGACAACATGGATTTAAAATTCAGGTAGAAACACCCTAAATTCAAGGATTGTGGCTATTTCCTCAGAGTCAACAGAATCAAACTTTTACATGTCAATCTGTGTCTTAACAAAGTCCATAGGATTTACGCATCCAGAGTGAAACTCCAAGTGGAGCTAAATGATTTTAGCTAACATATGCCATAAAATACCCTCACAGTGGCCCTGCGTGTGATTTTCTAACTCAGTCCCTCCCACAAACAGGGATCAAGTCCCTTTAAATACAGCTCAGATGGCAATCTGAGAATGCAGTAAAAGCAATAAAAAGTTTTGCTACTTTTATCACCATGGTGTTATCCTTAATAAAGTTTCTTAATTATTTTGTTTGGATTTATTCTTTGTTGTCCTCCAGTGACATCTAACCATCTCTTCAACCAGTTCATCTCCCAAAATTTTTCTGAAAACAAAATAGTTTTTTGGAATTTGCCTGCAGAGAGAAACTGCACAGGTGCAGTTATTCCTATTCCTATCCCTATCCTCTCATTCCAAGTGGTACCGAAGGCTTCAGCAAATTGTGCACCAGATTATTGGGAATTCCACCAAGTGTCCTCTGGAATTCAATTGGGTCCATCAGGCATCTGAAATGACCAGATGAATTAGGTGCTACTGCTCTGGTGTGAAGAACAGATCAGTGGTGGGTTTCAAATTTTTTTACTACCGGTTCTGTGGGTGTTTGGTAGGCATGGCATGGTATGGTAGGCATGGCATGGTATGGCATGGCTTGGTGGGCTTGACTTGGTGAGCATGGCGGGGAAGGATACTGTAAAATCCCCATTCCATCCCCAATCCAGGGGAAGGTTAATGCAAAATCCCCATTTCCTCCTGATCAGCTGGGACTCGAGAGGCAGAGAATAGATGGGGGCGGTGCCAGTCAGAGGTGGTATTTACCGGTTCTCCGAACTACTCAAAATTTCCGCTATCGGTTCTCCAGAACTGGTCAGAACCTGCTGAAATCCACCTCTGGAGCAGATCAGAGTGATCTGACCATTACAAGGGACAAACAGAAATATTTCCCAGGTCCAGTTCATATTGCCACCACCTAACACTGAAACACATGTTATTCCCATTGTATATCATGCCCTTAATGACTTGGGTTAGGTCCATGGTTGCCATAGTGGCCTTGAACTGACTAGGAAATGTTATCAGTGCTAGTGACTGTGGGATTTATTCCATTTATATACAGTAACTTGCTCTGCCAGTGTTGGTGGGGATGTAGTTTCTTTTCCTTGGTAGTTCCATCATTGGGATATTTTTTCTACTTGATTGTTTCTCTGTTGGTTTGTCTCCTTAATCAAAATTCTGTTGAGACCCTAATGTTCTATGAACTTATCTTATTGTCAGCCTGCAAGTGTAAATAAAAATGATATCAGAAGAACACAACTAAATAATGAGTCGTGATGGCACAGTGGTTAGAATGCAGTACTGCAGGCTACTTCTGCTGACTGCCAATTGCCAGCAGTTGGCAGTTCGAATCTCACCAGATTCAAGGTTGACTCAGCCTTCCATCCTTCCGAGGTCGGTAAAATGACCCACTGTCAGGGTTCCGACAGATCCCCTAATTAAATCATGAGCCTCAAGCCAAGCTTCAAAACTAATCCAGTTATTTATTAGGAGCTTCATGCCAGCATAGACCAGGTGGAGCCAACTCTGACCTCAGTTAATTTGCACTTAACTCTGACTCTGTTTCCCCATCCCAATATGTGTCATTAGTCACATTCCCCAACAAAGCAATTTCGTAGGTTGTAAAAGTCACTCCCTCTGGGCACTGTGGGTTCCTGTGGAGATGACCTCGGGGTATCAGTTGGAATGTGCCTTGTTTTAACTGAGATACTAGCTCCTTGATGTAGCTGTAAAGTTCGCTTTCCCATCCCCCTTGCCTATGGCAACTTGAGAGCAGGTCAGGGATGCTTTGTGAGTTGACACCCAGATTGTTGGGGGCAATATGCTGACTCTGTAAACCACTTAGCGAGGGCTATAAAGCACTATGAAGCAGTATATAAGTCTAAGTGCTATTGCTATTGCCATTGCTAAATTAGTTGATTCTTTTCAGAGAAATCATATAACTAATAGCTGTTGCTCTCCTCACCAGTGCATGTCTAACAACTGAACATTTCAAGTAGCCCGAGTTACTTGAAATATTCTCAAGAGCTGCAAATTCAGTGAAGCTTCACATAATTCAAAATACATCTGCAAGTTTTTCATTTACCAGAATTACACTCTCTTACTGACATGTAAATGACAATCTAAGCAACGGAAAGAACTATTGTGGGAACCATTACCACACCTCCAATAGTCTTTATTGGCATACTAGATTCAATATAGATATTCAGGAGGCTTTTTGGCAGAGTTTTTGGATTGGCTTTAGTTTACCAACATTGTCTTATCCCAGCCACCATAGTTTGAAGCCTAGCAAGTTATACATGTCTGGCCAACTGAGATTTATAGAGTAAACTGTACTTAAATAAACAATATTTTGCGTAATTTAATGTTTTAATTTTAGATTTTAATTTTGCCTTTATTATTTCTATAAATAACTTAAGGTGGTGAACGTACCTAATATTCCCTTTTCCTGTTGTGGCTCACCAGCGGCCTGCACAGATTGTGGCTGATCCTGATGACGAGGAGGCTGGTGTGGTGTCACGTCAGCAGCCTGTGCAGCCGGCGCTCGAGTTGGACAGCGAGGAGGCTGAAGAAGATGTGGTGCCAGAAGCAGAGATTCAGCCAGGGCCTTCAGTTCCTCCAAAGGCTCCTTCAAGAGCCTTGGATAGTACAGTGGTCTAAAGCCCTGTTATTAACATCAGCTGCCTGCAATTATTGCAGGTTCGAATCTCACCAAGGCTCAAGGTTGACGCAGCCTTCCATCCTTTCTAAGATAGGTAAATTGAGGACCCAGTTTGTGGGGGCAATAAGCTGACTTTGTATAAATATATAAAAGTATGAAGGCTATTGCTTAGCGCATTGTAAGCCGCCCTGAGTCTCTGGAGAAGGGCGGCATATAAATCAAATTTTTTTTAAAAAAGTGAAGAGAGTGAAGTGGAGGAGCCTCTTCTCAATGCACGAGCACGCAGAGCTGCCAAAAGGCAGGAGTGGTTACTCAGGATGAGGTCTCCTCGAGAGTAAGGCTTGGGGCTAATTGGCCACTCCCTTAGCCTATTTAAGTTTGCACACAGCTGGCAAACGTTGCAGGAAACAACGTGTGTTTGTCCGGTCGTGCGTTGAGCATTTGAGAGTGAATTTTCCTTGCAAACCTGGTTTCTAGGCTAATTGCCAACTCTTGTAAGCCTTTATCTAATCTTTGGAATTTCTGGCAGGCTGTTAAGGACATTTTTAGTAATAGCCTGCATTTGAAAAAGACTGTGTTTGTAGTAAATGGAGTTGTTCGGAATTTTGTGTGTGCTACATTTCTTGGGTTCCGTAGCTGGGGCAGAACATTTCCTCCTATTTTCCCCACAACTCTGTTATGTGGGTTGTGCTGAGAGAATGAATGACTCAAAATCACCCAGCTGGTTTTCAGGCCTAAGGTGGAACTAGAACTCACAACCTTCTGGTTTCTAGCCTGATACTTTAATTACTAGACTAAAATGGCTCTTAAACCATTTATGAACAAAATCATAATGCTTTATTTTTTTAAATCTTAAATGAAGGAAGAAAAATGATTTTTAAAGTCTGTTTTAATTTAAATATATTCTCAGGATTTCATTCTAGCAAGTAATCAAGCAAATACCATAACCTACAATCATCTCAATTCCAATCAGGTGGAGTACACTGTGGTATGAGAAGCTGCAAAAATCCATTTTGCTGTTGTACATCAGATCATTAACCTACCGACAATTGAATGGGGAGTAAAAGGGTACCAAGATGTGCAAAGGAAATAACAGAAAATTTTCAGGAGGGTCCATAAAAATTCATCAGTTTTAAAGGCTCAAAGTGCATTTGTCTGACTGTGATTTGGACATTGCAGAACTAAATGCTTTGAGACACAAAAGTCTTTTGCCATTATTCTTATCAGCGACCAGTAGGTTGAATTGTCAGTTCTTAATCAGGCCTATGATTAAAAACTGTAACTTAAGCTATAAAGTATATAATAGGTGGGAAAAGGACAAAGCATGGCAGATTAATAAGGAACAGAAATGGATTATTAAGTTTCACAACAGCATAAAAACCTGGCTATTTCCCCACACACAGGGGCCAGGGTGTTAATGTAGCTCTGCTGTGGTGTGGGTCTACCTATTTTATTGTGAGATCAGCTGCTATCACTATTTATTTTTATATCACTTTTTTACTGTTATGGATTGTGATTTTTGTTTGCCATCCCGAGTGCTTTGATGGGTGAGTGAACAAACCTCAGCAATTAACCACATGGGAATTAAATATAGCTCCAAGTGATCAAAAATCTTATAGGTGTGAACTAACTCTATTTAGGCAGCTCCACTGTATGAAGAAAAAACTCATAGATAAATATCCCATTTTACCTACCTGGTTTTTGGAAAAAAACAAATAACAGCAAAAGGTAATTGAAAAAGCAAGTGACTCTATAGGGGACCTCACTGCCAATGCCTGGTGATCTGACACCTTCCAAACAGGATGTCAGGCCTGGAAACCATCCTTTACATTGGAACTTCAGGCCTGCCACCATTTAGTGCTTTGGGAAACTGGGAAGGAGGACTGTATGAAGTAGAGCAGATATCTAGCCATAGTAACATTCCTTTCTCTGAGAGTCAAGGACATTCTGCCCTGACCTGGAGTGGTGTGACTGGGAGGCATCTCCAGTTGGGACAGTGCATTGATTGGAACATGTGATGGACATGTGAGTGCTGGGGCAGGGACTTGGACTTTCCTTTGGGTGGGGAAAATCTGGAAACTTTCAGATTCGGGTTTCCCCAGATGTACCAATATGACATCTCTAATATAATGGAACTTTGAGGAACTTCTAGCTCAGAGTCTTCTTTCGTTGGGGTGTTACTTGGAACCCTGAAACAGAATTGATTTCAGTGGCCAAACCACAGGCAATATCATTTGCTTGTCTCATGCAAAAAAAGGTTACTGATATAATGGAGATTGCCAATACTCTCTTGGCACAAGGACTGTGATATCACATACTTCCTGGGGAATGAGTTGATGGAGACTATCTTCTCAAAATGACAAGTTTGAAAACAGGTTGATCATGTACTTTTGGAATCAATAGTAAGATGATTTGAGGGGATTGCTGATTAAAATGTTATGTGAAAAGGCCCACTATATTATGAAACCCCAGAAAATCATGTTAAATAAATAGTGTTAAATTAACTATGGATATGTGGTAATATGAATATGGTTCATTTAATCTTTTGTGACAATATTTCATCTGAAACTAAAGTAACCAAGAAAATAAGGGAAAGAGATGTCAGATTAACAAGTAACGTTGGTGAAACCCTTGCTTTTGATAATTTATATAATTTCTCCTTCAACCTGACATTATTATGAAGTTTTCCTGGCAATAACAGAGGCCAGGTTTGCCATTGCTGTCTTGCAGGATGTTTCTTAAGTCTCCCATACAAGTGTTAAAGAAGCACAGTCCTACTTAGCAAGTGTTGCTATTAGCTGGCAAAGTTAATTTAACAGTTGGATAAAAAGACTTTGCAGTTTCAGGTCTCTTTCTTTCATCTTAGATCATTCAACTTTAACCACTACAAAATTGTTTTTGAGACATTTAGTTACTTCTGTGTGACTAAACTCTGGAACAGAGACGTATAAATAGGTTATAACTGTAATGCAGTAGGCAGGCTTTCAGTGTATATACTGCTTTACTAGTTCATTTTGGTCTACAATAAAAAAGGTTATCTTGTATCTATGAATTGTCTGCTCGATAATTTCTGAATAAGAAATTAAGTCTTTGGAGAGCCAAGATTTTCAGCTGTGCTTATATGAAACTTGAGTTTTATTAAAAATTAGCTGAATACCTGTGCTTCACTACGAAATTATGTGATGGGGCTTGATAAATCGACGCAGCTTGAAAATTAATGAGTAGTTATGATCGGCCTCTCCTCTCCCCTTGTCTCCTTCAGGCTTGCCCCACAAAAACGTCTCCTATCCTATCCCCTTCTCTCCCTCAGGCTTGCCACATAGAGGCCTCCCCTATCCAATCCCCTTCTCTCCCTCAGCCTTGCCCCACAGAAACCTATTCTATCCCATCCCACTTCTCTCCCTCATGCTTGCCCCCCAGAAGCCTCCCTTATCCTATCCCGCTTGGTGCTGTGAAAGTAAACTGAAACTCAGTCAGAATGGATCCAATTTAATAAAAAGCGTCCACAAAAGAGACCAAAAACCAGATGGATCAATGACATCAACATATATTACAGGCAAAAGAAAACTCAGGACCATATTGGTTGGAAATATGAGGAAGAGGCCTTCATCCTGCAGTAGATAGGCAATGGCTAAAATGACGATGAATAAGGAAATGTGTTTGTCTGTGTGGTGGGATTTCTAATCTGAATAGGTCCTTGTTTTGTTTGGGTGTGTTTTGTGAATGTATGTAAGTCTAATCAGGATGGGTCCATGTGTTTCATGTTTATTCTTTCTTCACGCAGGTATGTACTGGAGTGATTGTGCTCCCTCTGCTGCTCTGAGGAGGGAAGGGCCAACTGCATTCTGTGTCACTCCCCAACTATTGCTCCTGTATACTATGATGTTATTTCCTAGAATTTTTTTCCACAGTCCAAGCTGAATTTGGCCATTTTCAAATTCAGTATTTCTTTTGCCATCTTCTCATATCAAATTATTTTCTGTTTTCAAAGAGTTGTCTTGTTCAGAGATAGACTCCTAAGACTTTTTTCATAATTTCTTTGTAATATTCTATTAGGTTGGAAAATATGAAAATCTGATCCCTCATATACCCCAATTCTCAACAGCAAAAAGCCAAAAAAAATCAGATTGTTTGGAGTTTATCTTGTTCTGGGTTGTTTCATGGAGTGACACCTCATTCATTCTAGAATTTGTTGCACATAGACAAGGTGAACACTCAGCCCACCACCCACTACTCATCCCTGTTTAGTGGCCTATGTACTATTAGATAATCATAACTTTTTTGAAACATGCTAATATATTGAAGTTATATGCCAAAGTCCCCCTTGGCAAAAGAGAACAAAAGTTCATCAAGTTTGTTATCAAGGTTAGGATAGAGGAGGTGGGAGGGAACAATAATTTGTTTAAGCAAAGCCCAAAACAATTTCTTCAAACCCATGCCTTCTCATTAAAAAGTTTTGTCTTTAGATGTGAGATTGATGAAAGATGTAAGCTAATATGGAGGCTAGGAAAAGGCCCATGGTGAGTTTGTCTCTAGTGAAAATAGAGAAAGGCAATGCTTGAAAACAGGGCTAACAGGTATGGAGAAGAAAACTGCCTAAATCTGTACTGAAGAATGAAGCTCATTTCTCTGGAATGAAAGTGAGGGAGGGAATGCTGGAATTGGGATCCAAAAGTCTCCAGAAAAAGCAAGGGAGTAACATTAAATTGTTCTTAAGCATATAATTAAAGGATGAAAGTCTGGAAGAAGCAAGCCTTCTCTAAGCAATATTCAATCAGATGGTCCTGAACAGGGTTTAGAAAGATAGAATGATTCTTTTCTGGGAGCTTAATTATTTCTAGCAATTATCTCTAATAACTAATAATTATGTGTGTGAACTTATACAGCAATAAGCCTTTGGTCCTGACCATTGTGGATCTGTTTGTCTCCACATAACATTTTATGGAAGACTGATATTGAAGATCCTGTTTGCGATTTCTTGTGCTCGTTGACTCGAATATTTGACTACCTAAAAAGTAATCAGTTTTAAAAGTTCCTTTTTAAAATGCTTAAACTAGATTTCCTGCTTTGGCTTGCAACTCATGAAAATGGGAGTGCTATTTTTTTTCTGGGCATGTACTTTAAAGCTATAGACTAGGTGATACTACAGAATTTATTTTTTGTTATTATAACCCTCATTATTTTAGGCCTAAGTGTACATAATTAACATCAATAAGTGCTCGTGATAGATCCCCGTATGTCCCAGATCCTGGGGTCATGAAGGAAGTTGTCACATAAAGCCATAAGCAGATTGGTGGTGGCAGCTAGAATTACTACAAAGCCCCTGTACTATGGCAAAAATAGTAAGGATCTGTAAAACTCAGAGGATTGGAAGGAGAAAGGTTGGAGACTATTTGTTGCATTGTGGACCCATGTTTTTGTTGCTTCATACATACATACATACATACATACATATTAAGAATTGTCCTAAAAATGCAAGTTCCAGGTATAGTTATGGAAGAGGTGATAGACATCACGATCTCTGGAACATTTAAAACTTTTTAAAAAAATTATTTTAAAACTTATGCTAAGCTTTCGTCGGCCCCTACCGACTTCGTCAGCTAATTGTAGGGAGAACGCAAGGGTGTGGTCTTGTTATGTGCGCAACAACTAAATTGTTTAGCATTACATAAAAGCAAGCAGCTCCTCAATGGGGATTCCATACTCTGACGAAGTTGGTAGGGGCCGACGAAAGCTTAGCATAAGTTTTAAAATAAATTTTTAAAAAACTTTTAAACGTTCCGGAGATCGTGATATCTATCGCCTCTGTTCACAGCAATTTTCTCATTGTGCCCAGAGAAATATCTGCCGCTACCTAGAATAGAACACAGCCTCCTCATTGTGAGGTGAGAACTCCATCTCTAGACCACTGCACCACTCTGCTTCATGAATAGAATGCTGTGAAATAATTTGATAGATGAAGTCTTCTTAACATCTCCATGCTTGTGTTAAGAGGGCTCATTGTTCTCTTTCTTAAACCATCCATGTTAGAATAGCTGGCTATGATGGCACATCAGAAATGTGGCATTTTAGCCATTATGCTTCAATGCTCAAAAATAATGGGTTTCATTTGCTTTTCTGATTTTTTTTTCTATAGAAATGTTGGTGCATTTTAAAGATACTTTCCCTTGCTTTACAAGCCTAGAAGCCATTGTTCAGTGCAAATGACAGCAAAGGCTTTTATTAATTCTTTATATATTGGATTTTATCATATTTATCTACGCCTAAGTTATGCCGTATAAACATTATCAATTTTAACAACTTTGAACAGGAATAAATGAAGCTAGAATGTGACTTTTATTTTTAGAACCTCTTCCTCTTCTATTTAATTTATTTATTTCATTATTTAATGTAAAATGCTGTTCTCCAGTCATTATTGATCCATTTGATTTCTGGTTTCCTTGTTTAATTCATCATTAAAACAGTTCTCATTTAGTTGCCCACGTCACATTAAGCACTTGAGTGAGTTTATTCAGCAGAATGAGGAATTTTCATCTTTCCTAATCAAAGCTCCGTCATTATCATCATCAAGAACTACTGTATGAAAAAGGCTGGAGAATATAAATACTTCTATGTTAAAATGATACTTGCCCAGCATTTCATGTCCATGGATAGATACCCGATAAGCTTTTGACATGTTGTTCCTTAAATTAATTCAGTACTGAATTTACTTACCCTTCATAATTTACTTTTCAAATTCACTTAGGATACCTCAAATTGCAGAATCCATCAAAAATATGGGCCCATGATTCCCATGTAATTGAAATTTAGCAAAGTTTATAAAATATTTTATGACATAAACATTATCATAGTTTATGAAGTAATACAAAATGTCATAAAATGTTTTCTTAAAACAAAACATCCATAAGAGAAAGTGCCCAATTGCAGACAGTACCTGATGGGTAGCAACATTTCCAAAGAGTTCAGCCCATGAATAATAATAATAATAAAAAAATGATTTTGGAACTGGAGATTAGAAGATACATTTTGAAAGCTAAGATGTTTTATGGTTCTAATGAGTTTCACCTAATTTTATTTCACTATTTCTAGTGGAAGAACTTTGCCATTAGAAATATACACTTGGTCCTGATAATATGGGCAAAACAAAGGTTTTATGCACTAACATGCCATTTCATACCAATCTAATGATTAACTCTTGCAAACATGACACAGTGCAGAATTCTGGTATGTGCAGAAAAGATAAATAATCCTGGAAGATGAAGATCGTCTGCAACAAATCTCTGAATAAGCAGTGAAGAACTTTTCACATATAAATTCAAAAGCAAATGTTTGCTTCTGAGCATTCATTAGACTTATTCTATGATTTGTCTGATTCTTGACTTTACCTCCTGACACAACTACTGAATTCTTTTGTGGTGTACTTTCTGATGCACAGCATCTCTGGATTAGAATTAGTGTGTGTGTGTGTGTGTATAGTCATGCATGTATATGTGTGTATATATATGTATGTATATGTGTAGAACTGTTTTCCTGTGTCATAAATTAAAAGAATAGCTTAGCCTTTTGAACAATTATTTTTTTAGCTGAAATGAATGACCCCATGAGTAGTCTTTTGACTGATACAGAGAAAACGGTGGTTTGTACATGCCATTTAATGTAAAAATGTTTGACATAGGGACTTCTAGTCTGCTGTACAACTTTCTTGATTGCCATCCTGGAACTTTAGGCTAGAGCAATGAGGATAGATTAGCAGTTAATCAAAAGAAGGATGACAAACAGGGTAAGCAGTCAATGACAGCAGCTATTTCAGTGGTCCCATACTGGCTCAAGGGGATGTCTTTTTCACACCAACACTTGTCCAACAGCAGTTTCCAAGATTAAATTACTAATGAAGCAAATTTAGTCTATTGGGTGTTTTGTTTACTTTCTCATGCTTTTGACACATACTGCTGAAACTTTTAAACGTGGCTACATGAAATACCATTGAATCGTCTTCAGCAGAGGCTATTGAGCAAGAACAGACCATTATGTGCAAAATGCAACACATAACTAACTGCCAGCAACAAAACTAGGGCTTGTCTTTCTGAAAATCAACTTGTTCAGTTAGCTGTCTTTGTGATTTGATCTTTATCTTCTTATACTTACTGACATATTCCAGTGTTAATGTTTACCTATCAGTCCTTGTCTCTGCCACCCTACTGCTCACAATTCCCAAAGCACCTACTCCACCTGCAAATCCATTTGGCACTGGTGGTCTGTGAAGAGGAATTTCAGCCAATTGTTTTTGGATGGCAGCAAGTGATACTTTGTTAGCAGCTAAGAGGTCTTTCATGGACATTTCATCAGATATTCTGCGTCTTTCTGACTCACTGTCAAGGACATCACCTGATTCAATTGATATGTTGCGCCGTCTCCACACAGTCCCTGGCATCACAACATTTTTCTGTGATCTCAAGAGTTTTCTTCGGCACTTACGACATGTGCTGCCCATTTTCTTTAATATCCAGTTTAAGAACTGTTTGATAACAATGGCGATCACATTAAATAAGGAATAGATAAAACATATCCCTATGAGTATAACAACACTGTTGCCAAACCGATAAAGGTGTTGAAATCTGTAGCGTGGATTCCAACCACTTAACATGTCACCAAAACCAATAGTACTGAAGGCCACAAAGCAATAATAAAGGGAATCAGAGTAACTCCATCCTTCTGTTGCTGAGAACATAGCAGAGGCACTACAGGAAACAATGACTGATACCAAACACAAGATAAGCATGACATGATACACAGAGGGCTTCCATCTAGCTAAGTTGTCTACTTCATCAATCCCAGCCTCCTGGACATCTTTAGGAAGTTTTCGTTTTAGCTTCCTCTCATGGTAAGTCTTCATAACACTTCCTATGACTGTGATCAGGCGCTCCAGGAATAAGTTGAAGAACAAGATGGTCGCTGCACAGCCAATAAGGCCATAAAATATCAGAAAAAGTTTGCCTGTTCTGGTAGTTGGTGTAGTTCTGCCAAATCCTGGAAGATAAAAATAGAAAAATGTTATGTAAACAAGATTTCTGAGCAATAAGATATTGCACATAAGAAGTCAGTGTATTATTAGAGCTAATAATAATATTAGAGTTAATATTATCAGTGGTAATATTAGAATAGTTATAATATGCATTTCTGTAAAATTTCATAGTGCTTCACAATATTATAAGCTTCTGTTTACTATTAATATACCATTGTGTGCAAGCTTGAGAGGTGATGGCACTGTCATGGCTCAAATAAAACTGAAGTCTAGTCAGATTGGGTGTCCAAAGCATTCAGAACTAAAGACTGGGGAGAGGAAAATCAGAAAGAAATATGTAGGAAACATCTATGGCACTTAACATCAGCTCCACAGCCAGGAAGTGAGATTTATAGCTGCCAAAGTCTAAGTGACAGTAAATAGATTAAATGGACTCCAATAAAAAAAATTTGGACCACATTTTTTGTCTTTTCGAAGTGTGGGCCATGTTAAAATCCTGAGAGAGCACTGGATTGACTTAAAGATTAACACATAGATTACAAATTAGAGCATGTGTTTTAAAGGACTACTTACTTCCTTCACTTTCACTGTTTATTTTATTTTTAATCCCATTTTTCTACCTTGAGCTCAAGGCATGATATACAATATCGCCTCCTCTAATTTTACCTCACAATAATAACTTTGTGTAATAGATTGGGTTAAGAGAGATGGCTGACTGGCCCAAAGTTACTCAGATAACTTCAAAAGCTGAGAATGGACTGAAATGTTCCCAGTCCTAATCTACTACATTGCATTAATTCCACTTAAATGATTTTAAGTAATATATGTATCAGAGAGTGGCGGAGGCCAATCCACACTTTTGGTAGTAAGTATAGAAAAATTATAGTTTCTAGTGGAGTTATTACTGTCCCCACTGAGTCCTGAGAATGATAATTCTATGGAAACATTTTATGGACTTTTTGCTAAAATGAAAAAATGAGAAATGGTGAATTTGTATATTCTAATTTGAAAAGTTTGACTATAGGACAGAAGGAATCTGTAATCTAATCTTAATGAGGGAGGAGAGATACCAGTAACTTATATACTGCAAAGAAGACTGGAAGCTACTTCTACTTTTTTTCCCTTTTTCTCTAATTGTATTTTCTTTTTGTACTTTTTCTTTTCTTTATTTTCTTTTTAACTTTTCTTTATATGCTTTCATGTTTAACTGTTATCTATGTAAAAACTTTAATAAAAATATATACAAAAAAAAAGGAAAAATTATGATGATGAATCTATCAATTTTGGATCAACAATGAGATAGTCTGATAAATATTGTCTTCCATGGTCTTAGATACAATGGAAATCTATATAAATAAAATATTCCCATGATAAGAAGGCCTAAAGCATTTTGCTTTTAGAAGGTACAAAATAGTATCTTGAGCTTGGTATTTATTTTAAAAAAATGTATATGGTCACCCAACTCCTTCATTGTGATTCTGTGCGGCTTACAGGGAAAAAAATCCTAATACAAAGCCCAATTCAACCCCAATTCCCTGACAATAATATTTATTCAAATCACTTGATAGGCTCCATATCAATTTGGACTCACATGCCCATTGGCAAAATTATCTTCAGGGACTTTTGAAGAGTATAAAGGTGGAGGCCAATCTTATTTCCATGGGGATGATGTCCCACAGAGAGGGAGCCACCATGAAAAAGACCCTTGTTTGTGGACTCACTTAGAGGATCTCCTTAATGGAGGGGATCTGTAATATCCCATGCCTTCCTGACCTGGTGGATTGGGTATATATAACTGGGAAAAGACAGTCCTTCAATAACCTAGCCCCAAGTCATGTAGTACTTTAAAGGTGATAACCAGCACCAGAAACAAATCAGCAACCAATGCATCTCCTGCATGATAGCTAACATGTGTGCAATCTAGACACAAAACCATGCAGGCTGCTGCATTTTGAACCAACTGAAGTTTCTGAATACTTTTAAAGGGCAGCCCATGTAGAACACATTGCAACAGTCAAGGGGAGAGATGATTAGACCACAAGTGACTATAAGTAGGGCCTGCTGGTCCAGGAAAGGGGGTAACTGATGCACAATCCACAGTTGTGCAAAAGCCTTCCTAGTCACGACTGCCACCTGCTCCTCAAGCAGGAATCACAAGTCCAGGAGAACCTCTAGATCCGTGATGGCGAACCTATGGCACGGGTGCCACAGGTGGCACGCGGAGCCATATCAGTGGGCACGCGAGCTCAGCTCCGACACACATGTGTGTGCCAGCCAGCTGATTTTCAGGCTTTCTGGGCCCACCAGAAGTCAGGGAACACACTGTTTCTGGCCTCCAGACGGCCTCTTGGGAGGGTGGGGAAGGCCGTTTTTGCCCTCCCCAAACTCCTAGAAAGGCTCTGGAGCCTGGGGAGAGCAAAAAATGGGCCTACCGGGCCCACCGGGCCATCACGTGCCAAAAGCCGGGGGGGAGCATGGGAGGTGAGGCGCATAGAATTATGGATGTGGGCACAGGTGTGTGTGACCCTATCGCGCTCCCCCCACTTTTGGCACGCGATGGCAAAAAGGTTAGCCATCACTGCTCTAGATTATGCATTGGCTTGGCTGGGATGGCAATTCTACATGAACCATAGAGCCCCAACTCCAGAGCCATTGTATCTTGCCAGGGTTCAGTTTCAGTTCATTGCTTCTCAGCCAACCCTTAACAATCTCCAGTCACCATGAGAGGGAAGTTACAGCATCACCAAACTGACCCCATGAGCTAATAGATACAGCTGAGTATTATCAGCATACTGATGATATCTCATCCCATTATCCAATAGCTTCATGTATACATATTATACAGAGGTGGAAAAAATATCAAACTTCAGAACCCTGAAAAGCCGGGGCCATGGGCTGGACCTCTCACTCCTTTTTTAAAAGTCTATTTTTATTTTATTCAAAAAAAGTTAAAATACAAAATTCCAATTTTTTTAAAAGAAACAAAGAAAAAAACACACAAAACAAACAAAACATTAAAAAGTGCATTTAAAAAACTATACACATATTATCTCGTCTAGTTGAATACATTAATGGATACAATGTATACTGTATACAATAATATTAATTTCCCACTCCTAGCAAAATAGGCCCCCCAAAATTTAAATTACTAATTCTGTTTGCAAATTATTAATCTGTCATCTATCTAGTATATTAATAACAAAACAGTTAACAGGAAAAACAATAATAATAAAAAGGCAAGGTTAAATTTCAAAACCCCCAGTTAACAAACTGTTACTATTACTGTAAACATTCTGAAGATGGGAGATAACAAATTGGTACATTTATTGTGCATACTGTGATGGTCCCATTGGTTGTTTACTTGGAGGAGAAGCAAAACGTCTTCAAGGAAAAAACAACAAAAGTCCAGTTGCCTTTTGAAAAAGCACCTTTGGGTTAACTGGTAGACCATCACTTTGGCATTATTGGAGGCATGCTTACAAAGATGTTGTTATAGGCAACAAGCAGATAAATGTATCTGTCAAGCTCAGAGGGATGAAAAACTCAATAGAATCTGATCTCATAAGAGATAGTAAATCAGCCATTCATATTGTGTTTTTTACTATTTAATTGATATCACATCATCCAATATTCTTGAGAGTTATCACTGAAATTTGGCAGTAGGACTACTAGTCTTCCTTCCTTCCTTCTTTCCTTCCTTCCTTCCTTCCTTCCTTCCTATTGCATACATTTTAATAACCAAAGGAAATTTATTTTTAAAAAACTTGCAAGTAATGCTGTATATTAAAACTCATTTAGAAGTATACAGTGCATGGGTTAGAGCTGCCTTTCAAAATAAACAAAGAATTTCAGCTAATGCAGAAAACGGTCGCCTACCTATATAAGCAAGTACAGATTGATATTCATGCAGATAACATTTTTATTTATTTATTTTATTTTTATTTTATTTCCAATTTATATACCGCCCTTCTCCCTGAGGACTCAGGGCAGTGTACAGCCAGAAATAAAAACATGAAATACAAATATTAAAAGCAATTAAAAATTTATATAAATTTGGCCCCAAAATTTAAAACTAACAAACCAATTAAAATATTTAAAATTTCTTCTTAAGCCAGCCCGGCTTGTTGGAAAAAATGTGTTTTGAGGGCACGGCGGAAGGCACTGAGGTCATGAATTCTCCTTATCTCTGGGGGCAGCTGTTGCCAGAGGGTAGGTGCCCCAACAGAGAAGGCTCTCCCTCTGAGGGTCACCAGCCTACATTGTTTGGCTGGTGGCACCCTGAGGAGGCCCTCTCTCTGGGAGCGCACGAGTCGATGGGAGGTCATCGGTAGCAGCAGGCAGTCTCAGAGATAGCTAGGCCCTATGCCATGGAGCGCTTTAAAGGTGATCACCAACACCTTGAAGCGCACCTGAAAGACCACTGGAAGCCAGTGCAGCTCACGCAAGAGCGGTGTTATGTGGGAGCGCCATGCTGCTCCCGTCACTACTCACACGGCTGCGGTCTGGACCAGTTGGAGCCTCCGGGTGCTCTTCAAGGGGAGCCCCATGTAGAGAGCATTACAGTAGTCTAGGCGAGAGGTGACAACGGCGTGAGTGACTGTGCACAGGGAATCCTGATCAAGAAAGGGCCGCAACTGGCGAATCAGGCGAACCTGACAAAAGGTCCCCCTGGTTACAGCTGTCAGATGTTCCTCCAAGGACAGCTGCCTATCCAGGAGGACTCCCAGATTACGAGCCCTTTCCGCGGGGGCCAAAGACTCGCCCCCAATAGTCAGTGATGGAGTCAACTGACTATATTGGGATGCTGGGAGCCACAGCCACTCAGTCTTGGAAGGGTTGAGCTTGAGCTTGTTCCTCCCCATCCAGATCCGCACAGCTTGCAGGCACTGGGACATCACTTCAAGGTCATCGTTGGGGTGGCCTGGGGTGGAGATGTACAGCTGGGTGTCATCCGCGTACTGGTGGTATCTCACCCCAAAGCCACAGATGATCTCACCCAGCGGCTTCACATAAATGTTGAACAAAAGGCGAGAGGACCGACCCCTGCGGCACTCCGCAAACGAGAGGCCTCAAGGTCAACCTCTGCCCCGTCAACACAAACTGCGACCAGTTGGAGAGAAAGGAGGAGAACCACCGTAATACGGTGCCCCCCATCCCCAACTCTTCTACCCAGTGCAGCATGATACCATGGTCGATGGTATCAAAAGCCGCTGAGAGATCTAACAGGGCTAGGACAGAGGAGTATCCCCTGTCCCGAGCCCTCCAGAAATCATCAACCAACGCGACCAATGCCATCTCCGTGCTGTGCCCAGACCTGAAACCCGACTGGAATGGATCCAGATAAGATGTTTCCTCCAGGAATTGTGGAAACTGTCACGCAACCACACTCTCAACAACCTTCGCAATAAAGCGGAGGTTGGAGACAGGACGATAGTTAGCTAATACTGCTGGGTCCAGGGAAGGCTTCTTGAGGAGAGGCCTCACCACCGCCTCTTTCAAGGCGGTGGGGAAGTGACCCTCACTCAAAGAAGTGTTGATAATACCCTGGAGCCAGCATTGTGTAACCTCCCGGGAGGCCAGTACCAACCAGGAGGGGCACGCGTCCAGTAAACATGTGGCCGCACTAAGTCTCCCCAAAATCCTGTCCACATCATCAGGAGTCACAGAGTCAAACTCTTCCCAGGTAACATTCTCAAGACTATTCCTCGTCACCCTGCCCAGATCTACCCAGTTAGAGTCCAAATCCCCCCGAATCTGAGCGATTTTGTCATACAGGTATTGTCCGAAATCCTCAGCCCTGCCTTCCAAGGGATCCTCCCGCACTCCCAATGATTTAAAAGCATCAGTCTAGACTGCCAATTTGTTTCTATATTAACATGTAGTGTGGCATCTCTTTGGACTGCCACTCTTTGTTCCTAAGTTAATCTTTGTACTGACTTATGATCTGGCCCTGGGAAATTGCACAGGACACTCTTGGATGATGGTGGTGGTAGTGCTTGGTAAAAGTATGGTTATCCTCCCTTAAGTGAGAGCTGGGGATAAAGAGTGATTCTGTGCTAGGGAGAATGATCAGGCAAGGAAGTGTTGGCAAATTGAGTGGTTGCAGGGTGAGTGTGCAGAGAGCTGAGGAGATGTTTGATGTGATTTTTCTAATATTGAGGTGAGAAAAGGTGATGTTGAGATGAGGTGGCTTAAAGAGCAATTACTATAATACCTGTTGGGTTCATCTTATTTAAATAATTCAATTCAATTAAATAATTTAATTTAAATAATGGGATTGTCTGTTGGTTAGAGAGACTTCGCTTTTAGACCCATAAAAAAGTTATGTGAATGGGGGGTGGAATTGCAGGTGGGGTGAGCAGCTATTTTGATAGTGTCAGGTAATAGAAAATTTGGCAGGAGACAAGGGGCAGGCCTTCCCTTGGTATTTGGATCTGCTGATCTGTGGAGGCCCAGGTTTTAGACTGCTGCTTTTAAACACCAGATCAACCTGTAATAAAGTCTGCCTTATCGCTGGTTTGACTGTTCTGGAAAAGGGCTGATCTGGGTTGTATCACCAAGATTTCACTAGGCCCAGAGGGTGAGGTTCCTCTCAGAAATGTGCCCAGATGGTCATTGAATGTGACACCAGCCTAGACTACAGGGTTGGGGAGGAGATATGGCTGTTGACATCAAGAGTATTTCTGGCAGCCTCTAGGGCAGCGATGGTTAACCTTTTTGCCATTGTGTGCCAAAAGTGGGGGGGAGTGCGGGGGGGGGGTCGCACATGCATGTGCCACACCCATAATTCCATGTGCCTCCTCCCTGTGCATGTGTGTGACCCCTCCGCACTTCCCCCGCTTTTGGCATGCGATGGCACGGTGGGCCCAGTAGGCCCGTTTTTCGCCCTCTCTGGGCTCTAGAGCCTTTCTAGGAGCCTGGGGAGGGCAAAAATGGCCTTCTCCACACACACCCCAAAGGCCCTGCGGAGGCCAGAAATGTTCCAACAGGTGGGGCTAAACATGAACATGTGAATGATCTTTTAAAATGTACACCGCCTTGAGTCCTACGGGAGAAAGGCGGTATATAAATATAATAAATAAATAAATAAATAAATAAATAAATAAATAAAATAAAATAAAAATATCAATCAAATCTGACTACCTCTCCAATAGATGCAATACCAGTGAGAAAAATCCTCACAGCAGTGTTTTTGTCACCTTATTCATTGTAACCATCAAGCTGACTTTGTTAGTCACCAAGCAACAGTGGAGCTGTGACAACAAGAAAAATCCAGGCCAAGGAGTCGATGTGCTTTAACAAAATATGTGTGTTAGAAATGTTCATCTGAATTACATTTAAAAAAACCTAACTATCTGATACAAGCTCCATAATTACTAGCTGATTAATGATAAATACTTTGAATATTTTTTGATATTTTCTTCTAGAAAAAATATGAAGGAACATTTTGGTGAATTCTACAGAGTAGTATATTTTTTAAAAAAATTCTCTGAAGAAAGCAGTTATACAATTTTTCTAATCTTATTCATTAAATTAAAAGATGAAATTTACATTACTACAAGGAAAACACAACTAATGGATTACTGCAATTGGCAATTAGATGTGAGGTTAGTGCTACCTTCTATGTTAGAACTCTGCTCAGTTAGGCTTCAGCATATAGATTTTGTCTTACTATCACTACATTTTTCTCCATATCACAGAGCTGAAAACTGTCAGGAAGCAGGAGAGAGAGCGCTAACTGGTACATATATGGAGAGTGGAGTTAGAGTTAATGCTAATTGATTTTAGTTAAAGCTCTTTTAATCTAAGGGTCATAATGTAAGAATTTAAGACCTCTGTAAGAAAATTCAGAACTAACATGGGTTTGGTGACAGACCATTAAAAAGAATGAGATCATTATATCCTTTTACTGCTATCAGTTCTAAAACATCAAACAATTCTGTTCATTGTATGTTCCATATACTAAAAGACAACCTCTCACAGATGCCTAGCAAGTAACTCTAAGAGCAACTAACTCTTAGAATGAGAGCTTAAATAAGTCTTTCCCCCCAAACCAGATTTCTCCAGATACGTGGAATTATAGCTGGTTATGCTATCAGAGAATGATGGCGGTAACACATCTGGAATACACCAAATGAGGAATGCCTATTCTAGGCAAGGATATACAGGTAGTCCTTGCTTAACAAACTTAATTGGGAATGGCAACACTGCTACCAAGCAAAGCAGTAACTAAGTGGCAAATCACATGACTGTAACTATGCTTTCCGCTAGAAAGAAAGATGACTACTCAGTTTCACACCTTTGGCTTTTGTTTGCCTCTGAACCATTCCCCTATCCTTTGAAATGCTGGAATGCTACTTACTGCTTTGTACATACAGAAAGCAACATGATTACACTGTAGCCCAGGACTGGGAGCCACTGGTACACTAAGCAAAGAGCTTACAGCACTCTCTTACAATCTCTTTCTCTCCAGTCTTTCTAATCACTCCGCTCTGTGAGGGGGGATGGGGAGAGAAAAAGCAAGCAAATTCTGTAGACAATCTCTCTTTTGCTTCACCCTTTCCAATTGCCAGCACAATCACGATGTGATCTGTAGAAAAGCAATCAGCTGACTCTCTTAAAATCTCCTTCACTCCAATCTACCCCCTGCAGAGTGGAGAATATATGGGAGACCACATTTCTGTATTAGCTGGTTTCTGAGTGATCTTCAAAGACAGTCCCAGTTTATTATAGTAATTATACCATCTCAGCTGTCTATTTTTCTGATTGGGGGATATACTTGGCAACAAAGCACCATGTTGCAGCCTTCAACTATTTTTATTTTATAAAAATACTCTGGGGCCTAAGTAGATTCTAAAAGCATTTTTGAAAATAAAACATGATGGTAGCAGTTCTATTTGTGCATGTCAATTTCCAATTTAGCAGTAACAATAGCACTTAGACTTACATCCCATCCCATAGGGCAGCACTCTCTGGGCAGTGTAAACATCAGCATATTCCCCCCCAACATCTGGGTCTTCATTTTACTGTCCTCAGAAGAATGGAAGACTGAGTCAACCTTGAGCCTGTGGGCAGAGTTTTCCTGCAATACTGCATTCTAACCACTGCACCATCAAGGCTCTTTTGTTAATTTAATTGTTTTAATTCTTACAATTGATATTTTATCATTAAATATGAGATGCAAATTCAATTAAAATGTTAACAGTAAAAATATCATTTGTGTGCTTACACATGAGTTACCTTCATTATGTTTCTTTTTTAAAAAAAAAAATTGATTTATATGCCATCCTTCTCCAGAGACTAAGTGCGGCTTACAATGCGTTAAGCAATAAGTTAAGCAATCAGTTAGGCCTCCAAGGAAAATGTTACACTGATTTCCCATCCTTTTTTTTCCACTGACAACATTGTAAATACCATATTTTCTAGACTATAAGAGGCTCCAGATTGTAAGATGCACCTAGCTTTTGGGGAGGAAAACAAGAAAAAAATATCTGTCTCTGCCGCCCAGCAATTTGTCTCCTTGCAGCAAACATCCTGGTTAACTTCAGCACAGCCTTACTTAGCATGAGCAGCTGACTGGCAGTTGGATTTGCCTCCTGGAATACTGCCTATCAGCTGTTCCAGGCTGCGGGGATCACCACACCCCCATTGCCACAGTCGCTGCCCATTGCCTCCGTTAGCCCCATTTTTGGCTTCCACACGTCCTGTTTTTGGTCTCCATGGGCCCCATTTCCGGCCTTCGCACATCCCATTTTTGGCCTATTCCAGGTGGCAGAGATAGGCAGCGGCGGGGATCCCTGCTGCCTGGAATGGGCTGAAAATGGGGCACACAGAGGCTGAAAATGGGGTGTGTGGAGGTGGCGATAGGCGGTGGCGATCCCCGCAGTCTGGAACAGGAGATAGGCAGTATTCCAGGAGGCATATCCAACCGCTAATCAGCTGCTCATGCTAAATCAGGCTGTGCTGAAGCTGACCAGGCTGTTTGCTGCAAGGAGGCAAACTGCTGGGAGGCAGAGGCCGGCTGGTGGGGGCTGATGGGTGGGCGGGGCTTCGGCAACATTCACTGTATAAGATGCACAGACATATATTTATTTTATTATTTATTATTTATTTTATTAGTTCGATTTATATGCCGCCCTTCTCCGGAGACTCAGGGCGGCTTACAATGCATTAAGCAATAGCCTTCATACTTTTGTATATACCTGCTTAGTAGGGCTTTTTGGCCCCCATTCCCCAAGTGGTGTTCTATTTTATATAAAGTCAGCTTATTGCCCCCACAAACCGGGTCCTCATTTTACCTACCTCGAAAGGATGGAAGGCTGAGTCCACCCCACTTTTTGGGGGGGGGGGTGTAAGTGCATCTTATACACCGAAAAATACGGTACATTTACTCATAGTACTCCTGTTGCAAGAACAAACAAAAAAAGTTGTCTAAATTATCACATATAGAATGTGGATTCTCAGCAGGTACACCTTATACTGGAAGAATCCATTTTGAGTAAGTGGTTTTGAAGATAACAAGAGATGGATAATCACACTTTAAATTATGTTAGATACCAAGAGACAGCTAATATAATTACTGAGATATGAAATAGGGCAATATTAAATAGTTTGGCACAGCTGTATTCTGCACTAGCTGTTTCTGGATGATCTTCAAGTATATTGCAATGTAAAATTCATTATATTAGTTCAACCAGTAGGTGACAAAGCTATCAATGACTGATACCACAATTTTTTTTCTTCCAGGAACAACCAGAAAATGGTACACCAACTAAAGCTCAATAAAAGCCCTCCTGGTCATAGCTTCCTTAGACGTTTCATAAATTTAAAGACCAGAGAAACCCCAAGTTGTGCAGTAATTTTATCTGGAGAAACAATCCTATCAAGAACTAAAGCTAATACAATATTATCCTGAACTTAGCCTCTAAACCAACAGTTCATTCCATCTTGACATGTTAAGTCTTGACATATTTCTCCTATATCCTTACAGCTTCAAGAACTGGGTCAATGCTTCCATCCCATCTCTCAAATGGTCTGAGATAAAAGATGCAAAAATAATAGTCCTATTCAGCATGTTGGCTTGGGAAAAACTGAGTAAGCCAGGATCCAGCTTGGCCAATTATATTTGCATCAAACAGCATTCCTTTTAATTACTAAGATTTTCAACAGAGCCTATTATGAACCAACACATTTTTTTCCTCCATTTTCCCCCACTGACATTTATGGCACAGCACAAGGCAGTAAATAGGGAAGTTCAAAATATTGCAATTATTCCTGTTTTTACTATTTTGAATGAATATAGTATATTCATCCAATTGATCACTGTAGGTACTGGATCAAACTTCAAAAGTATGATATGTGGAGCCTTAGGAAGTTGTCCTGGAATTGTTTCAACTTTACATTTATTCTGGTTTTGTGCTATCTATGTATTAGGCAGAATCACCAAAAAGACAGAGGGTGATTGAATAAATGATAGGGAAAACAACTGGAAGTGGAGCAACTGGATAAAAAATAAGTTTGATATCCCTCTTGTTTATTAATACAAGTGCTGGGAATACATCCATTATAGGAACTAAGTATTGGTATATTACCATGTGTGCCTCTTCGAGGCTTTTACCTGAAATTTCAAATAAACTATGGGCACAATTTAATTTGTAACGGAAACATCTGCATAAGCTCCTGATGTCTGCACACAAAAGTGCATCTAAGAAGGATGAGGAGTCCCTGAGATCCATGGGAAATGCCAACCTGGGAAAACATCACTTTAGCTAGCTCTTTTCTCAATAAGTTTCTTATGCTCTGGAATGGTATATCTACACTGTGAAGGTTTGGATGACATGGGTGGAAAAGGAAAAATGGAAATGTAGTGGAATGAACAACAGTTCTGTTTTCACAGTGACCAGTCCAATGCTTTTAGGAAGGCCACAGGTGAGTCTGGAAGGGAACTACAGATCCATACTGAAAGCTTCCAATTACTGTAATGAAGTGACAACTCCATCTCTAACTTCAAGGTTTAAATTAATCATAGTAATTGTTTGTATAATTATTGATCATTTATTCTTTGTAGCTAAAATACAAAAATTGCACAGAGATACAAAAATTCCAAAGGTTTTCCAAAAAGAAAAAGTAGAAAGAGAGAAACCCAATCTAACCATTATTACTTAATAATGGTTAGATTAATAGTATAATTAATACTGAAGATGCTCTAACTATTGATGGGGGCAAAACCTAATTGGAATATATTGGGGGGGGGGGGGAAATCACAGCTGACTGACGTCATAAACAGACACACTTACACACTGTCACCTATTAAATATAAGTCCTGGGCAATTATTCTTTGTAAATGTGTCTAATTTAATTACAAAATGGAGTTTATATTCTGGTCAATAGGGGGGTGTTATATTTTTATAACCACATGCTATATCAATATCCCTCAAAAGCATACATTGTTGTTTTAGTAGTTGAAAGCAACCCAATAGTTTAGCAGCATTCCTTCACCATGTCCATCTGTAAATTATTTGAGATATAACATGAAATTTACACAACATACACCAGAGTCAGTTGTTAAAGCATCATGCTACAAATGGGAAGACCTATCTGGTTTAGTTCTGCCTTAAATACAAACTGGGGCTGGTCCCTCTCTCAGCCCTACAAAGAAAGCAATGAGGAACCACTTGTAAAACCTTACTAATAAAACTGTAGGAACTAGTTTAGGCAGTCATCATGATTTAATTTGGTGTCTTGAAGGCAGCAAAAATAACCCAAAAACCTACTACATATTAATTCACTCAATCACTGTCAAAAGAAAACTGTACAATTGGGGCATCTTAAAAGCCAATTACACCTGCTAAATGCAGTTACTATAAAGACTCATCATACAGATAACATCACTGCTTGTTCTTTTGTGATACGATTTGTCATGAAAAAATGTTTTTAAATGATTGTGTGGGAGGAAATGAGCACTTGCTGAGATAATTCTTTGATAAGAGTGATACCTTTGGGTATTTAATTCATGTCTATGTGAGAAAGAACATTGATAATTGTGTTGCCATTTAGAAGGATGGGAAACAGATATTCAAGAGCATGCAAGATTAAAGTGGGCAAAAGCCAGTATGAACTCCATAACATGTTTAGGGATTCTTAAAGATATGTTATAAAATTGAAAATACAGCAAACTAGTGGGAAAAGCATGAAGGAAGGGTAACTTGCTTATTGGTCTCAGTACTCTGTGGAATAAATTTGGCTTTCCTCAGTGAAGTTCACACATATGTGCCCTATGGAAAGAAATCTGTCATGTTTCTAAAAAACGTGTGACTTTGAGAAGCACATTTTAGTCACAGATACTTACTTCTAAGCCATTTCATAAACTACATGTACAAATATACAAGCCATACAAGCTTTACCTTCCAGCACTGATGTTGATCAGGGAAAACATATACATGCTCTGTCCTTCTCTTGTGAATGGTAGTTATTTTCTGAGCTGGAAAAGTAAAAGAGCCAAACAATGTAAGGCAGACAAAGTGCAGAAGTGTTTGGACGGTTTTCCTCACTTACCTACAGTAGAAAAAACGGTGCCTACAAAATAAAAGGCCCCCACTAAGTCCCACTGGGGCCGAGTCACGTTGATCCGGATGCCAATCCGGTAGGCGGCCTCGTACTCAAACAGAAAACCCCTCAGGTCAGCCAAAGGCAGGTTGTGCTTCTGGGAGAAGTTTTCAATTTTTATCTGCCACTTCTGAAAGGCTTCCAGCTCGGAGGGCTGCTCTATAACGGAGAAGATGGCAGCTCCGCAAACCATGTACAGAATTGTCAGAACGGCCAGGAGCAGGATCCGGGCGGTGTCTTCGGTGAGGCGAAAGCTGGGCGAAGAACAGGAGCAGAGACCGCGACAAGCCATCCCTCTCTCTGCCCGCCCGGAGGTCCGCCCTATTCCCAGCTCCCCTCAACGGCTCATTCTCCTCGCGCCCCTCGAGGCCGACGGCAGCGGAGACCCCGGCGGCGGGTAGAGTTCCGCAGCTCCCGAAGCGGGCGCCCTTCCAAGTACTTCCCAGGCTCAAGAAGGGGCAAGAGGGCAAAGCTTGGACCACACTGCCGCTCCCCCTATAAGGCCAAGTCCCACAGAGGATAGAGGCAGCCCCGTCTCCACAGAGCTTCCCTTAGGATCGCGCTGAGCAGCTTCCTTCGCTGGGTCTCCGAACCGTCCACCTGTTGATGAAACTCGGGCTCCTAGATGTTCTCCTGGGAAGCAGCGAGCAGGCTGGGTTTGAATCAAGTCCGATCTCAAGTCAGTCGGATCTCACAATTGGCGGGCGCCGGGTCAGGGCCTCAGCTTCCCCAAACGCCAGGTCGTTGAAAACACTCAAAGCGCGCGCTTTCCCACGTGCGGTGCGACTCCTCTTCGTCGGGAAATCAATGCGGTCCGCAAAGGGGCCGTTTTCTCTCCCCCCTCCGGACCCTTCGGACAACCGCACGGGAAAAATCAAGACTGGGCAGGGCGTTAAAATGCTCCCGATTTGCTCCCAAACCTGTCGAAGAAAGTCAAGAGCGCGGGTTTTTTGCTTCGTGCGTAGTGGGTGCCCGCGCCTCCGCCTCTGCCTTTACACAAGCTGCTGCTTCAAGGAAACACGTTAAGATCCTTGAGGCGAGCCTGGCTGTGGCGTTTGGCGGGAGAAGAGCTTCGGAAGTGCGGATTCGAATTTACTGGAAGGTTGTGGTTGATCAGGCTGTCGCTCCGAGGAAACTGGGCGAGATAATCTGGAAGTGGGGCTGCCCTAAGGTATTTAGGGCTACAGGCACATGAAATGAATTCCCAAGGTCCCGTTTACGCCCGCGCTGTCGGTAATAGGTAATCCTTATTGTTCAGAAACGAACAGTCCTGTTTGTGAAGAGTACAGATAGTCCTCGTGTTACTACCATAATGGAGCCCAAAATTTATGTTGCTAAGTGGAATATTTGTGAAGTGAGTTTGCCCCTTTCCAGAGTCGCTCGGTGAATTTGTTAGTATTTGCTACCTCTATCCTTGATGCAGATACTCTTGATGCCTCTGTGACTATTCAAAGTGAATATTGTAAATGATATTTTTATTTCCCATTTGGATATAAGTGAATCTGGATTTCCCATTGATTTTGAAATACTCTAAAATGTTTTATTTCAGGCTCCTGTTTTGTGCTTGGAACAGTAGTTCCTACTCAAATAGAATAATGGAGTTGGATGGGACCTTGGTGGTCTTCTAGTCCAACCCCCTGCTTAGTCCAACCCTACACCATTTCAGACAAATGGTTTTCCAACATCTTCTTAAAAACTTCCAGTGTTGCAGCTTTCACAACTTCTGGAGGCAAGTTGTTCCACTGATTAATTGTTCTAATTGTCAGGAAATTTCTCCTTAATTCTAGATTGCTTCTCTCCTTGATTAGTTTCCATCCATTGCTTCTTGTCTTGCCCTCAGGTGCTTTGGAGAATAGCTTGACTCCCTCTTTTTTGTGGCAACCCCCAAGATATTGGAACACTGCTATCATGTCTCCCCTACTCCTTCTTTTCATATCCTCATATTTTGCTTGTCAGATCGCAAAAGCAAATCACACATGACCTTAGGATACTGCAGCCGTCATAAATATGAACTAGTTGCCAAGTGTCTGAATTTTGATCATGGGGATGCTGCAACGGTCTTAAGTGTGAAGAACGGTCATAAGTCTTGTTTCAGTGTCGCTGTAACTTTGAACGGTCCCTAAATGATACTACCTGTATCTCTACAGAGGTATGCTTTATTTTTGCAAGGAACCAAAGTTAAAAAAGGGAACGTGCCAGGTGTCTGATGTCTCCTTGCTTTAGTCTTGAGTTTTCTGGGTTTACCGCATTTACAACAGATTGATCTGCAAAGAAACAGTGATTTCTCATTATATTTCCAGTTTCCTTCAGATAAAAAAAGCAGAGCAGCTGCCTTCTTGTTTCTTCTTCCACTTATCAAGGTCATCTGAAACCTCATCCAGCAATTTCTTTCCAGGGATACAGTAGTTCTATCCATTATACCTGGCAACATGGGATTTAGAATGTGTGTGCATAAAATATGCTTCATACTATCAGTTTCTTTTTGATTTTGATGACTGAAGAACAGAGATGAAAACAATCTCACTTCCATTCCTTTGCCGTGTAACTGGAGCACGTTAGATTAAAAAGGGAGGAGTGCTACCCACCCAGAAGCATATGAATAGCAACTTTGGGTGATTCAGATTCCTTTCTTTTGCTCCATTCTCTGGGCATAATGAGAAATAATTTACAAAATATCCAACTCTTGATTATTTGCTCACCATCTCTCTTGCCATAGAGAAAGCAGATGAAAACTTGCCACCTCATCATCTCCGCTTCAAATAGTTACTCATGGCTATTACTAAAGCAAAAAGAATGGGAGGAGGCGGCTGTGACAATTGTTCCTTCTGCCTTCTTCATTGCTACCTCTGTCCTTGATGCAGAGACTCTTGATGCCTCTGTGACTATTCAAAGTGAATATTGTAAATGATATTTTTATTTTCCATTTGGATATAAATTCTTAAAATAAAAAATGCTTTAACAATTGTGAAGATAGTAATGAAAAGAATAGTTTCTGCATTAATATAATTAGCAAAGTATTCAACAAATCTTGGGTTTTGATTAGAAGTTCTATGCAGTAGATATTTGCGGTAAAAGTCAAGCTGTGGTCACAACGATGTGACTGAAGTCCTACCCATTTTTACATATCACAATGATCTGTACATTTAATATTTAAACGTTCCTCAGTATCAAACTGCTCAAACATCAGTTATTACATAGAAAAACAGAAAAAGATACACATATAAAATACATTTATAATATTATAATCCCTAACTCATCTACTTGCTACTTAAATAGTTTTTCCTATATCTTTTCCCAGTTATTGAAATGTAACAGGAGTATTTTATGGTTATTTTTTCTCTGAGTATAGCACAGCATTTGCAAGCTCCATAAATATTTACTCTAAATGATTATTTTAACCACCTTAGTGTAAACACATTAAATTTGAAGGTTTTCATATTCCAGATTTTTATGAATTATAAATTGTTATGGAAACATTTTTTTAAAAAAGCCACATGTAGTACCTGAAGATTTACTGAATCTCCAAAATTTGATTAATATTTACCATAAAGTTCAATGATATAAAAGCAGCATATTGTACTGTCATAAGAAAGTACTGCTTTTTTTCCCTCAAAGTACTAATATAGCTGAATATCTTGAATCAATTATGTAATGTACTCATGAGTAATCCAGTCACTTGAATGTTTCTTGCTCTATTATTGGCTTGTCTCCCCAAGTAATTCACAAACACATTAATATTAAAATATACCAAATGTTCCAATGAAGTTTGAAGAAGCAGGATAGGAAGTGTATAGATACATTTGAAATTGGTTTAGAAGACTCCTGAAAATATTGTGGGTGGCCAAGAAAATAAATAAATAGATCATTGAGTAAATCAATCCAAAGTTCTTTATTGAGGCACAATAACTAGGTTCAAATTATCCTATTCTGGATACATTGTGTGAAGACCTAGCTTTAGAGAAGGATGTAAAGGAAAGCTGGAAGGAAAAAGAAGACAACCAGCGCTATGGTGAATGGGCTCATTTACAGCCCTTGAATGGAAACCAACAATTCAGTTTTATAAGCAATAAAAAAGTAAAATGAAAGGATTAGTTTTATATCTATCTGACCAATGACATTTTAATGAATTATAGAATGAACTGGAATCCCCATCAGGCCTGGGGGTCCCAGGAAAGCCCTGGTTGCTATAGCATGATATCATCTCTGCTTATGATACTTTATAGTTTTAATTATGACTTTATATATTTACTGCTTTTTCTTTTTAATTCTCTGTTGTACACTGCCCAGACTCATGTTTTTGGCTCACAATAAATACATAAATAAATATTGAAATTTTGAGAATTTATAAAGCTAGTAAAGGAATACAAAATATATGATTTCAAAAATCTTTTAGTGAAGCAAGTTTTTGTTTTCTAATTTGAATGTCTGATATTCCTATATCATTGCAACAGCACCAAATTATGTTTTATACTATATGCTTATAACAATATACATTTAGAGAAAGATAAAGACAAAATAAAGACATTGCAGAAATTATACAAAAGTATCACACGAATATTTGCAAAAAAAGAAAGATTTAATTTCATTTTTTATTGCTAACAGCTGGGTAGTTTATTTCAATTGTTTGTAAACATTCTCTTTTATCATGTTCAGAATTTCACAAAACTCTCCAAAAAAAATTTAAAGTTATTCTGGCTAAGAAAGACAACTAACTGACAAGGGCATTTCAAAATTTTCTAATTTACAGGTAGACCTTGTTTAGCAATTGCCTCATTTAGTGACCATACAGTTACAACAGTGATGAAAAATATTCTGTTAATAATGAAAGAACTTTATGATCATCATATTTATGACTTGGCAGGTCTGTAAAGCACAGGAAAGATGAAGTAAGATCATAAGAATATTAGCTATTTCATTTAGTGACCACTTTACTTAATGACTAAATTGCTAATCCCAATTATGATCACTAAACAAGAACCATCTACATACATGTAATTTCAAAAGTTTGATTTATCATGAGATTTAGTACTGCTAATTTTCAAAGCAGTTATTTTTTAAAAAAATGCTCTTAGTAATAAAACCCCAAATCTTTTATTTTATTCAAACAATTTTTCCAAGTGTACAGATATATAATAAAATGTACAGATATAAAGCATAAAATCTGACAAGTATTCAAATGATTCCGAATAAAGATTCAGAATTATTTTAAACTATTCATTTTGGAACCCACATATTGCCATGCGTATCAGGAGCTTTGATGTAAGGAATATTCCAAATCCATGGGCGGTCTGCAAAGCAAATGAAAAGGACAGACTTGTATCACAGACGAAGATGAACTGAGAAAAAATCAATTAGATTTCCCCTTCCTAAAGTTCTTTATATTAAAGCTAGCCATTTAAAATTTAGCCATTTTCTAACCAACCAGTTAATCTTAAATAATCCAGTACTGCTACTTTGAAACTATGGAAATGTTTATTAATAAGTTTTACTTGAAATATAATTAGCTTTTAAAGTTACTCCTTCATAACACAAAATCAACTCTTTAAAACCATCTTTAAGTGGGCAATGTTATATACAATAACCCTAAAAGCAATTAGAGAATCAAAGGTTCTTTGGTTATATTTGGTCTTAAATGGAGTTGCACTTCAAAAGTGGCATGCAATATGGGATCCATCTGGATTCACAGCTCACAGGCAGCAGGTGACAGCTGTGACCAAGAGGGCCTTTGCAAAGGTACATCTAGCATTACCAGTTGGATCCTTTTCTGGACTGGGAGGCCTTCAAACAGTCACATCATGAACAGATTAACAAATACACTCAACAAAGGCCTGTCCTTGAAGATGACTGGGAGTTTATACTGGTTCAAAATGCAGAGTTGCAGGCAATGATGGGCATGCTTCATTAGATTTATATGATTCCATTATTTTGTGAGCAGCACTGGTGTTTGGCTTCTAGATGCAATTTGAAATGCTAGTTATCGCCTATGAAGACGTTTAGGACATTGATCCTGGTTATTTGAACTTCCTCTCTTTGGTTGTATCTATCTGCTAAGATCCGCTAGAGTAGACACATTTTGGATCTTATTGGTTAAGCAGTAAGAGTCAGGAAGTGCCTTTTCAGCTGCAGCCCCTGCCCTTTGGACCAATATTCTTCCAGAGATCCAAATGGCTCCTACCCTGATGATTTTCAGAAAGATATTAAATATATGACCATTCTCCCACCTCTTGGGCAGGATAATTTTTTTAGCATCTGTTGGATGGTTTTGTTCATTTGCATGTTTGTGTTCAGGATGTTTGGGATTTCTTTTCTTTCTTTTCTGTATTTTTGCACTTTTCTCATTTTTAAACTGTAAGCCATCAGAAATGTTGAGCTTGGAAGGGCTCTAAATTGTATATAGGTATATATCTATAAAGAATGATAATAGGTCTGCCATAGGATACATTAATATGAACCTTTGACCCTCTGTGAGACTTTGCTTATTTAGAAAATAGAATGCTGCTTCAAGTGTTAAGATTATCAATTATTATTAATTTGTGTAATGGTGCTGCAATTGAAAATACCATATTTCACTTGTACTTGTACTATAATTCTCTTGCAAATCAACAATCGGCATCCTGTTACTACATTCAGTGCACAAATTTGCTCCTGTTATTGAACTGCAGCTCCTCCTGGGTCTAACAAACAGTAGACTTATTTTTTAGTTTCTTTCCAATTAAATGGCATTTTAAAATGTCATTGTGTGGAATAGAATTGATGGGCTTTAAAAGCTAATAAATGAAAATGGAAGATCCTTTAGGATCTCTGGAACATTATTTTCAAAGGCAGACATTCCTCTTATTCATCACATTTCTGTATTTATTCAAGCTATATCTCACCCTCATCCCAAAAAGTTTGTAACAACATACTGGCAAAGAGGTAATGTGCAAAAGTTTCAGGATTCAGCTGGATTTGAAAAAAATCTTATAACAATTGTAATTTAAGTAGCTGTCATATGGAGTATTTAGTTAGGAAATGTGTTCAGGAATTTCTTCACAAAATTCTACCTTCTTGTCTGATTTGGCCTTTCTAAATTCTCTTTTCCCAGTAATCTACAACTGCATGTTCTTTATTATTTTAAATGGTTTTCATTCATTCAAGTGGATTAATTTTACTTATAAAAAATAATTGTATAGAAGGAGAATGCCTTACCTTTGTTTTCATACTTTTCAGGGGGCAGATCATAAGGAACAGGAAATGACAATACAGATGCATTAGCAAACATGTTTTCCTTTACTTGGAAATACCCTGTATTCAAGTCCTAAAAAAAAAGTATTGCATTCAACCAAAATTCAAAAACTAATACAGTAATATGGTGCTGTTAGTAACATGCTGCCAGTGTGTCTACTAGGTAGGTTGTCTAAATAGCAACTATAATCAAATAATTAATGTATAAGCAATCTGCCACAATTAAAAGCAGATAATCTATTACTCAGTAATTATTTTCTTTAAACTAAGCAAGACCTCAAAAAATCAACTTAACTTTCTTAATTTGAAATGAAGAAATGTTCTACATCATACTGTAGGTTAATTCCATTAAATAATGTCGAGTGGCTTTCAAGACTGAAAATTGTGTATATTATGTTCACATTTAAAATACCATTAAGGAAACACTGAATTCTTGGAGAATAAATATAATCTCAACAGAGATACAGTCGATATCCATGCTGGTCATATTTAAAAAAGCTTTTAAAATCTAGATATCTCTCCAAGGCTGGGATGATGGGTCCTGCATGCTTGACTAGTTTTTACTGGTTGATTTTCTTCCAGATTTGGGTTTTTAAAAAACTATATTTTATGACCTTCTTTTAATACATACTACCCTAAGTGGTTGTCTTATGATTTTCTAAATAACCAATGGAATATTTAATATCAAATGTTTTACTCGCATATAGTACCATATATAGACCTTGTTGCGCCCCACAAATAATAGAAGTACATATTAAGGAAAGCTATCAGACAAAAAGGAGCTTTACATTCTATCCAGGAACTGAAAAGATTAAAGAAGGAATAGGCAACCTGCCTTGCTTAAAACATTTTAAGACAGCTTGTAACATTCACTATCATTATAGCCTGTATCAAGGAATTCTGAGAATTATAATCAAAACCTTTGGAAAGCATCAAATTGTTGCTTGGGATTGTATAAGCTTCCATAAGATAAATATAAAGGTTCATTTCCATGATCACAGTTAATGACATTTCCCAAGAGAAGGGATAGAGACAGCACAGTACTGGATAGAGTATATGCTACTGGACAAGAAGATGCAACTGGGAATGTTTTCACATCTGGAGCATCCCCAGTTGTATAATCAATTTGCAAGCAAATTTCTGCAACATATCATTTTATCATTTTTGCTTCATCCATCTTTGTCTTCTCAAATAAAAGGCTGAAAGCTTGTGTCTATAATGACACCACTGGACATTTGATTACAGCCCTCAAAGCACCCACAATTTATTTTTAAGATTGAAGTGTAGTCACTCCAGAAAAGAAGTATCCTGCTGAATAAAGGATGAAGAGTGATTAGATGACTGGGAGAAATGAATAAATTGGTGATTCAGATAAGTCTCCTTTCCTAGCATTAAAGTATAATGTAGTTTTGCAATTTAATACAGCCATTAAATGAGCCTACATAATATTGGGTAACTTTCTTTTTACTTTCTTATGCAAATACATTCTTGAGCAGTGGATAAAAAAAAGCAAATCGGCTTGGTTTGCATTCATTGCAACCTGGTGTAGGATTAAAATTCAGAACTTACAAACTCTGAAGGCAGGAACAGAACTCCTAGTTCATATGATCGGATCATCAGCTGGGTGCCATTTTTCTCAAAAGCTCCCCAAGCAGCCTTGGAAAGATTGGCACTAAGCAGGCATAAACAAAAAGGAGAAGAAAAAACTTGTGTTTGTACAAGAATTTGGAGACAAAAAAATAGGGGAAAAAACTCATATAGGCGGTCCTTGACTTAAGACCATTTGTTTGGAACTGAAAGAAGGGACTCACAACCTGTGCCTGAAATTATGGCTATTGTAGCAGTCATGTGATCAAAATTTGGGTGCTTGGCAGTCTTACTTGCATTTATGATCATAAGGATGCTTCAACTCCCGCAACCACAGTGGCATTCCTTGATGATGGAGACAGTGCTGGGATAGAACTAGAGGCCTGAGACCTTCAGCAGCTGCCATCTCTGTTTCAGTCTCAGTGCAGCCTCTATTAGTAACCACATCATGGCCAGCCACCTCAGTGCAAATCCCTAGCCCCCCTCCACATTATGCAGTCTCTGCTGTGCTCAGCTGATCTTCATATTCCTCCCATTGCTGACAAGGTGCACCCACTTGCAGACTGTGCCAGCCCTTCTTCCCAGGGCTCTTGCATTGTTCTCCAAACTGTGCCTGACATTCTCTGAGCCAGATGCCAAGGAGAATTGTTGGGATTGTGACCGCTAAGTGATGCAGTCACATGACATCTTGCTTTATGACTGCATGACTCAGTGATGAAAATTCCAGTCCCAATTATAAGCTGAGGACTACCTGTAAAAGACTTACCTTGTCACTACAAACCATGCAATCTTCTGGAAATCCAGGGATACTCTCATGTAAGTTTTAATATGTGGCATTGCATGACTGCGGCCTGAAGTTTCAGCTGACCATTTGCTTGGGTTAAAACAAAAGAAAGGAGTCTTTCAGATTAAACCCAAAATAAGTTTTTAGATTCTAATTCTTAGGATGTGATATCCATAGCCAGAAGTATTTTATTCCTCTTTTTTTAAAACTGAGTTACTTGAAATATTCTGATTTGGTGACTTCAAGGTGTAATGGTTAATAGCGTCTATCCACCCCAACTAAAAAGGTTATTCCTGATGGCAGGGATAATGGGAAACATAACTCAACACATTTAAAGAATCTGGTTCAGGTACACAGTTGTAGTAAAGTAATACAAATAAATATTCCAACAGTTGATAGAAAAAACAAGATGCTGTTTCAGTTATAGTTGGGTCAATTTCCTGCCGTCTGACAATACTCCAGTGCTCCAAGTAGCAATAGCACTAGCACTTAGACTTATATACCGCTTCACAGTGCTTTATGGCCCTCTCTAAGTGGTTTATAGAGTCAGCATATTGCCCCCAACAATCTGGGCCCTCATTTTATCCGCCTCGGAAGGATGGAAGGCTGAGTTAACATTGAGCTGGTGAGAATAGTACCAGTTTGGGGAAGGCTGATTTAGCTATCCTTACCAATCACATGCAAAGTTGTAATCTACAATTCCAGTAATTATAATAGAAAGGATTAAATAGAAACATAGAAAATATTGTATTCATGTTATTTAGCTTCTCTTTCTCAGTTTAGCTGTTCATACTTTACACCTAAAGCAATACTTTAATGTTGAGAAGTGTAACATACACGAATGAATGTATATGAATTCAATAGGGATACATATGGAAAAGAAAAAATGTAATTTTTACTGACGTGTATTTGTTGTCATTTGATCTCTGGACATAATTAATTTTTTGTTCTGCTATGGCTAGATTAATTATATTCAACTTGCAGCTTTTCATAAACTTAGAGGGAATTTTCAAAACTACTGTACACAAGAGAAAAATAACTAACCTTTTCCATTATGGGTTGGTTTAAAATATGAGATGTCAGGTTGCATTTTTGGAAAATCAACTGATTGGCATATAACCAAGCCATTTAAAAGGCTAATAATTACAATACACCTGAAACTCAATTCATATAATCTGTTTGGATTTTTATGAAGAACGTTCTAAGACAAATCTAATACTAATATCTTTCTAAAACATTTTAGAAAGATAAGACACAGTAAGTGTTTGTTTTAAGGGTCTGATTATATCTTTATTTAAAAACATAATTAACCTAATTAACCATAAAGGCAACCTTTTTACTTACTGGAAATAAGAGTGTAGCCAAGGCTGCTTTTGTGCAGTTTGTATACTATATGGCAGAGAACCTCCAGCTGAAAAAGAAAGAAAAGGTTAATTTATTTAATTTTGACATGTGGCCTTACAACTTTATTATCCAAGGCAGGAATATATATATTTTACCTGGATAACCTTCTAAACTCTGTCTCACATTTTCAACACTTGGATAAATCTAAACAAATAAAAGCAAATGTAATACCAGGTAGTTATAACAAAATCATCATGCATGTTATACAATTTACCAATCATCAAAATACTGCCAAGTAACAGAGCATGAGTATATACCAGTCAAGTTTGATACTGCTATTGGTTTGCTGAAAGCTCATCTGTTATGTTTTTCTGAGATTTGGCTACCATTTTCTTTAAAAAAAAAATCTAACAGAGATTAGCTTCTGGACAGACTTTTATGTTTATTCAAAGCATGACTAAATCAGAGTGCCTGCTTTGACAAAGATTGGTTGAATCAAATACACATTTTGAAATCGGAATACTTAAAAAAGCAAAGTAGAGATTTTGTGATGAACAATGTATTTTCAGTACGGATGAGCAACCAACAGACCCAGACTATATTCTTAAAATCTGATGGCAAAATAGCTCATTTTTTTTGTAGTGCCAATATTTGCTCTTCATACATTTATCTCTCCATAGCAACTGTTCAGGAAGCTGGTTTCATATGTTAGGATTTTTTCCCCAGCTTTAAGGGTGGAGATAGGAACAAGAACCCCCATATATATATATATATATATATATATATATATATATATATATGTGTGTGTGTGTGTGTGTGTGTGTGTGTGTGTGTGTGTGTGTGTGTATGTGTATGTGTATGTGTATGTATATGTGTATGTATGTATGTATGTATGTATGTATATATATATATATATATATATATATATATATATATATATATATCAGTGTGTGTGGGCAGGTGCATTTTTAACAGTAATATATTCTGTAAATAAATGTCCTACTAGCAGATGCTCTGCTGTTCTAACTTTTATAAACACTATAAATACACATAGACACTCTCTCACACATGTCGAGACCCGTACGTATGTATGTATCAAGCGGCCAATACCAGATGGATAGGAATTTCATTTGGAGGAGTCTTCAAATTGCTTCCTAAACTCCCCAAACTTTCTCTAAATTCTGAACACAGCCATTTGGACTGATCAACTCCCATGGATCCAATACTTGAGAATTGTCCTATTATAGGCCAAGAATCTTGATCAGGTATTTTTCTTGCATGTTCCTTCAGAAGCTGTTTGGGGTAAAAAACAGAAACAACACCAATAAAGTATTAACACCATATCACTTTCAATTATTCATTTAAGTAGCAGACGAGACACAAATGATCATTTATGAAGACACTGCTCCTTAATTAGTTGCATATGTTCAATATTTTATCCAACAGTGCAGACTGCAATTATTGCAGACATTTGTGCTGAAATCTTACTTTCCTGAATGTCTTCCAGATACGTTGAGCTTTAACTCTTATATTAGTGAGCCAGCATTATGGCAGACGCAGGCTAATATATCCACTGTTATCAGTGGGAAAACCAACATTCAATTTCTACATAAAACCAATTAAGTTTCCAGTCCCTTTGTAAACTGAAGGACAGTGAATTGAAACCCCCAATTGTTGCAGCAATCCAAATACACTTTTTTGGCATAAATTTCTGAATTACCTAACAATAACAACAATAATACAGGGCTGCCTAATTGGAACAATTCAAGATGGCATGCAGCCTGTAAAAAACATTTATCAGTGGACTGACCATTATTTTTATCAAATTCTAACCTTACCTGCAGAGATTGCAAAAGTAAGCCTAAATCTCTTATGAATCTGCTAATTAAATAATGTATAATGTAATGTATGTATAATGCTGGGAAAAATGAAAGGAACAGAAAAAAAGGACAAACAGCAGCAGAGTGGATGAATCCAATTATAGTGGTAATGGGCTCATTACCATTACCTGAAAGGTCAGTTGGGATCATCCAATTTATTCATCAAATTTGTATAGTCATCTATTTCCCCAAAAGTGACTCTGGGTGGTGTACAACAATGTGATAAGAACCACAGATCTAAAACATAAAAATCTACAAATATAGAAACCTCGAACTGCAAAAATACAAACCGGTCACTGCAGCAATTGAGCCATCTAAATGTATTTCTGGTTCCTTGGGAACCCCAGGCCTGATAAATGTAAACAGGTCTTGAGGGTCTTCTGGAATATAAAAAAGGAAGTAGCTAATCTAATTTCAGGGGAAATCATGTTTCATGTTTCCATAGCATGCCATGAAGGTCTTTAAAGGTTAAAATCAGCATCCTGAATTGCACTTAGAAGCAAAATGGAAACCAATGCAGTTTGCGGAGTAGGGGTGTAACATGTGCTGTTCTAGGGATGCATATAACTGCTAGCACCTCTGCATTCTGAAGCTTTTCAATATTTTTGGAAAGCAGGTCACCAAGGATTTCATTGAGTAAGTATAACTATCTTTTGAATTTTAGTTCACCAGATTCTCAATCAATCAATCCTGATCATCCAAATTTATATGGAATGAGAGTTTAATAACGTGTCAATACATTGGTGATTCATCCAAAAATTATTACTTATCTCCATTAAAGTCTTGGCAATTATTTAGCTTGGTATCAGTTGTATATCAGATTCTCATGCTCATGAAAAGTTAACCTTATAAAAGAATTCAAGCTTAAAAATGATATGTTCTATTGGAAAGTATGGATGGAATCTTGAACAATTATTTTACAGCAATTCCTCTGTAATTATTATTTTATGATTTTTCTCAACTTCAGATGGAAGTTCTGTATTTCCCAATTCTCATCAGTGGCAAAATAATCAACTCAAGTCATGTTTTAATATTTCAACATGAGATATAAACAAAATACTTTTAACTGCTTCAAAGAAATCGGAGAAACTATCTCTTCTGATGGAGTCCATTTATGAAACCAAGCATCAAGAGATTCCATTTCAAGTTTATTGAATTTGTGCAAGAATATATTTGAAAGGATGTATGTTTTCTCTGCTGCAATGTAAAAAAATGATGGCAATATTAATACATATGATTTGGTCTTGTAAATTACTGGTATTTTTAGAACAGCATTTATAGCTAGATAATTAAAGATGTTAATATTATATTGAATTATGTTCAAGAAATGTAGAATTTGATTGTTTTTGAGGAATTGTTCACTGCTCACAAAATTATTTTGAAAAATAGGAAAAGCAGTTATTCTGGACATTAAGGACTGAATTCAAGATGTATAATTAATCCTTTTTTTGAAAATAATTTTCGCACTAAAAATGGTGCAATGTGTTTAGTTTAGAATTCAAATTTTACAGAATATGCTTTATTCTAATTTGAAATGTTCATGTTTAAAACTTGAAATATAACTGATATGTCTAGATGGTTCATACTTTTCCACTTTTGTTTTGCTTTTTGTTGTTCAGCTTTTTATTTTTGTTTTCATCTTTTTTTTGTAACTTGAGAGTCCAAAATGCCTAACACTGAAACAAACTGGGTTTATGTGTGTATGATGAATTCTCTAACAGTTTTCTAAGTCTGAAGGTCTATTAGAAAAGCTGCTAGCAATGAATTTTTCAACAATAACGAGTAACTAGATTACCTCTTTATAAAATTACTTCTTCACCGCTCACATTCCCTCCTTGAGGGAGACGGGCGGTCTAGATGGACAGTTTAGAAACATGAAATATGAATAAATAAATAAATAATTTTACAAATATTTACTTGGAAATATTCCAGCTCTTTCGTAGTTCTACAAATGTTTATCAGAAATACAGGAAAAATGACAGACATAAACATTGAGTACCTTTCTCAGTTTAAGATGACCCCATTTTTCTTTTGTATTACCTTGGTATCGACCTGGAGTTGACCCAATAAGATATACTCTGAATAAAAAAATAACCACACAATGTTTGGTGTTTTCTCAAATTGCGTCAAAGTACATATGTTATTACAGCATAATTATACAGCATATAATACAGTTTATTTTAAAGTAGTTGTTTTCCCAAACTGCATTACTGCTTATTAAAAAACCTAGACACATCTTCACAAAAAGCTTCTGCTCAGAGTCTAACTTAAATTGCTGAACATATGAACAAAATGCTTTTCAAAAGAAATACTGACATTACCTTTAGTAACCAACTTACAAAATTGCATCTTCAATGCCGTAACCTACTTCAATGAATTTTATCATTTAAAAATTGTTTATATTGAAACACATTATTTTTATAACTATAATGAACACTGGAACTGTGAGAAATTATTTAATATAAGCATACATTGAATTATATACCTTGTCTCTGAAAGATCATGTTGCTTAATTATTTCAACCCACTCCATCAGACTAGCAGATTTATAAGATATCAAATAGCTGATGAGATCTGATTTAAAATTTGTATGAGATTCACCATCAGACTCAGCACTCCCAGGAGGCAATCTTGGATACAAAGGACTTAGCCATATTCTAAGATATTAAAAGGTAAAGCAATAAAATAGCATTAACAAATATTAAAAAGTTTAAAAAGAAGAAACACATTCACTTTATTTTTTGCAGAGCAAAGTTAAACTCGGTTATGACATCCTTCATATTCTATCAAACTTGAGTTATGAACATTTACTGTGTCTTGAAATCATACAGACAGACCTTGATTTACAACCAGACATTTAATACCCATTAGAAATTACAATGGCTGCAGAAAGTGTTTTATGGCCTGTAAAGTCCTCTGGTCATTGTAAAATGTTCTTCTGCCTTCCTCCCACACCACGGGATTCCCCCTCCCATGTGATAATTATCTGGGTGATTAGCAATCTGTTTGCACTTTTGATCAATTGGCAATGCCCTATGGTCATGTGATTGCCATTTGCAACTTTTTCTGATAGCTTCCCAGAAAGTTTGTGGGGAAGCCGGTACGGATGGTTGCCAACTGCTGCCACCTGCCAAGGGGGCTTCTTCTCATCTCTGTGGGCTGGCTGAAATTGCTGCCTGCTGAGGGGAATTGAACTCCTTCAATGGAGTAAAGAAATGGAGCTCAGATCCTGATGATTTAAGCTCTATTCCTCCACCCCATCAAAGAAGTTCCCTTCCACATGTAGAGAAAAACTGACATCCTCCCACAGAGTGCAGAAACAGAGCTCAAATCTGCACCCCACGGAAAGAGCTCCCTTCAATGTACAGAAGAGAGCTGACATCCTTAGGGAGGCAGCTCTTTCAGCTAGCCCCTAGGTATAAGAGAGAACTGAAATCTAAGCACGATTTTCAGCTCCTGAGCAGAGTAGCAGCGTGGTAAGGTAAGGAGTGCAGAGTGCCTCAGGTAGGCGAGGGAGGCCAGGTGCAGGCCCACACAAGTATCTCTTCACTTGGGATAAAAATCTTGCTTGGATTTTGGCAAGGAGGATTTTCAGTTCCTGAGTGGAGCCTCCCAGAGTGTTCCCCTCCCATCCTGTGCTTCTTATCTGGGACTTCATCTATTTAACAATGTGTGTCTCCTTAACAACCACAACCTGGAGTGCCAGGATTGCATTCAATGAGCAAACTAGTCATGTGGGCAGTCATGTGACATTCTGCCTAACTCTCATTTTGCTCAGCGACCAAGATTCCGGCCCTGATAGTGGTAGTTAAAGAGGGCTGCCTATATTGTAAAAGAAAAAGAAAAAGAAGTATAAATATTCAAAGACAGGAAATATTATTCAGTATTTCTTCATTTCCTTCAGTTATGTAAAGGAAATGGCTTCTGTTATACTAATGGCTCCCCAACCTATTTGCAAATACATCTGGGCTTTTTATAAACCTTTCCCCACCATGTTGACTACTCTATCACTGCGTGAAGAAAGAAAAGGAAGTCTGTAAATGTGTTGCTCCCATGTAAGTGTTAAAGAGGAAGAATAAGGAGCAAATGAAGATTCACAAAAACCCAGGTATCACTAAACAGAGCATAGCAAGAGTAGTAAGGTGCTTAATAATTTTTTAAGTTTTCTCATTCATAATTTATCTCTGTAAAGGAAAGACAGACATGCGGAGACTTAGAAGTTCAGGACAGTCTGACCCAAGCAACTTTCATTAAGTCAATCATAGGATATTAAAGCAACAGCCCTGAATTATATTGTTTATACTGATGAATGAAATGGAGCATGTATATGGCCAAATAGCTAGTATGTAGAAAATAGCCAAATATTTTCTGTCGTTTTCTCTCTAAAAGCAAACATTCTATATTCAGGAAATACTCTTTATCCTGAATAAAAAGTTTTTTTTATCTTTCTGAGTTGTATGAGAAATAGAGCAAAGCACTACCTTCTCAATTGTAGACATCAATTATAAGAGAATATATTCACAGCATTTTTCTATGAGCTGTAGAGAACTCATAGAATCCAGCACCACCCCGGAAATTATGCAGTAATTTAATTAGATTCACTATAATTTCAGAAGTCATCTATATGATGCAAGACCATTTATTTTGAAATGCTTCTTTCTGGATAACAGTATTAACTATTGTTTATGATTCTTTAGTTGATAAAAAATAGGATTTATTACAGATACTGCTTTTTAGATCTGCAGGACCAGGAGATTTGCTGCTATATTTTGAAATCAAACAAATCAAATCAGTAAAATCCAATAAGATATTGCATTTAAGAAGTAGGGGCGGGAGCAAGACCAGGAAGACCCAGATGCACAACCACGCACAGTGAAAGTTCACTCAGTGACTTTGGGCCAGTTGCTCTCTTTCAGTTCAGTTATGGGATTGCTTTTGTGGGAAAAACTGGAAGAAGTGGTAATATGTAAACTGCCTTGAACTCTGGAAGAAATAACTAATATATAAACAAGAATGTGTCCTCTAAGAATAACCAACTCAATAATTGTTGTGAAGGCATTAACTGTGGCATGCAGTCAAGGGACAAAATATCAAATTATAATTTTTACCCTTGTGTTTTCTGGTACCAATCATCATCAATAAGATTGGATGTATGTATCACCACTCGAAGGCCTTCTTCATAATTCAACAACATCATTTTCCTGTAAAAACAATTTAAATATCCCCAAAATAATTGCATATCAAATACTATAAAAATTAAAAAAGACCAAGGCCAAAAATGAAGAGGACATTTACATAAAATTGTGCAATAGAGCTATAAAAGAGTTGCAATGATATTGATCCATTTGAGTCGCTAAAATTTTCCTTCAAGAGTGGTAATATTTCCTAAATGTAGATCTATTCCAGTCTTGATTATCCAACTGATTGGCTGGATTAAATGTCATTTTTATCAGCCCCATATGTAGACCAGACCAGGAAGTAGACTACAGGGAAGCAACAATTACTTTTATTAGACTATTGTAACAGAATCATGCAAGTCCCACCTCCCATTTATACTCCTGCAAAATTTTGAAGGTGTCTGAGTCTTTTCTTCCTTTCTGCATGTTGTTTTGTGCTTTGTTGCTCTATATTACATTAATATTTTTTGGGACATCACCTTTATAGATACTCCTATATAATATTACTATCAGAAAGATTAGATTGGCCTGAACTCATGACAAGAGCTAAACCAGAGGGCAAGTGTCTAATATTTCTATAATGTATGGTTTACTAATCTCTTTCCTTTAGTGCATTTGTCCTGTTATATTATCCAGAACTTCCAAACTTTGTACGAATTTTCTTCCTAATTACCAACTGCCATTATATTGAACAATCTGAATATATTATAACATGTACTTCATTCACTGTATGCTACATGGTGGATAGAAGGCTTATACAACGTTACAATACCATTTTAGTGCTCTTGCAGTATTATGAATGGCTCTAAAATTAGGATTTTGTAATTCTTACTTAATGACAAGTATTATGCTAGGTCTATTGGCTATAGTGGGGCCCGTCTAAAGCATTAGTTTTGCTTTAAAACTCATATTGATTATTTGAAAAATCAATTACACATATCCAAATTTCAGGGACTCTAATCTCTCCATTAAAAGATTTTAGCTGCCTGGAGAATAGGGCTTTCAAATAACTGACTAATGCATTGTCTATGAATTCTCCATTGATATAATTCCATCATTTATTTTTAAAGACATTTTATAAAAGCATTTGTCATTTTAAATAGTTAGTCTAATTTCAACAGTGTGCATTTAATATATTTCATTTTAAAATGTACCCTGATATGCAATTATTTCCACAATTTGAAATGTGATTCTGCTATGGCCACTCACTTAAAAAATTGCTAAGTAAATCTAATAGTCACATGCTCTTTTTGTAAGCTTGTTTTTGTGAACACTTAAAAAAGTAATTAAATCACCACAGATTCTAAATAGAAAATGTCCGATATTGTCCTGATGTTTTCCTCCAAACAGTTAGGTTGCCTTAGAAACTGGCACCTGAGAATCAAAATGTACTGAAATAAAAATATACCTAGTCATATAACTGACTCACTGCATGATTATACATGGTTCTGCTAGTGTTATAAATATTTATAGTTTAGAAATTAAAGCAGAAACTTCTTTAGAGTATGCTTCATATTCTGCAAAATACAGCAAACAGTAAAGCCTAAAATAATAATAAAACAATACTATTTGGGAAAATTGTTTTAGAAAATATTAATTACCAACTTGTAACAAAATATGCAGCAACCGTACAAATTTTATTTTAACAACACCTAATTTTCCTTCAAATTTGGCAGGCCCTCACCCTTTTAATGTTCTGAAGAGCACTTAAGGTTTGGCTTTTCTCCTAAGCACTGAAATAGGATGGGTTTTTTTTTTCCTTTTAACAACCCTGTAATCCCTTTCATCGGGATGGAGTTGGGGGGACTGAATGAAGCTGAGCATTTACTGGTCAGATGCCCTTCCTTACGCCTACACCAGATATTTTCTCTTCACGCCCAGAGAGAGAAATATCTCTTGCTACCTAGGATCGAACTCACAGCTTCCTGATTGGGAGGCGAGAGCTCCACCTCTGGGCCACCATGCCACTCGCGATAGGATGAGATTAATGAGATGAAATTGTGGGCTGAATGTGAAAGTTTAGCTATGGTGCCAGATTTTGATTTGGTTTAACTGCATCCCCATAGTCATGTGATCAAAATTTGAGAGCTTGGCAATTGGCATGTATTTATGATATGTATTTATGACAGTTGCACTCTCCCAGAGTCATGTTATCTTCATTTGTAACCTTCCCAATGGCATTTAACAAGCAAAGTCAATGGGGTAAGCCAGATTTGCTTAATGATTACAGAATTCACTTAACTGAAGTGAGTTGTTTAACTCTGGCAAAAAATCTTGTAAAATGGAGCAAAACTCACTTAACTGCCTTACCTAGCAATGGAAATTTTGGGCTCAACTGTGGTCGTATGTCAAGAACTACCTTACCTGTAATAAATGTTTTAAGTAAATAAAAAAATAAACATGAATATCACTAGGCTTTACATAACAAAAAGGAATTTGTTTGCTAAATTTAATCCCTCAAAACATATTTAATATAACAAACTCTTTATCTGGTGAATATTGTTAGAAGTCATAGTACCATGTAGAGAATATAAAATTGTGAATTCTAGTCAGTAATGTCTGTGGACCAATGTATAAAGATGACAGAATAGGTCTTCACAAACTATTTATAAAAAGTGCTTTGGATCTTGCGAAAGTGGATCACCACTCTGCTATTCATTAAAACAAACCCATCCTTTTCAGGCTTTTGTGAACGCCTGAGAAGAAAACCCATTTTTTAAAATGAAACCCACTCATTAAAGTCCTTCTTCTGATACATTTTCAAAATATCCATGGTTGTAAGACCCTGTATGTAACTATATGTACAAATGTAACTGGGGCCTGGGTGTGTTGTAGCCCACCAGCAGCCAGCGGAGGTGGTGGCAGACTCAGATAGTGCGGAGGTTGGGGAGGAACATGGGGCCAGTCCTGGAGTCTGGGGAAGGCTCTGATGAGTGCTCTGCATCGGAGGCAGAGATGGGGCCAGGACCGTCCGACAGTTATCAGTTGCCTTCGGAGTCGGATATCAGTGTGGCAGAAGAACAGCTGGAGCCTGTTCCAGATGTGCGCATGCGCAGAGCTGCCAGGAGAAGAGAACAGCTAAGGAACAAGGGCCGACTCGGGAGTAAAACATAGGTGGACAGTGAATGGCCCCTCCCATAGGGACTAAAGAGGAGTGAAGGAGAGGGGAGTTTGCAGGAGACAATTAGTTCAATTCATTAGGTGAAGATCTGTTCCTGACTTCTTGCCAAGTAATTGCTGCTACAGCGTGGCGTTTGGAAGATTACGGCTTGGCAACTCTACAAGCCTGATGAAGGTCTGCAGTTGTGAAATCTCATGAAAAACTGTTTGCCGGGACTTTGCTGAAGAGGAATTCCCTTTAACCTAAATAAAAAGAGGTTTTATCGGGACGAGGAGTCTGCTTCATGATCTTGGGAGGCCTAGGTCAGAACAGGGTGCATCTGACACAAAACACATCAAAATTAAAATGCATCCGAAGGCAATCTATATGAGCGTGAATTATTTTATATAAACCATTATTATAATTGACATAGTATTTTCAACACTAAAAGAGTTGAGATTTATAAGATTGAACCTTTTATTATAAGCCCATCACCTTATAACAAAGCATTTTCCTTTCCAGGAGAAAACCTTCCCATATATTGATAACACTCTCAAGCAACCTTCACCAAGTGTAGCTACTTCTGAGAATTCTGGAAGGGGAATGCTAAATGAATTAGGTTTATTAATTCAAAGAGCACTCAGATTACCCTAAAACAATATTTTGTAAAGCAAAAGAGGTGGAGAAACGAATAGTGAGGAGAGATAATTGGTATACCAAGATAATTGGAATTTTATTTGTATTTTCTCAGTACTCAAACACAACAACATGATTGTAATTATTTCTACAATCACAGTGGCATTTATCAAAGTAATTACTGCAAGATATTTCTATAGCAGACATTCAGCATTTATGGTAAATTACTTACGTGTGGTGGGTTCCAAAGGCAATATCCAATTTTGCCTACAATAAGAACATTGTTTAAAAATATGTTTTTCAGTATATGGCACCAGTCATTATATGGAAACAATACTAAAAATACTTTTTTTTTTGCTTTATATTGATGCACTCTGGTGGCTGCTGCACAAACTGCACAGTAGACCTCTTATAGCTAATACTACACAATATAATCTTTGATTCAAAGATACTTCACAGATCATAAACAATAAATTGTCGCACATTTGTTTTAAATTTCTCAGATTGTATTTCAACACCATTGTCATCCAGATGAGCTGAAGCTGCAATTTCCAATGTTCCCAGTAAACTTAGTCATATATACTGAGAATTTTGAAAATTACAGTCCTAATATAGACAAAAAAATGCCAAGTTAGGGAAGGTTTAAGTAGAACATTATGTTCATACATACATGTTCATATACATGTTGTTGTTTTCTGAGGTTTTCGTGGGTGTTTGTATGTAGGTCTTTGGTTATTCGGGTTTTCTCCCGTGTAATTTTACACGGGAGAAAACCCGAATAACCAAAGACCTACATACTGTACAAACACCCACGAAAACTTCAGAAAACAAATATATATATATATCTGTCTTCTCATGTTTTTGTGGGTGTCTATATGCAAAAAATTAAAATCTCGGGTGTTTTCCCGCGTCATAGTAAATAAGTTAGTTAAAATGTTTAAAATTCTGGTTAAAATCCTAGCTTAAAATCTTCTAAAAATCCTTACAGAGCACTCTGCAAGGTTCTTTAAAACCTTAGCTAAAATCCTACCAGTACCTTAAAAGTTTTTCTTTCTAGCAACGTTTCGACAGGCTCACAACCCTGTCATCTTCAGGCTCTTGTTTAGTTTAGAAGCTATGGGTGTGTTGCGAGGTCTGAGCTGTTGCTTTTCTATGTTTGCTGCTGCTGACGTATGCTGGTTAACCTGTAACTCTATGTCCTGATTGGAGGACAGCAGTTTATATTCCTGCTTCCTTATCCTAGCTCCGTGATGGCGAACCTATGGCACGGGTGCCACAGGTGGCACACCGAGCCATATCAATGGGTACGCGAGGGCTGCCGTAGCTCAGCTCCAGCACGCATGTGTGCACCAGCCAGCTGATTTTTGGGCCTTTCGGTCTCACTGGAAGTTGGGAAATGGGCTGTTTCCAGCCTCTGGAGGGTCTCCAGGGGGGTGGGGAAGGCCATTTTCACCCTCCCCAGGCTGCTAGAAAGCCTCTAGAGCCTGGGGAGGGAGAAAAACAGGCCTACCAAGCCCACTGTGCCATCACGTGCTAAAAGTGTGTGTGTGGGGGGGTGGCGCGCACACACATGCGCAGGGGCGGGGCGCATTGAATTATGGCTGTGGGCACACATGTGGGTGACCTCCCCGCGCTCCCCCCACTTTTGGCACGCGACGGCAAAAAGGTTAGCCATCACTGTCCTAGCTGTTTGGCTACGTGTTACAGGCCCAGCTTTCTCAGATTCTCTTATTACTATCTGTCAGCTGTAGAGGGGGAAGGATTCTGGTAGGCATCCCCACATTCCTGATTGTTGGTTGAGATCTCAGCCTGTCTTCTGGCTCGATCCTCTCTCTCTCCCTATTGCTGAAGGTGACAGGGTTGTGAGCTCTGTAAGGATTTTTAGAAGATTTTAAGCTAGGATTTTAACCAGAATTTTAAATATTTTAACTAACTTATTTACAATGACGCGGGAAAACACCCGAGATTTTAATTTTTTGCATATATATATATATATATATATATATATATATATATATATATATATATATAT
>WNWU01000001.1:62245661-62264528 GCA_012654045.1 Ptyas mucosa | reverse complement strand
TATCTCCACATATATTCATATATTCATATCTACCTACCTACCTACCTATCTATCTGTTGTGGCCCGTCACTCACTCACTCACTCTATCTATCTATTTATCTGTCTGTTGTGGCCCATCACTCACTCTATCTATCTATCTATCTATCTATCTATCTATCTATCTATCTATCTATCTATCTAATAGAATTCTTTATTGGCCAAGTGTGATTGGACACACAAAGAATTTGTCTTTGGTGCATATGCTCTCCATGTACATAAAAAGAAAGGATACATTCATCATTATACACGCACACACACACACGTTCATTTTTTAGGAAACAGAAGCAATAACAGCTTTACATGATCACATTAATATATAGAAAAAAATTTCAAAAGTTGAACATTAAAAACATTGGAGGGGGGTAAGTTTTTGAGCATGCTTGCTAGATGATGAATTTATAATATCAGGTTAGAGTACTGCAGGTGGTCCTTGACTTACAACAGTTCATTTAGTGAGCATTCAAAGTTACAATGACACTGAAAAAAGAGACTTCTGTTTTTCACAATTATGACCATTGCAGCATCCCCAAGACCACATGATCAAAATTCAGACGCTTACCAACTGATTCATATTTATGACCGTTGCAGTGTCCTGGGGTCATGTAATCCCCTTTTGTGACCTTCTGACAAGCAAAGTCAATTGGGAAGCCAAATTCACTTAACAACCATGTTCCTAACTTAACAACTGTAGTGATTCACTTAACAACGGTGGCAAGAAAAGTCATAAAATGGCTCAAAATTCACTTAACAATTGTTTCACTTAGCAACTGAAATTTTGGGCTCAATTGTGGTCCTAAGTCGAGGGCTACCTGTGTATACCTTTGGTTAATGTCGTGAAAATAAAAGTGATTACCTGGCATAAACGAACATTTTTATAAGGGTGAGCATCTTCATGTAACTCAGCCTTGGATTCTCGCTTCTCTCCATGGACTATTAATAAAGGTTTGTCCCTAAGTTTAAATATATATATATATATATATATAAATTCACTTGCACAAGCTTCTAATTATTATTTATTTGAAACAGCTTAATTGTCTTAAAATTATTTTGAGCTATATTCTCAAGGATAATTATGAAATGTTTTATTCACACTTTTTTCCCTTCCACCTTAAAAATGTAACCTGCATTCACAGAAGCATGGGAAGGTCAAGGTATCCTCCCTTTCTCACAAGGATTCTGAAAGAAATTTGTAACTACATTTCAGTTTCCCTTCCATTTGTTTTCATCCCCACCTTCATATATGTGATGACTTAAGGAGGATAGCACAACTCAGCACCACACAATGTAAAGAAGATTGGTAGGAAAAATTAAAGAGGATACAAATGAACAGATGTATTTCCTTACAGAATTCAGGGGGAGGGAAAAGAAGTTGCCTTTTCTATGTGTTGCTCAACTTTATAAATAGACCAGAGAAATTTATTTCACAATGCATTGGGACTACATCTGCAGAATTTTCAATCATATCTATCAGCTACTGGCTAAGATTTCTTGTATCTGAATACCTAGCAGGCATGTAACAGACAATCTCTGGGTTATATCATCCTTGAACAACGTAATTTGAACATGACACAGAGTTATGAAAATAACACCTGCCATTTTGTGCACAAGGCACAATCCAAGAAGCCTAGAAGTCAACATAAGCTCTCTAGAACAGAATTCTTACATAAAGCAGAGACTACTGTACATGTAAATGCTACCTTTCTACCAGAAAACACCAAAAACATCTATTGCTTCAATGTGATTATTTTAAATTAATTCAGTGGATATTATCCTAGTATTATCAATGAAGATTACAGATTATTTAACAAGAGAAAATATTTTTATAAATACAACTGAAACATGTTATATTTTTAAATAAAAGTTATGTTAAGAATTAAAGTTCTTCAGTGCAAAAATATGTTTTCTCTTTGTTTTCTCCAAAGAGTGACATCTTCTAATGAAAGATCGATACTGTTGCTATATCCTTAAACTAATTTCTCTTATCCAATGTAGAAAATAACACAATCTCACAATACTGTCCACAACAGTAAACTTAGCACAGATGAATTAGAAATACAAAATGGAAGCTGAAATTAAATACTGGTACTCTTTTATGTACCTGAATTCCTTTGGATATTGTTGGACCAGCCATTCCACATCTATACAATAATTAAACTTTGTCATGGGAGAAAAAACAAAAATAGTTTTTAGAAATCAAAAGGGAAGGGAATGCAATATTATGCCTATGAATGACAGCAGGTTAGAAGTTGTACCTATGTTTATACAGATTTGTATGCTGCCTTATCCATAAAACACAAACATTATAATATATTAGAAAATTAACAAATGCCATACTATACAATGTACATAGATGCAAAATTTAAGGCAGGATTTTGATAGATCATAGTTTCTCCTAATTGAGCCTAATTGCACTCATTCTATTAATTTATGCATGGATATTCTCTCAAGAATAAACAGCTAATTAAGCAAGCAATTTTCTAAACTGTTGGTCCCAACTTATATTACTTAACAGCAAGTGCAGTAAATCTGGCTGTATTTTTAATGTACAATCTTGATTTGCTGGAGAATAATAAATCTGGTTTCCTAAGAAAATTTAAAAACATATGAAATATATCATAATTAGTTGGTTAAACTTTTGTACCGAGATATCCTGACAAGCATCATAGAGCCGGACTACAATAGTAGTTCTTAAGTTAAAATATTACGTATGTTGACTTATCCCCCCGGTTAATAGATTTCTAATGAATATGTAACTAAATTCATAAATGAATTAATATAAATGGATATTTATTCTTTAATACCATTAAAATAAAAAGTAAACCACACACACACACAATTTCATGTCTTTTAGAACTACCACCTATTTTGTGATATTGGTCTTAATAAAATTATCATTTCACCATGGCTCTTGGGCCTTTTTAATATACAGAGCTATTTTAATTGTACATTTCCAAAAGACTATTCTGAATTTTGAGATTACAACAGAAAAAATGATCTCTATTTTATATTAAAAGGACAGTAAATAAAAGGTACCTGAGCAGAAGATACAAGAGTCCCAAAAAGAGGAGATAAAATATCTGTTAAGAAAAAAAAGATGTAAAAAGTACAGCAAGCACACCTGAAATGGTAATAATTTTTTTTTAGCAATGTCAAGCAACCAATCCTAGATTTTGCCCAGATCAGGTTCATACATTACAGGAAACCCAAACCAACAAATTTGATGAGTTATATATCATGATCATATAGCAGGAACACAATATTTAACATGCTGTGTGAGGGCAACCAGATGTTTTTATTTACATTACTTAAACCATCATTTAATATATATTGTATATGTAATTTGCATGTTATATGCAGATATATTAAATTACAACATAAACAGCCTCCCTCACTATAGCCAGCTGAAAGCAGCTAGGTCTATTTTCAACTACTGGTAATTGTAATATTCTGATTTATTCAAATTAGGAAAAAATGCAGCTTCTTTACATTTCATGATTTATTTAAACAAAATAAAATTTCTGATTCAAGCTAATTACAATGTTTAGTATCTTAATAAATACATTTTAAAAAAGATGACTTACAAAAACAAGCCATCACAGATATCAAACAAGGTATAGCAATTCTATTATTTATTATTTTCAATTGAGTTCATTTGTATTTTGCAATGCGAGTCATAAAGCACAGAAAAATTTAATCTTCTGGGTCTTTTGGCCATAAATATAATTGATTGGTAATTATGTAAGAAATTCTTAAGCTCTTCTGGGTCAGAAGGCACATTTTGCAGAATCCACCAATTTAGTTTTTAAGAATATCTTTGGGGTCTATGTGGAGCCCAGAGGCATTGCTGAAAATGCAGACTATCATTGAGGTTGATAGTCTTCAGCATGCTAGTTTCCCATTCATTTTTAATAAATTAATATTTTTTTTAAAAAAATTAAGAAATAGGGAGTTTGAGCAGGGGGCAAAGTTTTCCTAGGGCCTCGGGTTGTTACTGCATTACATTGCTTATATGCCAACTACAATATGTATATAGTAATTATTTTAGGGGGGGGAAAGCATCCAGCACATTTTCCCCACAGTATTTTTGCCTCGATATTGCTTACCTTTTATATGAAGGGCTCCAGAATTGTACTTTGACTTAATTCCTTTGACTTTAGTGAGGAAGAATCTGAAAGTGTTCTGCCCATTCAACAGATCCCATGTGTCCTGCACTTCAGATGGCTCCGCAGACTTTTGACTTGATGAAATCTTACAAGATGTCGGTGGCTCCACGGGCGTACCACTCTCTGCTTTTCTGACTGTAGTTCTTGCATCTCTATTTCCACTTGAGGTTTTAAGATCCTCATCTTCACTACTCGATAGACACCAGCCAAAGTCTTCCTGGGCAAATTTCTGATCTGAGGCCTCCTCCTGTGGAAAGTTTCCAGCTACATATTTCAGAGGAGACATTTTTCTCTTTTGAGCAGCTTTCCTTGCCTCTGAGCGAGAGTGGCCACTCTTTTTACTTTCCTGCTTCACAGAGGTAGAAGGCTTCTCAGAATCAGCTAACTCATCTTCGCTACTGGACAATGTCCATTTCCCATGCTGACTTTCCTGAGACATGATACCCTATATATCAAGGAGAAAAAAAGGGGACAGATCTCCAGGAAAATCCAAAGGAATGAGGAGACTACTCCTCCCACCTTCTCATAGTGCAGAAGCCCCTTCGGTCAATTAGCTCTCATGCTGTGCCTTAAGCTTTCACACATTCCCATTCAGGGGCACCCAAAGAAAATTCAACTATTTGGTTCTCTATCCGCTCCCTGCCCTCCGTTCCTAAATAAGTCTGTAGCAGGCAAACTCGTTTTCTATCCTTATAGTTCACTATAGCGATTAAACCATAATCGATATAAATCAGGGTAATAAAATACGCTGGACAGGCGACAGTACAGGAGGATGATTCAATGTTCAGAATTTAGTGGTTGTAAATCGTCCCCCACTTCTATATGCTTAACTCCATCGCGAGCCACGTCGTAACAGCAGGCGGACAATGATCGCGGGGACTTGTTCCTCTAAGAGAGAAGGAAGGGAAGCGCTGCCCACTAGAAATCAAACCTGAACAAGCTTATATGTGGAAAGAAAGAAACAGAAAATTCACTCCCCAAAACACCCCAGGAGGCAATTTCTTCCTCGCTGGTGGCTTCTGCGAGTGAATTGCGGTCCAGCAGCGAAACAGCTTAAATTAAAAACAGAAAAAGCCGCTCTAGGGAGACAAACTTCCTCTTCCGGGTAAAGCGTCCTCCCCCCCCTTGATTGACATTCCCGTCGCTACCAATGATTGGGCCGTTTATCAAGAACTAAGTACAGAGGTCTTCAAACTTGGCCGCTTTAAGACTTGTGGACTTCAACTCCCAGAATTCTCCAGCCAGCATAACATAGCTGGCTGGAGAATTCTGGGAGTTGAAGTCCACAAGTCTTAAAGCGGCCAAGTTTGAAGACCTCTGCTTAAGAGTACGAACTATCAGTTTTTTCCCCACCCGATGCCTCCAATGGGACTTTCTCACGCCTTCGGCCGCTGACTAACCCGCATTTTGATCGCCAGGAGGAAGTTGAGGGAGGGCGTCGCTCCGTTGCTAAGGGAAGCTTCATTGAGAGTCGGCGGTGCTTCTGCTGTTGGCAATGTGCGCGGCTCCTAAAGAAGCGGCGAAATCCAAAGCCTGCCCAGCCGAGAAGTACCGCAAGAAGCGATGGGTTAAAGTAGGTAGTTTAAATGGAGCTTTTATTATCATCGATGTCCCTGTTTTTTCTCGTCTCGTCTGAAAAATCCCCCAGCTGCTAAAGACCCCCAACCCCACCAATGCAACCTGCGAAGGATACATTCCAAGGAAACACTGAGGGTGTGTGTGGGGGGGGAAGCTTTCCCCAAATACATGCCAAAATATAACTTTGTCTTGTGTGCCGGTTGCGTCCTTTCCTGGATTGGGAGGGAACTGCCTTGATTGCTAACGGAGTGGATCCTGCAATGCACAATCCACTTTCCAACCTTACAAGAATATCCAGAAACTTCAGCTGGTCCAGAATGCAGCAGGATAGGCAGTTTATGGGTGCTGCTTAGCATCCCAGTATGTTTCCCGTTACTTGTTCCAGCTTCTGCCAACCTAGCAGTTCGAAAGCATGTAAAAATGCAAGTAGAAAAATAGGGACAACCTTTGGTGGGAAGGTAACAGTATTTTGTGCGCCTTGACAAGACCCGGTGGCCTAGAGGTGGAGGTCTTGCTTCAAAATCAGGAGGTTGTGAGTTTGATCCTAGGTAGAGGCAGATGTAGGGTCTCCTGCTTGGGCAGGGGGTTGACTCGGTGACCTGCAAAGTCCCTTCCAACTGTATTAATCTGTTGGTGTTTAGTCATGCCGGCCACATGACCACAGAGACGTCTTCGGACAGCGCTGGCTCTTCGGCTTTGAAATGGAGATGAGCATCACCCCCTAGAGTTGGGAACGACTAGCACATACATGTGAGGGGAACCTTTACTTTTATGTTTCCAAGGGCAATACAAACTTCTGGTTCTCCCCTGGAAAGCCTGATGTGGAGCAGGAGTAGATAAATTGTGGGACTGCCTTTCCCCAGTTAAATGTATTTTTGCCTGTTCCATCAAATCCAGTAAGAGAGGTGTGCTTGAAAGATGTGACCAAAAGTATTCCAGCTGTGTCAGATTAACAGATTATAACAGAGTAGGAAGGGACCATGGAGGTTTTCTAGTCTGCTCAAGCAGCAAATCCTTAGCATTTTGTGGTTTTCCAATCTCTTCTTAAAAACCTCCAGTGATGGAGTGCCCACAACTTCTGAAGGCAAGCTTTTTTGATTAGTTTCCATCCGTTGCTTATTGTTCTGCCTTAAGGTGCTTTGGAAAATAGCTTAACTCCTTCTTTGAGGCGGCCCCTTAGATATTGGAACACTGCTATCATGTCATCCCTAGTCCTTATTTTCATTAAATTAGATATACCCAATTCCTGCAATGCGGAAAAATACATGGGAAAAAATAGGCAGAAGCCATGGGAAAAAATAGTCCCTCAAATAACAGAGCCTAAGACATAAACATTCTCCGTCCACATACTGCTGGAGCCTAGCTTGTAAGATTTTGAGCATAACTTTGCTAGCATGTGAAATGAGTGCAATGGTGCGGTAGTTTGAACATTCCAGCAGTCTGTGGACCGAGAACTACCAGAAGTACAGGCAGGATTTTGAAGAGGCAGAGGAACTAGAGATAAAATTGCCAACATACGCTGGATCATGGAGAAAGCTAGGGAGTTCCAGAAAAACATCTACTTCTGCTTCATTGCCTATGCTAAAGCCTTTGATTATGTGGATCACAACAAATTGTAGCAAGTTCTTAAAGAGATGGGAATACCAGACCATCTTATTTGTCTGGAACTGGACACGGAACCACTGATTGGTTCAAAATTGAGAAAGGAGTCCGGCAAGGCTCTATATTGTCACCCTGCCTATTTAACTTATATGCAGAGCACATCATGAGAAAGGGGGGGGTTGATGAACCACAAATTGGAATTAAGATTGCCGGGAGAAATATCAACAACCTCAGATATGCAGATGAAACCACTCTATTGGCAAAAGAGAATAGGAACTAAAGAGCCTCTTGATGCAGTGAAGGAGGAGAGTGCAAAAGTGGGCTTGAAACTCAACATTAAGAAAACTTAAAAACTTAAGATAATGGCATCTGGTCCTCTCAATTCTTGGCAAATAGATGGGGAAAAAATGGAGGTAGTGACAGATTTTATTTTCCTGGGCTCCAAGATCATTGCAGATAGGGACTATAAGAAATTAAAAGACTCTTGCTCATGAGGAAAACTATGGCATATCTAGACAGCATACTAAAAAGCAGAGACATCACCCTGCCAACAAAAGTGTGTATAGTCAAGGCTATGGTTTTCCCAGTTGCAATGTATGGCTGAGAAAGTTGGACCATAAGGAAGGCTGAGTGCCAAAGAATTGAGGCCTTTGAACTATGGTGCTGGAGAAGACCCCTGCAAGTCAAACCGGTCAGTCCAAGAAGAGATCAACCCTGACTGCTCTTTAGAAGGAAACTCAAATACTTTGGTCACCTAATGAGAAGGAAGGAATCACTGGAGAAGAGCCTTATGCTGGTAATCATTAAGTGCAAAAGAAGAAAGGGACGACAGAGAATGAGGTGGCTGGATGGGGTCACTGAAGCAGTCGGCATGAGCTTAAATGGACTCTGGGGGATGGTAGCAGACAGGAAGGCCTGGAAGAATGTTGTCCATGGGGTCACAATGGGTCAGACACAACTTCGCGACTAACAACAACAGCAAGACATAAATAGGCTTTATATATGACAACCAGCATGTTGAATTGCACCTGGAAGCCTGTTGATAGAAGTGGAGACTTTTATATGGACATATCATAATCTGCTTGTACTGCCTTTTTCTTCACCAGTTAAAGTTTCCAAATGGATTTTAAGGGCAGCGTCAAGTAGAGTGAATTGCCAGAATGCAGATGAAAGGTGACTAATACATGAATGATTGTGAATAGGGCCCTCAGTTCAGGAATGGATACAACTGGTACACAAAGTGGATTTGGCCACAACAGCAACTGCTCCTTAAGCAGGAACAGTGAATCCAAGAAGTTCCCCAAATTGTGTATCGGTTATAATATAGAGGTATATTATTCTATTCAAAACTAATTTACAAAATCCCCAGGAATTGAAGGTCCGTGAAATCTTATCAGATTTGAGCTTGAATCTGTTGTTTCAATCCAGATCATCACAGATTCCAAGAAGTAGGACCAGACTTTGACAACATTACTTGGTTGAGCAGGGGTTGAGACTGAGAACCATCATCAGTTTACTGATTTTACCTAACCCTATACTGCTGTATGACTTTACCGAGGGATCTAATATCACTGCAGAGCCATTTCTCATAATCCCAAAGCCAATAGTTGGTTCAGAAGGACATCATGATTGAGAGATCACCAGGACAGATGCATCACCAAAGATCATCAAGTGCTGTTTCTAGTACTATGTGATACCAAGGGCATACACCATATACTGAATTAACTTTAATCTGAATTAATGTACTGATGTTACATTTTAGACATGCATTATGCCTGGAAGATGGGGATTTTTAAAGTTTTATTCTAGCCAGATAGGAAGCTTGTTTATGGATTGTACTAATATTGGCATTAACATTTCAATGAAAGTTAGAATTAGATCCATTTTTCCTGGTTGTCTGGAATGTGATAATTGCTTTATGCTCACTTCCAAAAGTCTTATAATCTCTAATGTATTTTGTAATTGATATCTAGAATTTAAAATAACTGAGCTTATCGGTTGTTCCTTTTAATCATTATCCAAAGATTCTGAAGTAGCTTTGGTGTGTTTTCAGGACCTGATAATTTGTTCATGGATTTCATTAACAGTTTTCTTCACAAAGTGCTTCTAGTGATCATCAGTAGGCAATTTATCATTTTTCTTTTTCTCTTTGGGTTATTTTAAAGGCATGTTGCTGCATGATTCTGTAACTAAAAGAGGCTGAGATCTTTATTTAATGAGAAATATAGCATTATTAGATTCATGTGTATTTTCTCTAACCTCTTTCATATACATTCAAAGAATATCAAAGTATTTCTGAACTGCATTTGTACTATTATCCAATTAAGGATTGCTTTGACATTTTCTTATTTTGTGACTATTTTAGCAGCTGCTGAATAAAAAGGTATAATTTTTTTGAGGAAAGATATTCAAATTGTGAATCTTCATTATAAACTCTTTTTAATTGGTCTTAAATGTTGGGACTGACAAATTCACTGCATTATTAGCTTTGTTAAAAAAGTAATCTCAAGTGTGGAAGACAACAGAGTTAGAAAGGAAGCTCAAGAGAGTAGGAAGAGGCAGGAAAAGAAGTAAATAGTTTGGCACTGGACTGGCCAGTTATATCGTATATATACCCTGTGTTGGGCCATTTGTTAAACATTCATAAGTAATTATTTTACTATGTCCAGATTATTGTCTATCTGATAAATGCATGATCTGTTTTTGACAAACTCATGTTGGCTTCTGATTATAACTTTGCTTTTTTTTGCATTGCTTTTTTGCCCACCCCTGGTCATTTGGTTTCTCTGTTTGGATAAGGAAATATTTCTGAAACAATAACCCACAGAACAGGGGTTGTCTAATGTATACATAGCATTATACATCACAGACAATAAAATTTCAAAATTTAAATTGGATAGTCATAAAACCATCTTGCAAACTAACCATTTCCTTCACAAATAAATGAATTTAAAATTATGATGAAATAACTATGTTGCTTTGATGCATAAACATAGACATACAATTGGGAACTGCTTCTGAAGCAGTTACTAAGACTAAAAAGACTATGTTGCTTTAAAAGTTTTAACACCATGTTATTGTATGTTCTGAAGCTCATTTTGAAGGATTTTCACAGCTCTAGTATACATCAGGATAAGTAATGGTGAGCTTTTAAAATCCTAATTATCTTTATTTTTTATTTAGGCTTTTGAGGCATGTGATGAAAACAACAAAGGATACTTAAACCGAGAAGACTATAAAGTTGCTATAGTGATGCTATTTGGCTATAAGCCCTCAAAGGTACCATTTATTTCTTATATTGAGATTGGCTTATTGTTTCAATATCTTGAACACAAGACATTTAATTTATTTATTTATTTATTTATTTTTATTTGATTTATATGCCGCCCTTCTCCGGAGACTCAGGGCGGCTTACAGTGCGTTAAGCAATAGCCTTCATACTTTCGTATATTTATACAAAGTCAGCTTATTGCCCCCACAATCTGGGTCCTCATTTTACCCACCTTAGAAAGGATGGAAGGCTGAGTCAACCTTGAGCCTGGTGGGATTCGAACTTGCAGTAATTGCAAGCAGCAGATGTTAATAGATGTTAATAACAGGGTGCTTTAAACCACTGTACTACAGGCTCTGTATAATCTCTATTAATATGAAGTTTTCAAAGAACATTTTTTTCAGAATTATTTAAAAATATAAAACATTTGTTCTTACTATCTTTTTGAGATATTGCAGATAGATTTTTCACTTTCCCTTGTTCTAAGCTTCAGCCTCTCAAAGCTAGTAGAATTCAGTAGGTGTACCCAGTGTAACCCTTATTATAAGCTTTTTAGTAGGGAACAGTGGTGGGTTTCTAACGGTTCGCCCTGATTCGGGTGAACCAGTAGCAGCAGCAGCAGGAGACTCCGCCCACCCACCTGGACGTCATTACGGATGCTGTGCGCATGTGCAGAAGCGCTGTGTGTGAGCAAAGCAAGCACGCACGCACTCTCACAGTTCCAAACCGGTAGCAAAGGTAAGTGAAAACCACTACTGGTAGGGAGAGAACACAAACTCTATATGGCACCACAAAGAGTAAAGAGACTCTACCTCAAAGGTGGTGGAAGCAATCTGGTTTACAGATCAAAAGGGCTGCTTCTGTATCAAAGGTGCTTTTTTCAAAAGGCAATTGGACTGTTTTTTTCTTGACAAAAATGAAAAAGACAACTGATGAAGCTTCTTGGATGAGAAGCGAAACGTCTTCTTTTTCCTTAAGAAAAAACAGTCCAGGTACCTTTTGAAAAGCACCTTTGAGACAACCTATGACCTGGATGGCTTAAAATCCCCATAGACAGACTGCTTCTGTACCTTAAAATTCCATTTAGCTTTACTGCAATATCATCTATGGTAAATTCAGATTTGTTTGGCTTTTATTCCACTGTTGTCACTATAACTATACAGGATTTTTCCCTCTGTGTTAAATGAAAAGACAGTTATGTTGACAAATATGTTACAGTGTTGAGTGCAAATATCAGTTATCATGAGACAAATTGTGCTAAGAAAAGAATGTTCTTGTTTGATTTGTATTCATTCCTGTATATAAATTTAAAAGACTGAATATCTGATGGTTTCAGCCAATGGGAAAATGTCTTAGAATATTCTGTAAGCATTTGTCTTTACTGGACTTAAAGTCCAATCTCAGGCTAGGTTATTTTCAATTACATTGACTAGACAAAAGCTGATTAAATTCTAATATTGGGATTTCCAATTGAATCCTAGTATTGTGTCATTTATGAGCTGAGGGTTGGTTTGGAGGAGTATTGAGGTTAAAAGCGCAACTCATGGAGGAAAAAAAAGCAGAAATAATTCCCAGATTCAAAGAATCAGCGTGAAGCATTGTGGTTTGGGACTAATGTGGGTGGATCAGAATTCTGAGGACATAATGCCAAAAACTTTTGGTGTAACAGATATTAGGACAGTGTTGGCAAACTTTTCCGGCACTGAGGGCCAAACTGGCTGCTTTTCTGGTTTCCGGTGCGCTTGCCACCTGGTCTTCTAGTTTCTGGTGCGCATGCGTGCAAAACTTTGATTTTGCTCTTAATGTTGAGTTCTCATAGAATGATTGTGGGGAAAACAAGAAGTGTATCAAAAATAAAATGGAATAAAAATTTAATTAGATAATTATGTATTTATCCTAATAATTCTGAAGAATTGGTTTATATGTGAGCATTTAAGGGATCTTTTTTGTTGATGATACTATTTTTTCTATTTTAGGTGGAAGTGGATTCAGTTATGGCCTCTGTGAAACAAAATCCATTTGGTATTATATAAGCATGAAAATCTATTATTATGCACTGATGATAAGAGCTTAATCAAAAACGAGAGAGTTTGAAAAGTTGATGTAGTATAGTGGAGACCCATTTTGGACATCAACTTGCAAATATTCATTTTGTTTATATTTTCATTCCATTTTATTCAGTTTGTGATAGTTTACATTAAAAATGTGGAAGGTGGAAAAATTGCATATAGGTACCATAGTGCAATTATTGGTTCAGACTGTGAGCCAAACCTAATATTGTTAAGCAACAGGGATTCCTGTCTTTATGCTCCTTCTATATTTTCCAGATCTGTTCAATATTATTTCCTAGTGTCCTGAGCATACTGGGAAGAAGGCCCTGCAATAGTGAAGGGTAAATCTGCTGCATCAGTGGTTCTTTTCTTCATATTTCAATAAATTATTAAATTGATTTACAAATATTTAAGTGAAGAAAATAAAGAAATAAGTAAGAAAGTTGGGTTAAAAAAATCAATCAATCAAACAAACAAACAATCAAACAATAAATGTAATATGTGTAGGAAAAGAGCAGGCAGAGCTGGGGGGGAGGCAGAATTAAACACATCATTAGTTTAGAGTCCTTGCATTGTCATAAGAGATCCAAGTCCAGCCTCCCCCCAAAATTCTTTTGACCCTTATCTAATGCCAATTTACTGCTGACTGTTAGTTGACTAGATTCCTATGTATAGGCTTGAATAAATCTATGCTTCAACCTTAAAAATGGTCCTGATTATCTTTTGCCTGATAATGTGTTATTATTGTCTAATGATAGTAATTAGCACAAAAAACTTATTTATATATTTCTGCCCTATATTAAATTCATGAGATTAAAATATAGTTCAGCTAACAAAATAATTTTTCTTTATCTAAGATTCATTCTGAAATATCAGTCAGTTTCAATTTACTTTAGCATTAGTTACTTCATAATAGAAAAATAGTTTGCTTTAATATCCACATTAATATTGTGGATATTCTGGATATTAGTATTCTGGAAACCAGAAATCTATTTGTAAATATGACATTTCTATAAATTAATAGTGGAAATAATGTTGCTAACAGTTTAGTGAAACAATAATCATATGTGATGGTTCTAATTGGCTGAAATAATATAATATGGAAATTAAACTACTGGTTTTGGTTCAAGATTTTAAGGTGGATGGATGGATAACAGTTCAGTTCATATTTCTTGTGTGCTGCAAAATATATATGACTTCCTATTTTTATACTGATTTTATTAAAAAATTTCCACCCACATTTTATTCTGTTAAAGCTAATTTTTACATTTTATTTATGTTTTAATTAAATCTTCCTACTAACTTTCACTTTCAAATTATTATAGGAGTTTTGGTCCCACCTTTCTTCTAACATGCCGGCAGGCACTTAAGTTATCTTAAGTTATCAAGGGAAGTGAGAACTTGTAGTAATAACTTGGAATCAATATGTTCTTGTCATCAGAAAAAGGAATCAATTTTCCTATTTATGATTAATTGTGATTACTAATTTTGATTTAATCACAAACCTTGCTACATTGTAGTCATGAGTAGTCTATTAATTTTTATAAGAATGTTTTAGTTTAAATTAAGAGTATTCATTATATACTTGCATATTTTATAATAAAGTTAGTTTGCATTGCTATTATACATAGGTGTCTGATAAATGGTATTCTCTAGCAAATATATGAAACACTTATTTTGGAAATGCTACACATGGTCAATATATTAGTATTTAGTTTATCTAAATTTATATACATATATATTTATACTTGTATACACTGTGATGCATTAATCCTGTGTACACAATGGGGAATAAGTTGCAATGAACTTCAGTCACCTGAACCACACAATGGGCAGCATATAAATTTTATAAATAAATTAAAAAACTCATGAACATAGACTGTATTATCCTGCTTGAATTTTATTTGTTGAAAGAATAATTATTAACTTCTATTGATACATGCTTAACCATAGCCCTATTTTTTTAGGTTTATCACTTGAAGAATTTTTAAATCTTATGACTACGAAGAAGGTTGTACACTTTTACCATAGTGAAATAAGACGGTTATTCATGTCTTTTGACAGACAATGTAAGTTTTCCCACAATGTGGAATAACTTTATTTGAATATCTGATTGATAAAATGTTTTGCTATTTTAATTATATCCTTTTTTCTGTACAGTTTAGGGCAGCATAAAAACCTTTCTCCTCCTATCATCAATATCATTACAGGGCAGTTATTTAAGGCAAATTGCATTCTGGACTTGTTTGGGTGGGATTTGAGGCACTTAAAGGTAATCCATTCAAAGTTACGATGGCATGGAACAAGGGCAATATATGACAGGTCCTCGTAGTTGCAGTAGTCACAACACCCCCTAGGGCACCTGATTATGATTTGGGCACTTGGGTAAGTGTCTCGCAGTTATGACATCACAGCATACCACAGTCACAAGATCATCATTTGCAACCTTCACTGCCTTCTGATAAGTAAACTCAATGGGGAAACTGGAAAGAGGTTGCAAATGGTGATCATATGATCACAGGATGCCGTGACCATGAGGGATTCACCTAACAATCGCTACTGGGACTACCACAACTGCTCTTATGTTGGCATGGTCACATGACATTGCATTTTACAACCACATTGCTTAGCCACAGGACATTTCCTGTCTCAATTGCCACCATTAAGCAAGGACTACTTGTTCTATCTTGTGGACAGATTGGACATAATTCTCCCCAGTCTGATTTTTCAAACTCTGTATTTGCCTTTAGTTAATGAGCCAGATGCTTCAGAGTTTACCAAGATTAGAAATATTATCTAATTAAAATGTAAAATCAGAAGGATTGTGAGAGCACCTTTTTTTGATTAACAAATTTTATTAAGAAGCATAAGTTTATATTATTTTTTCGAAAATATTGTGAAGCTCTTCATTTCTTGTGGATCAACAATTGCAGTTTTGCAGAATATGCTAGAAATCAGCCAAAATGATAATATGCTGGAAATCAGCCAAACAACAGGAGAAGATATGGAGGAGGATATGGATTTTGAGATAAATTTGTGTAATATGAAATATGTAAAATTAAAGGTAAATTGATAAAGTTTAAGATTTAAAGATTTGATGAAGGGGTCTAGAGATTAAGAAATATGGATAGAACTTTGATTTAAAAATTGAAATAAAAAATAGAGCTGTAGTTAATTTGAAATTAAGATGTGTGGTGAAAAATTGTAAGGTAAATAATCAGACCAAGAGGTTAGAATATTTTAAAAAAAATATTATGTTTTGATATTGATGTTAAAAGGCGTAATAAAGGAAGCTTGGAAAAGAACCGGTATAATTGAATTTATAAATGGGCATAATAATGAATTAAGCTTCTATTTGGAAATTTAATTGGTGGTGATATAATAGAATGGTTCTGATCAAGATGTTAGAATTTATGTTAAAAAAAAATTATGTTTTGATTTTAAAAGACGTAATGGAAAATTGTGAATGGAGCTTTTTAAAATTTAAGCAATTGTACCTATCTATGACCGGATTGAGACTTTGCTCTTGAAAGAGATATATTTTATGTTTTATGTTGGAAAAAAATAAAAAATACTTTGTAAAAAAAAATAATTGCAGTTTTCAGTCTTGGTTTATGAATGTACAACTAAGCATCTTTCAAACTGTTTCCCCTTTTCTCTTTTATTTTTCAACAAGGTAAAGGATTTTTATCTTTTGAAGATTTCAAAAAAGCTTTTAGTATTGTTGCGCCAAAGTTACCAGAAAGGATCATTGTTGAAGCATTCAGGTAAGATGAATTGAATTATTTGAGATGCTCTGAAAAATTGCATGGTTTGATCTGGTCTATTGCAGGCATTGTATAGATAGTATTTCCTGCCAAATAATCAGATCTTGCAGGTTTTATTCCATCCTGATTTAAAAACACAAATAAGTCATGGGTGGAATTAGGCATCTGTTTTTCCCATACTATATAGGATGTGAGGAGGGAAGGGTTCCATTTTTTAATTTATTCTTCAGAATTCAAAGGAATTGGACAGTTCCCAGACTCACACAAGGCAGAGCTAGCTACTTAGAAGCCAATGGTTTAATTATAAAATTATTCAGTGGCCTTTCCACAGCCTTACTATTTCAAATTCTCTATTTCAGTTTTATGTGATCTGTAGCATGATTTGTCAAATCACAGTGTTTCTTTAAACAATTTTCTGGAAACAATTTCATTCAAGAACAGTAGGGTTGTAGATGATGTGTATAGGTAAACCTAAGTTTTAATATGTACATTGATCTTAACAGTGCATCTGGAACAGCAAAATAGACCTAAATTGACAATATATTTGTTGAACCATGTGGTGGTGCTAAATAGCTTTTTAAAGAGAATCAGTGAAAGAAATGTAAACTATTTCACAATGCGGTACTCATCTTAGATTTTTTTTCTTGGATATGATGCTGCTTTTTAAAATAAATTCTTAATTTTTTCATATTAACAATGATATTAACAACAACTTAGTGTACAGGTAATAATAATATATCTTATGAGAAGTGAATCTTAGTTGCCATAGATCATCAAATATATTTAATCATTATAACAATGTCAATTCACCTCAGGTTTTCTTTAGTCTACCTCTTGATGCAGGTTCTAAACACATATCAAAACTGTCACTACAAAATGAAGCAAAAACCACAACACTAGGATGGTACAAAAAAGGCAAACTCTTTAACTTTCTTTAACTGACAGGAGTCCATAACATACTTTTTTGTTTCAGTATCTGCTTGCTGGCCTCAAATAGTCATAATGATTTTGCGAACAAAATTTGTACAGGATTCTAGTGATTGTTCATGCATTATTTGTTCTCTCAGGAATAACTGAAATCAGTGAGGCAGGTCTTAACAAGTGTGGAGATTTTGCATTGTACTATCAAAATCCACAGTTTTCAATTTATATTCCTGTTCAAGTTTGTATCATATAATCAATTTACTGTAAATAGTGTTATGAACTCAAATATAGCTCTGATCTTTGCCCATGGTTCTTGAGCTCTCTGAGTACATGGAATTCCCTGGTTGGATCACACCTCAACTGCTATATTGTCAAAATTGGAATTAATTTGTGTATCTTTCCAAGAGGTCATGATGTATTTTCCTGACCTCTGGTCTATGGAATAAGGAGAACAAGTTATTTAGTTATTTAGTAGTCCTTATTACTGACTTCTCATTTAGTGACCATTCAAAGTTACAGTGGCAGTGAAAAAGGCTGGTGCTCAAGCTTGGGACCCTTGCAGTGTCTCTGAGGTCATGTGATCATGATTTGGGTGTTGTGCTCACATTATTACCATCTGTGACCTTCACAGTCAGCAAACACAGTCAGTAGGGAAGCTGGCAGGAAGTTGTAAATCGTGGTCCTGTGACATTGCACTTAACAACTGCAGTGATCTATTTAACAACCGTACTTGAAACTGATGCCTTAATTTAAGCAAGTCACTTGATGTTTCACTTTACAACCATGTGGTTTAGTAACAGAATTGCCTGTCCCAATTGCTACTTCCTTCCCTTTGGCTAGCTTACAATAAATGCCAAGATACCTTTCCAGTCAGCATCTTTCTTCTCTTTGTGTTTGCCGTAAGACGTAAGTGGAGAGGATTAGTAGCAATATATAAATATTTGATTTCTCTTCTTTATTTTAGTAATCATAAGTATCTTGATTCCTGTAAAAGGAACCAAGATTTTACTCCTAATAATATTTGCAAAATAGAGCCAAACATAGGGTGCAAATCAGTGGTGGGTTCCTCCCGGTTCGGCCCGGTTCTCCCGAGCCAGTAGCGGTGACAATATGACGTCACCGAACCGGTTCTGCCCCCCTGCACCCCCCCGTGTTATTCTTACCTTTTATTTGGCCCCACCCCCAATCTATTGCTGCCTCCTGAGTCCCAGCTGATGGCTAGAGGGAAAAAAAACTGTTTAAACTCTTGCCATGGGGCTTCAAAGGGCCGCCCTATAGCTGATTAGTGTTAAAGGAAAACAAATGAGTAGACCAGTGCCTTCAAAAATACATGAGTAGATCAGTGCCTGGAAAAATAAATGGGTAGACCAGTGCCTGCAAAAATACATAAGTAGATCAGTGCCTGCAAAAATACATGAGTAGCTCAGTGCCTGCAAAAATAAATGGGTAGACCAGTGCCTGCAAAAATACAT
>WNWU01000001.1:62194880-62245651 GCA_012654045.1 Ptyas mucosa | reverse complement strand
AGTGCCTGCAAAAATAAATGGGTAGACCAGTGCCTGCAAAAATACATGAGTAGATCAGTGCCTGCAAAAATAAATCGGTAGATCAGTGCCTGCAAAAAATAAATGGGTAGATCGGTACAGCTCTGCAAGCAGTTAAAAGCCTGGTAGACCAGTACCTCTGCTAAATCCTAAATAATTGTCACATGACCATCAAGCCATGCCCACAAAATAAGCCACGCCCACAGAACTGGTAGTAAAAAAAATTAGAACCCACCCCTGGTGCAAATGAGTAATTAAGCTGCAGATAAACAAACGGCTGGACTTGGCACATTTTGTGTCCTTGTTCTCAGGCAGATATAATGGCATTGGCTTCTGCCCCTCTTCTGCCCAATGGGAGATATGTATATGCACCTTCTAAGTGGTGGTTCTCAGCCTTTTCTTCACCACAGAGATCCTTTACATACCTTTTATGGCCATGGACCCTGGCCACAGACCACCAAGACTTAACTCAAGATTTAAATCATAACATTTCTTCAAGCCTTTGAGGAGCCTTTGTGAAGACATCATGGCCCCCCAGGAGTCCTCAGACCACTGTTCTAGAGTGTTTGCTTTATAGCACAACAAAAATATATGTCTAGAAAGAACTCTTTCTCCTGTACATAAAATATTTCTTCTACTGTTCTCACATTGAATGAGCTGGTCTAAGCAATTCCATCCTAAGTATAGCAGCAAGGTATGCATACTTACCTGGAAAAAGGAACCGTTACACTCAGTAGGAATTTGGGTGGAGTAAGCGTCCATGGTTTTATCCTTGATGAGCCCAGCACAAATGTCCTAATCTTCCTGTGTTCAGCTATTTCATTCTTCAGTTCATCTTTGTCTTGTTTTTTTTCTTTTTCTTTCCTAATTCAGCTTTCTTTTCATTACAACTCATTACAGTCTTTTCTGCACCTTCTTCTTTTAATAAAAGATTTGAGCTGAATCCCCCTGCAACTCAGACTAACCCGAGCACAGCCAAGCCCCCACCCAAACAGAGCACACCCCTATCCAATCAGAGCACAGCCAGGCCCCCAACCAATCAAAGCACACCTCCACCCAATCAGAACACAGCCATGCTCCCACCCAATTAGCTCCCACCCCCACTGGCAGTTAAAAGGAGGAAACAGCTGCGATCACACATTGCTCCTGGAAGCACGAAGCCGAGAACACCAGCCTGAAGATGACGAATGAGACTTCGTCGAAACGTCGCCAAGACACTTCCAATTTTACGCGGGAGAAAACCCGAATAACCAAAGACCTACACACACACACACACACACACACACACATATGTATATGTAGGTCTTTGGTTATTTATATATATTTTATATATATGCTTTTCTATCTAGGCTAATCAGCATATGTCAGCAGCAGGACACATAGAAAGAAGACAACTCCGATTTCGCAACACACCCATAGCTTCTAAACTAAACAAGAGACTGAAGATGACAGGGTTGTGAGCCTGTCGAAATGTTGCTAGAAAGAAAAACTTTTAAGGTACTGGTAGGATTTTAGCTAAGGTTTTAAAGGACCTTGCAGAGTGCTCTGTAAGGATTTTTAGAAGATTTTAAGCTAGGATTTTAACCAGAATTTTAAACATTTTAACTAACTTATTTACTATGACGTGGGAAAACACCCGAGATTTTAATGTTTTGCATATACACACCCACGAAAACTTGAGAACACACACACACACACACACACACATGTTCCTTTGAGAGCAGGCATCAGAATTTCATTTTTTGTGTGCCAGTGTGCTCACAGAAAAAAGTGATAATAAAGGTTATTTTATCTTATCTTTAAAAAAAAGAAAACACACACAATACATACCCACATTCTATCTTAAAGTTCTTTTTATTTAACCACTTTTAAAATTCAGGCTCTCTTTTCTGTAAATAACATTTGCAGAAGCAGATTTTTGGAGATTGTATTACTACTCCTTTTTTTAATCCATTAAAGTAAACTTATGTTTCGGCATTCATGATCAGAATGAAGTTTCACTGATGATGTTAACTAGTTTGGGTAATTAAATATCTGCAAGAAAACAACCAACCTCAAAGAGCATTAAGGACCCCTCATTAATGAATTTCTTCCTTTAAAAACTATGTACTTGGATTGGGTACTTTGTAAGACCCTAAGCTTCACACTGTAACAATTCCTATGTATGCTGCATATGCCATGAAGCAAATGCAGATTGTTAGCTATTGCTGCTTTTGTGGGGATTTTTGATCAGGATATGCAAGATAATATTTGAACAGAAGCTATTTTGTTTCTCATTTTAAGTTGACTTATGCTTAGATGAATAGGGTCACACACTGGAGGCACATTGTCTTTATCTGTTCCCATTCAAAATTACCTGAAATTATATAAAAATATGAAAATAATCAGATTTTGTGTGGATACCTTCAGCGAAGATCTTGTGCTGTCTATGAAATTTTTATTTAGACATATACTGCCGAATGAATATGAAACATTAATCTTCCTATGGCTAGTTGCCATGGGAACATGGTATACAGTGCAATGTCATTCCAGTTCTGGTGATTTCTGCAGTAGCTTTTCGATGATCTTCTTTCTTGAGCAATATTCACATAGCTTAATCTTTGCAAAATAATCTCTAATGGCTTACATATTTTACCTATGTGCTGATTTATCCCGTATTGTTTTAAAGTATTTCATGATTTTTACATTTTATACTTATTCTGTAGAATTGAAATGTATTTTACTAGGCCAAATATCATCTATATCCCAAATAAATAAAATATTCTCATTCCTTACTATGAAAAGAATTATTTGTCGGTGCAGAAAGTTGGCTCACATTAATTTTTAGAATTCCAGGGGAAAAGTCTTCCTTTTCCCCTATTTCTGTAAGGAACTGCATCAGAGAAGAAGCTGGGAAATAGGGAAGATTATTATTATTATTATTATTATTATTATTATTATTAATAATTTATTTATTTATTTATTATATTTATATACCGCCCTTCTCCCCGAAGGGACTCAGGGCGGTGAACAGGCAAAAATAAAAATATGTATACAAAATTTAAAAGCAAATAAAATCAGATTAAACAATAGCCACAACTCTTTAAAATCCCAGTTTTAAAAATTCAACCCCCAAATTTAGATATTAAAAATTATAAAATTGTTTTTACGAAAAGGGAGAAAATTAGGTCAGGCCCGCCTGGTGGAACAGAAAGGTTTTTAACTCACGGTGGAAAGCACGAAGATCCGGGATCCTCCTAATCTCCGGGGGGAGCTTGTTCCAGATAGTGGGTGCCCCCACAGAGAAGGCTCTCCCCCTGGGGGCTGCCAGTCGACATTGTTTGGCCGATGGCACCCGGAGGAGCCCCTCTCTATGGGAGCGTACCGGTCGGTGGGAGGCTATTGGTGGTAGTAGGCGGTCCCGCAAGTACCCGGGCCCTAAGCCATGGAGCGCTTTAAAGGTGGTAACCAATACCTTGAAGCGCACCCGGAAGACCACCGGGAGCCAGTGCAGCTCGCGCAGGAGAGGTGTCGCATGAGAGCGCCAAGTCGCTCCCATCACCATCCGCGTGGCCGCACTCTGCGCCAGCTGGAGCCTCCGGGTGCTCCTCAGGGGGAGCCCCATGTAGAGAGCATTGCAGTAGTACAGGTGGGAGGTAACGAGGGCATGAGTGACCGTGAGTAAGGAGTCCCGATCCAGAAAGGGACGCAACTGGCGAATCAGGCGAACCTGATAAAAAATCCTCCCGGTCACGGCCGTCAAGCGCTCTTCTAAAGACAGCCGTGAGTCCAGGAGGATGCCCAAGTTGCGTGCCCTCTCCGCGGGGGCCAATGATTCGCCCCCGATAGTCAGCGATGGCACCAGCTGACTATATCGGGATGTCGGAAACCACAGCCACTCGGTCTTGGATGGATTGAGTCTGAACCTGTTCCTCCCCATCCAGATCCGCACGGCCTCCAGGCACCGGGACATCACTTCAAGGGCATCGTTGGGGTGGTCTGGGGTGGAGATGTACAGCTGAGTGTCATCAGTGTACTGATGGTATCTCACCCCAAAACCACGGATGATCTCACCCAGCGGCTTCACATAAATGTTGAATAGGAGGGGCGAGAGGACCAATCCCTGTGGCACCCACATATAAGGGGCCTTGGGGTCGACCTCTGCCCCCCTGTCAACACCGACTGTGACCAGTCGGAGAGAAAGGAGGAGAACCACTGCAACACAATGTCTCCCACCCCCAACCCTTCCAACCGGTGCAGCATGATACTATGGTCGATGGTATCAAAAGCCACTGAGAGGTCTAACAGGACCAGGACAGAGGAGCACCCCTGTCCCAAGCCCTCCAGAGATCATCAACCAATGCGACCAATGCCGTTTCTGTACTGTACCCGGGTCTGAAGCCAGACTGGAACAGGTCTAGATACGTCGTTTCATCCAGATGCTGGGAGAACTGTTGCGCAACCACACTCTCAACAACCTTCGCCAGGAAGCGGAGGTTGGAGACCGGACGATAATTTACAAACATTGCCGGGTCCAGGGAAGGCTTCTTGAGGAGAGGCCTCACCACCGCCTCTTTCAAGGTGGCGGGAAAGTCACCCTCACCCAACAAAGCATTTATAATCCCCCGGAGCCAGTCACGTGTCACCTCCCGGGAAGCCAGTACTAACCAGGAGGGACACGAGTCTAATAAACAAGTGGTCGCGTTCAGTCTACCCAGAATCCTGTCCACATCCTCAGGGGTCACAGGATCAAACTCAATCCAAGTAACAGTCTCAAGACCTGCCCCATCCCCTCCCCCTGGAACTACCCAGTCGGAGTCCAACTCTTCCCTAATCTGAGTGATTTTGTCATGCAGATACTGGACAAAATCCTCGGCTCTCCCCTCCAAGGGGTCCTCCCACGCTTCCTGGTGGAGCAGGGAGCGGGTCACCCTAAAGAGGGCGGCCGGGCAATTATCTGATGACGCAATAAGAGCAGCATAATAGTTACATTTTGCTGCTTTTATCGCCACTAAGTCCTAATATGGGATCTCACTAGTGTTCGGTCAGATTCGGAGCGACTAGCCCTCCAACTACTCTCCAGGCGTCTTTTCCGGTGCTTCAACTCTCTCAGCTCCTCAGAGAACCAGGGAGCCAATTGAAATCAGCGCCGGGTCAGAGGCCGCAAAGGTACGACCTGATCCAGAGCTCCAGCGGCCGCCCTATCCCAGGCGGCCACCAGGCCTCCGGTCAAGGCGTATGTCAGAGCCTCAGGAAATGGCCCAAGGTCCATCTGGAATCTATCAGGTTCCATCAGGCGCCTGGGGTGGTACCATCTTATCGGTTCCGCCTCCCTGTGGCGGGGTGCAGTGGTTTGAAAGTCGAGACGGAGGAGGGAGTGATCTGACCATGACAAGGGCTTGATGACTAAGTCCCCTAATTCGAGATCACTCCGCCACTGTCCAGAGACGAAAACCAAATCCAGCGTGTTTCCCCCCGTGTGGGTAGAGCTATGAATTAGTTGGGTCAGGTCCATAGCTGTCATGGAAGCCATGAACTCCCGGGCCACCTCCGACGTCTCACCCACAGATGGCAGGTTGAAATCCCCCATGACCATAAGTCTGGGGGTATCATCTGCCACCGCGGCGATAACGTCGAGGAGATCGGGCAGGGCTGCTGCCACATGGCAGGGAGCCAGGTACGTGATCAGCAAGCCCATCTGAACCCCATGACCCCACTTCACAAGGAGGGACTCACAGCTGGCCGTCTGCCGTTTCTGCTTTTTTTCTGGAAAACAATATAAAGGGGGGATTAAACATATCCAGTCAATTTCAAACTGTGTATTGATTTTAATTCATTTTGTTATTGTAATGTGTTCTGTGCATTCAGTGCAAAATGCATTGTGTGCAACTTATTAACATTAGAATGTTTCATAACTTTTAAAAATATTAAATATAATTTTAGTCATGTAACAATTATATTACTGTATTTTTCGGAGTATAAAACGCACTGGAGTATAAGACACATCTTAGTTTTTGGGGAAGGAAATAGAAAAAAAATTGCCACCAGGTATTCATCTGGCTAGTGTCCTTAGCCTGGTCAGCTTCAGCACGTTAGTTTGCTGGTTTTAAGTGTGCGCTTTGTTGGGGCTTAAAAACAGCTTCTAAAGCACAGCTGATCGTTGGAGGGAACAGCAATGCGAAAAGCAGACAAAGCACGGAAGATTGCTAGCACCTCGTTAGAGCTGAAAAAAAGCTTCAAAAGCACAGCAGGAGCTCCAGTGAAGCTCGGAAGGGGTAAGAGAAGAGCTGTTCCAGGTAGCCATTTTGGGCACCGCACGTTGCGTTGTAAGCCTTGAAATTCATTGCGTTTTTGGGCAGCGATTGGCGGTGATGTGCTTTGGCGATCCCTGCAGCCTTGAAGGGCTCTCAAATGGAGGATTTGGAGGCTGAAAATGCGACGCGCAAAGCCCAAAAACACAAGCCATTGCAGGCAGGAAGAGGTAGCATGGAGGCTGAAGGGTGGGGGCCAGCGGGTGGGCGGGGCTACATTCGGAGTATAAGATGCACCCAAATGTTCAGCCTCTTTTAAGGGGGGGGGAGTGCATCTTATACTCCGAAAAATACAGTAATTGAATTTACCTTTAGATATTTTCAAATCTTTTTTTTTTTTGGTGTTTCTTTATGTTTCCAAAGTTTTTTGAGTCAAAAGTAGATCCACTGACTTCCATATAGAAGAAGATCTTCAAAAGAAGATAAGCTCCTCTCCCCATACTCCAAAATTTAGGTATTGACTCTTGTCCTTTGGTATATGTGACTAAAATGCATCTTGGTTTTTCAATAGACAGTGGTACTGCATTGCATGTCTCCTTTGGTATCAGAACGATTGTGGCCTAATATTCTAGATAAAAGCCTTCTGTTACAAGTTGCCCAGGGTTTATCCAGATATTTCTTATTCAAAATAAAAGAGCACTTTAAAGACCAAGAGTTCATTGAAAGGGACAAAATGTAAACAATAACAAATAAAAATCGGAACCATTCAACTCCCATTTGTCCTATTTTGTTCCAAGCAGAAGGCACTATTACAGGTAACTATAAAGAACAGGCTGAAGGAGCAGGATTGAAATTTGAGATTGATAAAAACATGGTCAGGGAATACCTGCATATTTTGAATGAATTGATTCCTGCCATCAAATCAGCGTTGACCACAATAGATACCTTTTCTCTATGACTCTATGACTCTGCATCTGATATTGTTCTTCAGATCTTGCAATTATTCACATATCACAACTGTAACGGAGTTATCCATCTGGTTGCTGATCGACTTTCCTTTCCCCTTTCCCATCATTATAGAGTTTTCTAGAGAGCTAGATATTTGTATAATTTCATAATTCATCTCCATTGCCATATTTTGGTTGGCTATCCCTTACAGTTCGCAATCTTGGCTTTTGACATTCTCTTCTTTATTTTCATTTTTATTGTATTTTTACTAATGTTTCATCATTGCAGTATCCCAACCCATATTGGTATATCTTTATTGTGTGAGAATAGTGCTATTTTCACTCCAAAATCAATACTTGGAGAATAGAAAAGAAATGTTTTATTAGTAAATGTTAATGTTAAAAATAAAGGTATGAAGTCAAGGGTTAGCATTGAGCTGAGGTGCGAGAAATTGCTTTTGATATTTATGTAGATCTCTTTCGTTGTTGTTATAGGATCTCAGGTAGTTTCATTAGCTCACTGGTTTATAAGGATGAGAATTCATGAACAATTGATATTCTTGGACTGGCCAATTTAATGGAGAAGTTCTGTCTTCTTTAAACCAATTTGATCAATGAAGTTGTAGACTACATATTTATTTCCAAAGGACTTTTCTGAGGGAAGCAAGCAACTGCTAAAATCAGAGAGATGGTATTATAGATGCTCAGCAGTTACCTCACAAAGGGTATAATTCAGAAGAGCTACATTATAGAGCAAGTATGGAGTATATACAAGAACAAACAGTTTGGACAACGCCTTAAACGTCAAGCTAAACAAGCAGTTGTCAAAAGTAAGTGATGGCTATGTTGCACTGCAAGCTAAGCTTTTGTTCAGATAAGAAAACACTTATTTGTGAAAATACTTAAGTATAAATATTCAAAGAGCACTTCAGCTACTCCTTTATAGTATCAAATATTTTTATATTCAATGGTTCATGTAGGTTGATTATTGGTATATTGCTCAAAATATCTTTAAACAGCATTAAAAAAAGATAAAGTAAAAAGAAATTGAAATAAAATGGAACATATGGGAAATAGAAAGTATCTGAGATGTGTCTAAGTATCTAAGATATAGATTCATTTATCTTAATGTTATGCATGTATCTTAGCAACAAGCAGTAAAAATATGAATTAATGACTAAAAAGTAATTTAAAAAGTGACCCATGCATTAATAGGTCCATAGCTAGCAGATGTTAAAAGTAGAGGTATGGAATAAAAAAGTTTCCAAAATGGAAACCAAAATTCTCCTGATATTTTGGATCTTATTATCCATGGGATGGAGGGATTGATTTTTAGACATTCTGGTTTCCATAATCCAGAAGGAGTTTGGTAGCATCTTTTAAGACTAGCAGTGTTATTTAAGGCATAAGCTTTGGGGAGTTACAGCCATAAAACCTGGACTGAACTGTAAAACCAAATAAGACTACATTATCTGAGTTAAAGAGCTTTCACATTTCTTACAGCATCAGCACAAAAATTCTGAAGTGCAGTCTTTTTAAAAGTAAACATGAATATTTTCTGATGAATTAATTTCATATTTAAATCATAAAAAGACTATTTCATAATTTTAACCCTTGGACTCATGGATCTCCAAAACCAGATATTCCAATTCTACATTCTAAAATTTAGTTATATAACTAATTTTAAGTTTCAGTTAATTTTTACATTCCTTATAAAATTGGATTTGTTTCAATTCAAACAATGCACCTGTTGAATTGTCGCACAGCTAAGTGAATGTTATAGGTAAATCATATTTAAATAGCAATCTCTCAAAGTCTTTAAAACAATCAATTAGCTTGTTTAAAGTATTTGTCCCTTATTTCGCCAAAACATTTCAACTCAGTACATGTTTCCACTATTTTCAAATATGGCTTGTTCAATATTAGTTGTATCATATGAGTTGGGATTAAAATATAATTGCCTCCATATTGAAGACTGGAGGTGAAAATTCTTTTCAAATGTTTCTGGACTGTAAAACCTAAGATTTCTAGGTATTACTTATTTAAACCCCAAGAGAGGAATTCTCATATGAAGTCTTGTTCTAGAAAAAACATAGATGTTAAAATAAAAGCCCAGTGATTCAATTGAATTTGGGTAGATTATATCATCTTCATCATAAAAAAGTTTCAGTTTGGCCAAAGATATTTGAGGGGCTTTAGCTTGCCATTTTAAAAAGAGTCATTAATTTATCTATCTGTGTAGAATATCTAATAGGGATTAATACTGGAATCCTTCTTAAAATATATATTAATCTTGCCCTAGAGTGGACATTTTAACAATCTATTTATGTCTACTGAAATTGCCTGTATATATTTAGATATATTTAACTTAACATACTTCAAGAATAACATAAACCCAAATCTATCCATGCAGCATTAGCAATCATAATCTATAGATACAGTCTATAGATACAGTGGATCCCAATGGCAGCCAATTAGACTTATTCTAGTTAGTGGAATAGCAAGAATATAAACCCTATTATGCAACTTCAATAAGCTTTAGTAATGAAATTACATTCAAGGATAGTCATCTCATCAGCATATAAGAACAATTTACATTCAATATTAAATACCATCACAGTCTTAAAATCTTGGCACTGTCTAAAAGATGAAGCCAGCGATTAAAAAACCAAATTGAAAATTGAAGGAGATATGAGCATTCTTGACAAGTACCATGATAACTTGTTAGATTGAAAGACATATAGTTTTATGATAACCAACGGCTAAAGATATCGAATTGAAATCCAGCATAAAATGATGGTAGAAACCTATATTTTGTCTGTGGAGATTCTCAATCATCCAAGCAATGGTTGTGCCAACACTTCACTTCTCATCCAAGAAGCTTCTTAGATGAGAAGCAAAACATTTTCAAGGAAAAAGCTCTTTCTTTCAAGAAAAAGAAAGTTCAGTTGCCTTTTGAAAAGCACCTTTGGGAAACTAATATCTTCTTAAAATGCAATTCATGAATTCAATTTGAACTATATCAAAGACATTCTCAGCATCTAAATCAAGATGCTGTGTACCAGTCTGGAGAGCACTACCAAGTTGAGTGTTACAGGGCTCTATCCTGGGCCCTCTGCTGTTCCTCATTTTTATTAATTAATTTAACTTCCTGGATGTTTTCATGTTGTGCTTTACAGTATTTTGGTGACACAATCACACTTGAAAAGGTTCACTCTTGGCTTAAACCTTCTTCATTACAACAACATGTTCTGCAGTCCCTGAACTTTAAAAATTTATTTATAATCATCCCACTTCAAAAAAACTAGGTGGTTTACAACACCCTTACACAGTTTAAAACAAAGACATAATATAAAGAACAACAGCGTACACAAAAACAGCCATAATAGTCCCACCTCCCCACACTGAAATGATTTTGTAACCTTTATGACTTTAATTAAGACAATATGTGAGAAACTTTTAAATTGGAGGTTATGTTCAGGGGTGGGTTCTACTTACCTTTACTACCGGTTTGCAGCGGGGCCACGCACATGTGCTTGCTTTGCTCGTGCGTTCATGCTCTTCTGTGCATGCACAGAAGCGTTTTGATGACGTCGGGGTCGGTGGGCGGAGCCTCCCGCCGGTTTTACTACCAGTTCTATAGAACCATGAGAACCGGGGGCAACCCACCATTGGTTATGTTGGTTAATAACAAAAACATTACTGTTTGTATTTGTATTCTGAAAAAATACAAATAATTGTCGAAGTACAAATCAGATTGAAAGTGGAGCTCCAATTTGTGCATTTTAATATATTTAATCTCCCATAAACATGTATGTAGTAGAGAAGTCTTTGAAATTTCTGTCTGTACTACCTTTAATTTCTTCTATCATTTCATAATCATAGACCTTATGAGGGCAGAAGCAACACTTTTTTCTTCTTCCTTTTAGAAAAGGCTGAATTCATTTTGCGATGCACAGCAATTTGAAAGTTCACACAGGAAGAAATATTTAATAACTGTCTGTTACCAATTGGGAACATTGCTTACATGAGTATTCTTAGAACTTTTCGAAAACTGCTATCTTACAACACTGTCTGCAGTTGGGAATAAAAATTTCCACTGCTTACTAGAAACCGTTACCTGTAAAAAAATTATCCTAGTTAACTATGATCTTGTTGCTGAGTAACAGATCTGAACGTGTTAGATAGAAAATATTGGTAGTTGTTTTGATGTTCTGGAAATTGTAAGAAACTATTCTTCCGTGAAATTGACTAGTAAAAATTATTGTCTATAGGTTACTTTTTAAAAGCATGACTATGTAGTGTTTCATAATATCATCTGTAATGAGTACGTATAAAAATAAAATGCAAAAATATGCAGTCGCACTCTGAATAAAATGCAGCCATTTAAACATTTCAGTTCAGTGTAGAAACAATAACCTAAAATATTGATCGCCTTAGTTTTCCCTAACATCCCAATCAAAGCAGTATTTTATTACTGTGGAGAAATAGAATGATATGAAAAATGCCTTATACATTTTGAATGTTTTAAAAATGTAATAAAAAAAAATAAGAGCAGAATCTGACATTGCATTGCTTTCTCTAGGCTCAAGAAATTGTTACAAAGAAAAGCGATTTAAGCAGAGAAAAGGAGTCTTTCTTATGAAAGTTGTAGGAAAGACACATCTGATTGCTTTACCATTTTGTGCATTGCACACCCATTTGCTTTTCAAGCAACCATTTGAAAATAGGTAATTGCAGTTCCACTAGGTGGTGATATCCTAACACAGGGGTCAACAACCTGTGGCTCTGGAGCCGCATGTGGCTCTTTCATCCCTCTGCTGCAGCTCCCTGTTGCTGGTCGGCTCCACAATTGACAGGGCTTTTGGTTAGGACAGGTAGAGGAAAAAGGATGCTGCGCTAGGAGGAGACTCTATGGTGGGAGAACTGGACTTCTGATTAGCAGAGGAAAAAGGACGCCACGCTAGGAGGAAACTGATGTGGGAACTGGACTTCCAGTCGGCTCCAGAATTGAACGAGGGCTTCCAGTTAGGATCTTTGTGGCTTTTTGAGTATTTAAGGTTGCCGACTGCTGCCCTAATAGATAATTCTTTGGGGTAGGCCAATGTTTTATAATCTTAACTCCTTTAAGATATATAGACTTCAGCTCCCAGAATTCACCATTCACAAGAAATTTTACGAGTTGGTCCACACATCTTAAAGTCGCTAAAGTTGAGAAACAGTGAGATAGGTTAAGTTTGATAGTGCTAGTCAAGCATCCACATTAATATTGAACTTTGGGAATTTGTCAAAAAAAATGTTTATTGGTTTGTATCTGTGCACCTAACGGGAACCAGAAATTTTTTTCCCAAAGTCTTATAATAAATTAACAGATTATGATTATTCACATATTTGCTTATTGAGGGATTTTAATTCTATTGCCGATAAAGACAAAGATTATATACCTGGAAACAGGAAACAGGGAAGAGGAAAGAGAACAGTAAAAAAAGGATTGCCACCTGTCTGCCATCAAGTACAGGAGGAATTTGAATTTAGGGATATATGGAGGGAAAAACATCCGGAAGGAAGGCAGTATACATACTTCTCCCCAAGGCACTCATCTTGGTCACGGATAGATGAGGACTGGATGTCGGGGGAGCTACGGCAGGGGGTACGGAAGGCAGAGATAGGTGTTAACGAGTGGGCAGATCACAATCTGCTTGAGATAGGTTAAGTTTGATAATGCTAGTCAAGCATCCACATTAATATTGAACTTTGGAAATGTCAGGCATTCTTATACAAATTTCCATGTTAAACTATTGATGGCAATCACGATGCCTGTTGTAAGGCTGTAGGTGCAGGCCCTCATCAACCCACATCCATTCTACCCATGAAGAATTTTGTTGGCCACAGGATACGCTGGCAGCTACAATGAAAGACATCTTCTTAATCTTGTCCTGGCAATAGTCAACAATATGCCTGGCCCACTACATTGTATATAGCATTAAAAAGGAGAATTGGATAATGCCTAAACAGGGCTATGGGCTCCTCATTTCTAATTCAAACTTGGTTTATTTTGGGTCGTATTTCAGGGTGCTTCTTTTCATACTTGTATCTCCCTTCGGTGTTCCAGGGATTGAAATTTGTAAATGAAATTAATCTGAGTCAAGAGTCAGTACTAAAAATAAACACAACAGCTTTTTAATATGTCTGTGGAGATTCTCAATCATCCAGGTCATGATTGTCCCCAAAGGTCTTTTTCCAAAAGGCAACTGGACTTTTTTGCGGGGGGTTTCCCCCTTAAAAACATTTTGTTTCTCATCTGAGAAGCTGCTTTTACAGTTCTGACTGAATGGTGGGGAGTTAACTTCTTGGATGAGAAGCGAAACATTTTCAAGGAGAAAAAAAAACCAAAGTTCAATCGCCTTTTGGAAAAGCATCTTTGGTACAGCTTTGCAACTTATTTCACAGTATCAAAATATCACTGTTTGTTAATTTTCTGTAAGTCTGTTGCTAAGTATATGAATGAAACCAGCAAGAAAACTCAACAAATGGGAACAGCTACCTCACATTTTTATTTCAAAGAATATAGTCTCCTTGTTGATAATATTGATTGGCTGTCTGCTTTTATTTTTGTATTTTGTTTAGATTGTTCATTCAGAAATGGTACTTGGCTTTGATTGTGAGGTTTAAAATGTTTTCAATCACGGATGAAAATAAAATTGTAAAAAGAAACAGTAATGGAATAATCAAATATAGACCGAAAGGTTATGTTTTCATTTAGTCAGATACAGTTAGTTTGGTTTATGATATATCTTTTTTAAAATGCTGATGTGCAGCAGGCATTTGTTTTCATTCTGTGGAAATATTGTTAGTGAAAAGATAGTGGTCATTGTCAAATTCAAAAGTGAAGCATTTTTTTTAGTGTTTGTGATACTTAGCATGAGAGTATTTTATTTATTTTATTATATTATTTATTGGACGTCATATTTTATCTTCCTTCGTATAAAGGGAAAGCTATTTAGAGAACAATCTGCATTAAAATTTATTGTCATCAGTAGATGATACATACTGGCTACTATTTTGTATCTATGACTAAAACTCATATTGTTCATAATCTCCAGCAATGAAAATAAGAAAAAGTCAAGATTTTAAAATGTGAAGAATGAAGGCCCACATCTGAAAAGTTGAGGCAAATTTAAATGAGATTTATTTATTTAGCGTATGACTGGTCACACACAGTATTAAAATACTTCACTTTTACAGGTTAAAACAATTAAAGCAATAAAAAAGCAGAAAATTAAATGAGAAAACTATGTAGAAAAAGTAAGATTACAGAAAACAGAAAGAATATCACTGAAAGTTTCCTCTCCTGTACCGTAAGAAGAATAAATAAATAGAGGGTCAATTTACATGTAAAATGTATTGCCAAGAGATTGGTAATACAATAGTACTAATAACAAGAAAGACAGACAAGAAAGGCAGAAGCTTGCAGGTCACAATAGTTAGAGAAAGACCTGTTCTAATGGATCAAGAAGTTAAAAACAGAGGCAGGAAGTTTGGGCTCTCAGATTTGCAAGATTGATATCAGACCTCTCAGATAAAACAGTTAGGAAACACAGTAAAATGAACAGTATTGTAAGCAGAGGTGGGTTTCAGCAGGTTCTGACCAGTTCGGGAGAACCGGTAGCAGAAATTTTGAGTAGTTCGGAGAACTGGTAGTAAAAATTCTGACTAGCCCAACCCCCATCTATTCTCTACCTCCCAAATCCCAGCTGATTGGGAGGAAATTTGTATTTTGCAGGAACCTTCCCCTAGAGTGGGGTGGGAATGGAGATTTTACAGTATCCTTCCCTGCCACACCCATCAAGCCACACCCACCAAGCCATGCCACACCCACCAAAACCGGTAGTTTTTGAAACCCACCACTGATTGTAAGGCTACGTTGACAGAACCTTGCAAGTTTGAAGGCAAAGAAACTTTTCTAAGTTTCTTTCTCTGACAATTATGCAAGTGTAGGCTCCTGCCTCACTTGACTGATTATTTCTTAGGCAGTATTTCCTCTCTTTTTTCAAGGCCATTCATACATTCCATTACAAGTCAAAAGTTAGTAAATTTTAGAACATAATATTTCAGGAAATTGCTTTAATTGCTAATTAAAGAATAGAGAAATCATCTGTGCCTTTCACCATTGTGAATAGGGAATCTGTGACCAACTGAGTCATCATTTCAGAGCCATTTCCTTGCCTAAATAGAGAAATAGAATGACCAAGGCCATAAAAAAAGCAGTGGGAAGCAAGAGCAGCTTCCAACTTCTGACTTCCTGCTGGCTTGACTGGAGCTGATTGTCCTTTGGCAGCTAATGGTGGAACCAATCTACCCAACCTCCAGAGAGCTAGGGTGGGACCACTCTTCTTGATCTCTGGTGGTCAGAGGAGGGACTGGTTTACTCAGCCTCTTGATGGCCAGGGTGAAACAAGTGTATTGAACCTCCTGGTGGTGGTGCAGCAGCACCGAAGTAACCACAAATTTGCCAAATTTGAATCCCACGAGAGTCTGGGTTGTCAGATTTTGGGAGCATTGTGTAAGTTTGGGGTACCTTGGTTCAAAAATTGTTGCCCTATGACGCCCAGTTAAAGCTTAAAGACACATTTTAGTCGCACATTTATAAAAAAACAATACAAATCTGAAATGCAAAGGACTATTAATTTTTTTATGAATGGCTGCTAGATTAGTAATAGCAAAATATTGGAAACATCTAGAAGGGGCATATAAGAAAAATTGGTATGATAACGTATGGTCTAGTGCGATAATGGAAAAATTAACATATAAATTGAAAGATGAAGAAAATAAGGGAGAAAAATACTTTTTTCTGTATGATATGATTCTATAAAATACTCTGATAATGACAATAATAATTAACCACCTATTTCTCTCACATTATGAAAAACTATGAAATATATAAATATTGTAAATTGAAAGTATATGTGTTATTGATTATTCTTGCGTTGATGTTAAAATGTATTGCATTTGTGGAAGTTTTGTTTGTACAGTTATAAAATATTTCACATGGTTTTATATTAGCATAAAATTGCTATAAATTTATTGTTTCACTTTATAAATTCAGTAGGTGTGTGTGTTCTACTTAGCATCAATAGTAGGCATTTTCACAGGGAGTACATGAGTTTTTAACAGTGAGCAAGATATTCAGGTTTTAAACTGATATTCATAACTATTGGGGCAGTTTGTGGTGAAAAAAGATATTGCCAATATCGTGAAAAGTTATATTTTTAAATGATCTAAATTTGTTTTAAATAACAGCAATTGAATGAAAGATAGGATTTACCAGGGGTCTCCAACCTTGGCAACTTTAAAACTTGTAGATTTCAACTCCCAGAATTCCTCAGCCAGCTTTTCTAGCGGAGGTATTCTGGGAGTTGAAGTCCACAAGTCTTAAAGTTGCCAAGGTTGGAGACCCTTGGGATACACAGTATATAAATAAACATTCTTAGTTAAGGTTTACACTTTCTAGTTTCTCATAATAAAATCCCCACCAGTTTCACTGAAAGAAATTTGTTCTTTCAAATGGTTTAACTGAAACCAAGCAAAAATGAACTTATATCTTCACAAATAGCTACTGTATTTTTCAGAATATAAGATAATAATAATAATAATAATTATTATTATTATTATTATTATTATTATTTTATTTCTATACCGCCCTTCTCCCGAAGGACTCAGGGCGGTGTACAGCCTATTAAAAGCACAAAACAGACATCAATTTAAAATAATTTAAAATCAATTAAATAATTTGGCTAAATTTTAAAACCCCAAGTTTAAAATACCCAATTTAAAATTTTACGTTGATAATCCAGCCTGGCGGAGCAACAAGGTCTTGAGGGCGCAGCGAAATACCCGGATGCACCTTTCCCCCCCCTTAAAAGTGGGTGAAAATTTAGGTGCTCATCATGTTTTCAACCTCCCAGGCTCCCAGAAGCACTCTGCAGGCCCAAAATGGGTCTGTTTTTGGCGAAAACAGGTCCGTTTTTGGCAAAAATGGGCCATGTGGAGCACTGCAGAGTGCTTCCGGGGGCCTAGGTGGGCGAAGATGCAACATGCAGAAGCCAAAAATTATTTTTTCTTGTTTTGGTCCTGTAAATTTAGGTGCGTCTTATAGTCCGGTGTGTCTTATAGTCCGAAAAATACGGTAATTTGTGTAGAATTAATACACTATCAATAATCATAGAATAATAGGATTGGATCTTGGAGATCTTCTTGTCCAATCCTGTACCCAGTGCAGGAGTCTTCATACCATCTCATACAAATAGTTGTCTAATTTTTTTCTTGAAAACCTCCAACAATGGAGCACCCACAACTCTGGGAATCTCACTGTTAAGAAATTCCTCCTTATTTCTAGGTTGGACCTTCCTCAGATAAGCTTCCAATTATTGCTTCTTGTTCTACCCTCAGGTATTATGGAGAACAAATCCATGCTTTCTTCTCTGTGACATCCCTTCAAATATTAGAAGACTGCTATCATGTCTTCTCTCTGTTGCTTCTCTGTACTCTTTCTAGGGCCTCAGCATCATTTTGTATTATGGTGACCAGAACTGGACACAGTATTCCAAATGTACCCCAGTAGCGCAGTATAGAGCATGGCTATCACTTTCCTTAATTTTGATATTATCCTTGGGTTGTTGCAGCCCATAGTCTACTAAGACTGTTTTGTAAAGCTGAGCACAACTACAAAGCGGTATCCAGAGAAATCCTAACTCTTATTAAGTGATTTAGATTTTTGTGAGAGAGTGCCCAGAATATCCATTGCTTTCTAATAAAATTAATGGAATTTGAAAAAACTTGAGTGGGTATGCTTTTTTTTAATAGAGCAAAAGCATCCATAAATTTTTATTTGTCTCTATTAGTGCTGTATTGAGAACAAAGCTGACATAATTTAATCAGTAGTTAAGCAGATGTTGAAAGTGTAGATTAATATAGTACAATTTCAGTTTTCTGATTTGTAGCTGTGTAGCACATTTTTCTGTTAATAAACATTAGAGCACATCAGTGTTTTTAAAAGCTTCATATTTTATGCAATTGCATATGCTGAATATAAAGTTCTGTTGCTCCATCTGTTCTTACTAAGAGGGCAGCTATGATAGCAATCTATATCTATCTAGCTGTTTGAAACCTTTTAAGTGAGTTTTTATACTTACTTACAGTTTATACTTATACTTACAGTTAAGGGGGATCACTCATTGAGGGAAGGAAATAATATACTCTAAGAAAATCTAGATGCGAACATATCTATTTTGACCTCCTAAATATTGGTTTTTGTTAATGATTATAAATGTGTTATGGCCCCATTGGAGCCTGAGTCAGCGGAGGGGCCGACGGACGTTGAGGGGGCAGCCTTGTTGGCTCCGGAGGAATGCGGGGAGGAGCAGGACAAGTCAGCCCCTGGTCCCTCGGACCTGGGACGGCTTGCCAGCAGGGAAGAATGGGGGCAGGATAACCGAGAGAGAGGGGAAGAAAGGGAGGCAGTGGACATGAGGAGTGACGGAGCTTAGGCAACGAGCAAGGACTGCCTCCTCCTGATCCCTGAGCACGGAGAGTGGAGAGGAGGCGGGAGCAGCGCAGGCCGACCCAACTACTAGGGAGGAGAGCACCCCACCCCTCTTCACAAGGCACACCTGGGGACTGAGACTTAAGGAGACGCTGTAGGGAGGGGTGCTTGTCGGGAACAAGTGCTGAATTCGTGGAATTTTGTGTGTCGTTGCCGACATCGCGTCTGTGGACTCATTGCCTTGTTCCTATGCTTTGTTGTACTCATTGCCTTGTTCCCTTACCTTGCTGGACTTCTTGCCTTGAAGCCATTGTGCTAACAGCGTTTTGCTGGACTACTCGTAGCCAGAGGCTTGTTGGAGGGGTGTGTGTAAGCACTTTGCTCCGGGACTTGCCATAAACGTGGGAGCGTTTGGGGAAAAGTTGGAGAAATAAAGGGGAGTTTGAGCTATCAGCTGGCTGTGTTGCCTTGCCCTGGGTCATCACAAAATGTAGCATTTTGTTTTATAAAATATATATTCTATAGCTTGATTCTAATATTCATTGTATCAACAAATGTAAGAAGGAATGTAATTTTCTATCCAGTGTTATATTCTTTGTTGGCAGTTTCCTAGGATCAATATTTAAAGCAATAATTTAGTGTAATTAATAGTATCACTTCCACAGGAGTAGTTGATCTTATAAATCATTAACATTAGAAGAGGTGGGAATCAGGATGCAAGAAAATTCAGTATAGTAACCCTTTTCTGCTTTGAATATCCACAGGATAATGTAGTGCAGGAGTGTCAAACGGGTGGCCTGTGGGCTGGATGTGTCACATGCAGGCCCCACCCACCCAGCTCTGCAAAAGGAAAAAAACGTGATACATGACATGATTGAGTTTGACACCTGTGATGTAGTGGCAAGATTGCTTTTACAAGAATTAGAGAACCATATTATCTTATCATTTTGGAGTTAAGTTGGTCCTCCAGTCCATTCTTAGAAGGGAAGAGTACATGTAGAAATGCATGTTGCTAAGTGGTCTAGCTCTTTGATTACATAGGATGAAAAAGTGCTGGATATGTACATGAAGCAAACCATTGGTTTGTTTAATGACTGTGGATTCGCTTAACAACCACCCAACCAACCACAAAAACAACCAACAACAAAACCACAACCAACCACAAAAGTTGTAAAATTGGATTGGTCTTTATGACATATGACCGTTATGGGCAGGTTCCATTAAGGTCATAGGTTGAGGTCTACCTGTAATTTATTAGAATGCTTATATGCATATGGGTGTTTATATAAAACTGTTTATGAATATCCCAACCATCAATGAGAGGAGTTTTCTTACTTCCTTGTTTTTATTTAAACTGATTGCCCAGAAATAATAAAATATTGCTTTCATTAATCACATTGTTTTAATATGGATCCTATTACATAAAAGAAATAAAGAATTTCCAATAAAAAGTAACCACTTCTATTTAATCTTTGAACCCTTTTTTCAGTACAATATATTGCCTTTCTTATTTAATCCCATCACTTTAAATTAGTTTGCCATTGAAAAACTGGAGAGCACTTCAGACTATTTTAGAGAGTAAGTAGCTACAGATCTTGATGATATTATTGCAACTAAAATGCTTCCTTGATAGTTTTGTTTCTCAAAATAACGGGTATGATTGTCATTAGGTCTATACTACATTATTCTAAAAACCATAACAATCTTTTCCGTAACTGTTCCACGTTTGTTAAGTATTTATTTAGTTTTCTTTACATGTATTTTTAAAAGTGAAATTAATACTCATGTATCTGAGTAAATTGCAGAGCACTGCAGGAAGCTCATCAACAAAGGTACAAGTATTAGAAATAAATAGCAGTGGCTAATTTATTAGACGAAAAGACAGATTACTGAAAAAGCTGCCATCCTTGAAACATCAGTTGGTGGGTCATTTCATCCCCAAGCATCACTCTTTATACAAAGTCTTCAGTCAGTTTGACAATTCAGTAGTCCTGCAGTAATAGCTTCCATTTGAAACTTATAAAAAGATGTGTTTTATAATCTCTCATTCTGTGTGCGTGTGTATATGTGTCAGTAATGGGTTTGTACCGGTTCGCCCCGGTTCGGGCAAACTGGTAGCGGTGGCAGCGGAAAGCTCCGCCCACCCACCCGGCCATTATCATGGACGCTCTACGCATGCACAGAAGTGCCGCACACGAGCAAAGCGAGCATGCACACATGCTCACAATTCCGAACCAGTAGCAAAGTTAAGTGAAACCCACTACTGGTGTGTGTGTGTGTATCTATGTATATCTATGTATATATGTATGTGTGTGTGTATATGTATATGTGTACACACACACACACACACACGCCTTGCTGGCATATGGTTAGAATGCAGTATTGCACACTAACTATCCACAGCCTGGAGTTCAATCCTGACAGGGCAGAAGGTTGACTCAGCCTTCCTTCCTTCTTAGAGTCAGGAAAACGAGGACCCGGTTATTGGGGGCAATGATATTGAAACCTCTCAGTGCTGTAAAGCATTATGGAGTAATATATTAGTCTAAATGCTATTGCTATATGTCTGTCGCAAATATTACTATACAATTATAAGGTGGTATTTTCCCCAACTTCTATTTAGTGTTAAACATTGTTATACTAACAACTCCCATAATCCCAGTATTAAAATGATTTTTTCATGTCATTCTTCTCTTCTGCCTGGCTTTCATTCTCTTCCTGGCATGCTTAAAAGGCTTAAACAAAGGATAAAACATGAGGGTGGTCAATGAGTGACAATAAATAGCTGACAACATACATTCTCCAAAAAGAAACATTACTATTTTAAAAATTGTGGTGGTTATTTTGGCATGCTATTCCAATATTGTGGCATGCCATCCGCATTCTGATATTGTTGGCATTGAACTTTTTAACCTTCAGGCAGTGATTTAAGATTTTTCCTGTTTTGTAAGCACTCATTAAAGTGGTGCACCTACAGATCTGGCATTATTCTCCCCCATTTCAAAAGCTTTTAAGCCGTTTATTTTATTTTTAGAAGCTTTTATTGAATTATTTATGTAATTCAATATAAATTGATGGTTTCTAAAGTTTATCATAAACTGCTTTTAATTGTTCCCATTTGGGACCTGTTTTTCAATGTACCCGGATGACTGGTACAGGGCTTTTTAAATAAATAATAAAATAAATAATACATAGCTATAGGAGGCATTGTCAGTAAAAGAGGCATGAGGGTGTGGGAATAAGTGTGCAGAAAACAAAACATGACTGGAAAGCCCTGTGGGTTCCTACGATTTGTTATAAATTCATTACCACTTCAGTTCTTGTTTATACTTTTATTAAGAATATTAAAGTAAGCAAGAATGGCTTTGCGTTCTTAGTTATTTGCACTGCATTCTGTTGTGAGTTCTTCCCTTTTTGCCTTAAGTATTTAAACAAAGTAAGCTATTTGCCTTTTAAATTGCAGAGTGAAAAGATTTTTTTCTTTAATCAAGATTTCAGCCCAAAGAATCTCCATCTCTCTCTCTCTCTTCTCTCTCCATCTCCCTCTCTCTTCTTTCTCTCTCTGTTCTCTCATCATTTCTCTCTCTCCATCTCTCTCTCTCTTCTCTCTCTCTCTGTTCTCTCACCATCTCTCTCTCACCATCTCTCTCTCTCCTCTCTCCATCTCCCTCTATCTTCTCCCTCTCTCTCTGTTCTCTCATCATCTCTCTCTTCTCTCACCATCTCTCTCTCTCCTCTCTCCATCTCTCTCTCTCTTCTCTCTCCATCTCTTCCTTCTCTCTCCATCTCTGTCTCTCTCTGCCTTTGTGTATGTGAAGATTCTCAGTCATCCAGGTAGAGTGCTTTTCAGGAATTGCTGTGCTGAAGAATTGTGTTAAAATGGTTCTTAAAAAGTGGTAAATAGTTTGGGATCTTCTCAGATGCAATAGAAAAACTGAGTTCTTGAGTTCTTTTATTTTTTAAATTATTTTATTAAGGCTTATATACCATTTAAATTAAAAGCGACTCTGAGTGGCTGTATATTCTTCATTACATTAGTAGGATTAAAATATAGTTAAATATTTGAAGCTTCAGGCAGTACAATTGAACTTCATCTATTATTTACGCTGACCACTAGTTTGTTTTGACTACATGTTCCAAAGGCCAACAAGATCCTTGATAACCCTTGTCTGCTAATGCCTTGGGAAACTTTCTTCAGAAATTAAGCAAATCTATCAGATTTCGGGGTACATCAAAAGAAAGGGTCCATCTTTCCTGTGTATGTGAAAAACAACATGAGTTTTCCTGAAAACTATAGGCACCTCTACGGCTCCACCAAGGAATGGAAAACAGTAATAATATTGAAATATGGCAAGCCATCAGTTGAGTGTCTCTCATTAATCAACACTATTGCATTATTTGTTTTATTCTTTGCTGATAGTTCAAAGGGATAATCAATATTTGTTGATGATATAATTACAAAAGCTGGCAAAATGTACCTTTATCAAGTAGAAAAAAGATTGCACATTTATCAGCCTTTTCATCTGGTTGAAAAGACCAGTGGAAATAGATTAGATGACCTTTTAAAATTCTCTTCTTCCATAACATTCCATGAAATAGTTGTATTATAATGCCAAATGACACAATGTAATTTTACAATACTGCTACCTATAGTTTTAAGATTCTGAAAATCTCCTTCAGGAACAAAGGAACATTTTTAATTTTTATCCATGGACTAATATTACTAGTTAAAAATCTCAGGGAAGTCAACATGCTGTGTAGCATAAGATGACAACAGCCATTTGTCTGCATCATGTCCAAAGATAGTCTCAGCACAGATGTTTGTCATAGCCAATGGGTCTCCATAGACCATCCGTGCACTGATCTAATAACATAATCCTTGCAATATTTTATTCTGCCTGAATGTAATACAATATGTGATTGCTGCTCCATGGATGAACTTGCAATCATGGCATGACTGAGAGAAGGTATAAAAGTAATTTTCTTCTGTTTTCAACTAACCATGATTTTTTTATATGGAAATAAGGTCAAACTGTGACATGTTTACCATGTTTGATCCAAACAATCCCATTTCAAACAATGGTTTATAATTTTGGCTTAATAATTGAGATTCAGAAGAGAAGAAGATGCTTCCAGTAGGTATGACTAAGAACATGATGTGAAGGAAGAGCTGACTCATGCGTCTTATTTGTTTACTTCGATAATTGTCTATGTCAGAGGTCTTCAAACTTGGCAGCTTTAAGACTTGTGGACTTCAACTCCCAGAATTCTCCAGCCGGCTATGCTGGAGTTGAAGTCCACAAGTCTTAAAGCTGCCAAGTTTGGGGACCCCTGGTCTATATTATTCTCCTAGCCGAAGAATAACGAGACAATAAAACCCCCCAACAAAAATTAAAAAAGCATGAGTAAAAAAAGCTGTCAAATAAGTATAAATAAAAGATTTCATCATATACATTAGTAAGACAGACTGAGAAGCATAATATTATTAGAGAGAGAAGGTTGCAGTTTGAATAAATAAATGTTAGCCTTTGTTAAACAGCCCATGAAGATGCAGATCAAACTGTTTGTGGAAGAAAATTCCAGAGCCATCTGGGACACCCTCTGCCTTGGCAGCCTCCCTCAGGGATGACCCACACGGCAGTCCTTTAGCTAAATGTCACAGTTCCAAGGTACAGCAGTTCCAAGGGTTAATACAGTGCTTTGAATTCAACTCGGAAATGTACTGGGAACTAGTCCAGAAGGAGTCCTAGTCCTTCTGGAAACACCTAACCTGATCATTGTAATATGGATTTTTTTGTAATGTTTGCATTTCCTTCAGGAGCCTGCACAGTAAGATGATAATTATCAAACCAACATGTGAGAAATGGAAACAAATTAGATCTCCCTAAAAGAATTGATAGATCATATACCATTAAAAGTAACCCCTCCCCTGCTACTATGCTGGCCTAGCAATGCAAGGACAGAACCAGACAAAATCAGAACCACTCCCAAATTGCAAACCTATCATTTCAGGGAAAAGATGTTCTCTCTAAAATATTTCCCCAACCACTAAACCTTCTGACTTGTCGGAATTTAATTCTTCTTTAAAGCTCAGGTTTAATTTCACCAATGTCAGCCCTTCAAGGCAGGCCAAGTCAGGAAATAGACATTGCAAGAAATATGTCTACTTTATTGACATAGACTATAATAACAGAAAGCTGAAAGCCCGGCAGCATTTTCTGTCCCTTCTCTTTATACCAAAGAGAGTCAAAGCAGTGAACACAATCTTGAATTTCTTTCTCAACTTTCCTGTTTTACCAGACTAAGCTCATGTTTGCTACATATTTTCTCCAAGTTAATCTCTGCTCCTCTCATATCAAGCCCATTATTCAGTCCAAGCAGAAATAAACCGAGGATGATGAAGGGAAGGCAAACTAAATTTGTCATCAGTATAAGCGTTCAGTGTCTTCATACAAATGTTAAATAGAATTAACAATTAGAGGAAATATAAGTTTTGTGATCATTATGTTACAACATAGAGGAAGGGTACAAAATGGATTCTACTGCCAGTAATGCTAATTTCACTCTAAAACATAACAACCCTTAGATGCAATGGTGCTTGTTCTATCCAGCAAATGAAAACAACCAAAATGATGGTTGCAAGCTGAATATGTTCCCTACTATACAGATCGGCTGCAACTGTGCAGGGAGGAAATTATAGTTTGAATTCTCCAGTTTCTTCAAATAGGGCTGGGGAAGATTCATGCTTAAAACTGCTTTCATCTGACAATACTGGGCTTGGCAACCCATGATCTGACTTGGTGGTAGGCAAATTCTGTGATCCATTCTGTATGTGTAAAATTCTCTTGTTCTGATTCTGCCAATTCCTGTCACCTGACTCAGATTTCCAGGTACCAGTGAATTATCCGGTAGATCAGCAGCTAAAGAAATGTCTCAAATATCCAAAATGTTATCTGGAAATAGAGCACTGAAAATTGAGTGAGAGAAATTTGAAGGTCTCTACTGTTAGAATAGAATAGAATAACAGAGTTGGAAGGGACCTTGGAGGTCTTCTAGTCCAACCGCCTGCCCAGACAAATGGTTATCCAACAACTTCTTAAAAGTTTCCAGTGTTGGGCATTCACAACTTCTGCAGGCAAGTTGTTCCACTTATTAATTGTTCTAATTGTCAGGAAATTTCTCCTTAGTTCTAAATTGCTTCTCTCCTTGATTAGTTTCCACCCATTGCTTCTTGTTCTACCTTCAGGTGCTTTGAAGAATAGTTTGACTCCCTCTTCTTTGTGGCAACCCCTGAGATATTGGAACACTGCTATCATGTCTCCCCTAGTCCTTCTCTTCATCAAACTAGACATACCCAGTTCCTGCAACCATTCCTCATATGTTTTAGCCTCCAGTTCCCTAATCATCTTTGTTGCTCTTCTCTGCACTCTTTCTAGAGTCTCCACATCTTTTTTACGTCGTGGCAACCAAAACTGAATGCAGTATTCCAAGTGTGGCCTTACCAAGGCATTATAAAGTGGTATTAACACTTCACGTGATCTTGATTCTATCCCTCTGTTTATGCAGTCCAGAACTGTGTTGGCTTTTTTGGCAGAATATGTTGCTTTAGAAACGGGGTTATTAATTGGAGGCAGCACAATTGCAACATTTATAATATATGCATTTTAATTAATCAAGAAACTGGAGAGAGCATATCAAAAGTAATTCTTTATGCTGTTTAGACAATACACTGAGATTTTAAAATTCCAGTTGGAGAGGTGGCTTTATGCAGCCAGGGAGGGTGGGAAGTGTTTCAGGATGCTTTAATTACCTAATATAATAAGAGAGTAATTTATATTCTGCATTGAGTTAAGTTGTGTACTAATTACATCTACCATTCTAGTAAAAGATTAGCCTTAGGTGCTGAATGGCACAAAATAAATAGTTTTTAAAATTACTAGGAAAATTTGATGAATAATAAATAGCAGTTATTCTAGGCTATTGATTTGTATTTACTGAATCAAAGAGATAAATATTTCTCCTACTTCAAAGATACGTTTAAATGAAACATGTCATTTTCATCATAGTTATTCATTTGAACTAGTTAATACTTGAAAACTCACACATTCAGATTATTTATTTATTTTTTATTCAATTTATCTGGCTGTTTGAAGCACATACTGTGGGTGATGAATACAGTTACAAACATCAGCATAATAATTCAGAATGAAAAATAAAGATACACAGCAACAACAAAATAATTAGTTTCATAGTCAACAATGAGCAAAGTAGAGCAGCTTACAAGGTGAACAGTTGTAATTGTTAATTCTTGAAGACACGTTCTGATCATGCATTATTTTTATTTAACAATATTGTGTGGCCTGTGCTAGATCATTGCAAAATTCCATGTAGTCCTGCATTATGTTTCTAATAATTAGCAAGACATAGCCTTAATAGCACGTTGCCATGTTAGAGATAATATAAGAACCATCATAGATAACCATTTGTAGCTTGCTTTTCTATGAATGTACCTAATGGTTGGGGAATGAGACTTCTAAAGCACTATGAGAATGAGCTCCATTCTTGCGATCCTTTGAAAGCCTTATCCCCCAAAGTATATGATTTGGGGAATGAGGCTTTCAAAGGTTGTGAACTGACTTAGAGACTGATGTGAGGCAGTCTTGATAAGAAGGCCTGGGGTGCTCAGCAGCTGCCTCGCATAAGCTGTGTATGCCTGTTGGCAGGTGAAGATAAACGGGGCACAGATCCTGTGGAACACAGGGCAATTGGGGCATTGTAGAAAGGTGCTGACGGGATGGGGTGTGGAGGCAGCAGTTCTATGTGGCAGTGGCCCTGGAGATAAAGTACAGGCTGGCTGAGATTGCTGAAGGCCCTGGGCCTCTACTTCCATCTCAGCCCCAACACTGCTGCCGACAACAAGTGCCATGGTGCAGGACCACCAAATGTTGTAGATAGGGGCAGTTGGTAGATAGGCGGGTGGCAGAGTTACAGCGCCCCTATAGTTATAGGTGAAGGCAGGATGCAAGCAACTGACTTTTGATAACGTGACTGCAGGGGTGCTGCAATGGCCATAATTTCTGGCATTGTTCGTCAGTCCATTTTTATCAGCACTATAATTTTAAATGGTAACTGAATGAATGGTCATAACTTGAGGATTACCTGTACAGAAGAAAACTGTAAATATTATTTTTATTGTTTTAAAAAAGGAATATATTTGAAATCAAGTGATTGACACTAGTGTTGCTTTTTGTCTTATAATATGGCACACCAAAAAACATAAATATCAGAATTGGAGTCTATTGGCTCTGTTTTCTGTGCTGCTGCTGATCTATTTTGACTTTTACTGTTAATATAGCAATTAAAAATTGTAGTAGAAAATAATCCAATAACTCATAGAGAAAAACTGTGGAAAACTGGAAAACTGTGACCATCCTAGACCAAGTCAAAAAACACTAGAGAATTCCTAGAAGCCTGGCACGCTAACATATCGGTTATCAGCTGGCACATAGAGATAAATAGCATCTACATAGCATTCAAGGGAGATAATCAACAAGCCAAAAAAGGAACAAAGAGACCAAAACACCACTCTATTAGTGATCAACACCCAGATGACCAGAGATTAACATCAAACCAGCTATCAAGCAGTAAACAATATCCCAATCAAGGATCTGCCAAACAAGCTAAACAGCTCAATCAAAGCTCAACCAAAGAACCCCCCAAGACCACTCCCACCAACACTGACAGGGCAAGCCATTAGGATATAAATTGAGACCAAACCCCACTCCCTACCAGCGCTGATGATGTTGCCTAGTTTGAGTAATGAAACATCTGCAAGAAAACAACCTGAGAGTTGTTTTCAGAGAGCACCAAAGACCTCTCATAGTCAAATAACTTTATATTTAACAATGTGTCATCTTTATTTTATGAATGTATCATCAACCCTTGGTTCACCACAAAGATTGTTTGGAGGCGGGAGAAACTTCTAATGCAATTTACCAATTCCCTGCATGCATTGCTCCTGTGACTATGTAGGACAGGGGTGTCAAACTCAAGGCCTGAGGGACCATCCTGGAAACAGCAAATGACCAGCCCGCAGTGCTTCTGGCAGTGAAATGGAGCTCGGGAGGGCCACATGCAGCCCCCCTCCCCCCAGCTCCATTTTCGCTGGCAGAGGGCTGCAGAAGGCCATCGCGGCCGAAAATGAGCTTGGGAGCCTGTTTTCACTGGCAGAGGGCTTGGGCCGCCACATGCACTCCGACACAAGTGACATCAAGCTGGCCATACCCACCCTGGCCACACCCACCCCAGCCTCTGAGATCAAATACAACCCTGATGCGGCCCTCAATGAAATCGAGTTTGATACCCCTGATGTAGGATAAATGTTGAGGAAGCTAACAATTGCGAGAAAACAAGCGAGCAGTTAGACAAGGGGTCCTGAACTCATTGGTAGCTTCAGATTGCAATGAACATGCATTCAATTTCTCAGATACTAAGATTGAACTTGCAATAATATCCTGGGACACATATATGTGTCTTCATTCATGAGTATTACATATATTTGCCACCTTGAGTTATTTATAAAAATATTAAAGGCAGGATTTAAAAAAAATTAAAGAAACTCCTAAAGAAGCTTCCAAAGGCTGCATGAACAGTCTTTGCTTTCAGATACCCAGTTTTTAGATATTTCTCTATAACTATCTATATACTGTACGAAGAGCTATATTTAAAAATTGCAAATATTATATGCACTGTTCTGAGTTTAGATAATACATTCATTACCTGAGTATTTGACAATGTACATAGCACACTATATTCTTAACACTGTAGGATTCATAATTTTATCGGAAAGTATCCATCTACCTTGAACTGGAAATTCAGTTGTTTCCGAACAGCATTCTGGAATAGATTCAAAGGCATACTGTGGACAAAAGGAAAGAGGAAGTTTTATTGTAAAAGTCCTTTTCAACATTTGAAGTGCTGACCTTAGATATTTGTCAATTAGATATTAGTCTTTGCCTTACAGAATCACATACTTTCATGCTATAAAATATAGAACTATTTCATTAATTGAAGTATCAAAATGTTTTTTCTTTTATAGGGAGGTTGATCAGGATTCTGATGGCCGGATTAGCTTCAATGAATTTGAATCAGCAATGAAGTACGGACAAGAAAATTTGTCTCAGCTTACCTGAAGTGCAATTTATTATAAACTTGCAAAAGAACTACAGTTTCCAAAAGCTGAAAAACATTTTGTCTTCAACGTTAGCAAATCTGCAGAGGAAACAAAGAAATTCTGTCCTTTCAAATTTCCATGACATGTATTGATTTTCTTTAATTACTTCTTTCGTTTTGGTTCCTCTTCCTCAATATTTATGCAAAATTAATTGATACAGCTGATGAACTGCATGAACATGGAAAAGGAAAAACAATGAAAAACTGCTTAATTAAATGAAAAACACACTTTGTTTGAACACTTCATTCCCAGAGTTCTGTTATTTCCATTACAGGCTGACCACAATCCAGACAAACTAAATCCAGTTTTCCTATTCTGAGTTCAGATAATCTGGAAGTGGGATTGGTTCTGGTGTTCTGTAAAGAGGGAACAATGGGATTCAGAACAAACTTCTTTCCTGCAAAATCTGGACAACCAGTAGGATAATAGCAAATAGATAAGAAAGCTCTTAGCTCCTTGTTGCTATCTACTGGTCATCCAGATTTTGTAGTCCAGATCTGGTAATCTTAGCTATAGCCCCTCAGAAGCAGCTGTTTGATCGGGGCCACTGCTATTTTAATTGAAAGAAATGTGAAGAGAAATTGTTTGGCTCTGGATGGATGGGTTGGTTGGTTGGTTGGTTGATTTTTACATTCAACAAGACAACCCTTTTGATCATAATACAATCGTTACCTTTTCTGTGGCTGGAGATTTCACTTGAATTGCTAAAAGAGAACTGCAACAAGTGAAAAAAAGAACCTAACTCAACCATGCCTGTAAGTCTAATGCACTATGGGCTGAATCAACATTGCATAACAGTATGAAAAGAATACGCTGTCCATGAAAAACCCTACAGTTAGCAGGTCACCTAATATAAATATTTGTATTTTTAAATGTACTCTGAATTTTCCACAGACAAGAAAGCCAAAACAAGAAAACTCAACACACAAAGTGTGTTGAATGGACAGCAGCCCTGAAGACAATTCCTCCCAGAACCAATGAATGCAAAACAGCCATCAGCAAGAAATTCCTTGGATATGAAAGTAGTGACTGCTTGCTGAACGTAGCTGTGCATGTGCACTCTATACATGTTCTTGGCTGATACTGTTTGAGGACACTTGCTTTGTTTAAAACTCAGCATTAGAAATCAAGGGCATACATACCAAGTATTGTGCACTTTGAATAATGCACACATACCGAGGGCATTGTGAACTCTGAACAACCTGAAACAACATACTGCTAGAAGGTTTTTGTATTTGCAACATTTCTGTGAACATAGCAGTGGTGGGTTGCCCCTGGTTCGGACCAGTTCTATAGAACCAATAGTAAAACTGGCGGGAGGCTCCACCCACAAACCCCAACATCATCAGGGAGCTTCTGCGCATGCGCAGAAGCTTCTGCACATGTGCAGAAGAGCGTGCGTATGTGCAAAAGAGCATGTGCATGGGTGAGCGAAGTAAGCACCTGCACATGGCCCCATTGCGAACTAGTAGTAAATGTAAGTAGAACCCACCCCTGGAATATAGTCAGAGTGGAGCTACATAAGCAGAAACAACTTTAACAGCACCTACTTTTCTTTTGAAGGTCACATATTAATCTTCCTACCAAAATTCAGCCTCTGCACATGAATTCAGACAAAACTCCTCCAAGCAGTAGCTTATTTCTCAAGCAGACAGGCAACGGCAATGGGAGGCTGGTTCCCTCTTCCTGGCTATATGGGCTGCTGTTGGATAGATGCCTTCATGCTGCATGTCCATGTGTCATATGAGTGCATGTAACATCAGAGCCTGCACACCCTGTTTCAGCCACCTCTAGGTCTTAGTGTTATGGTTTGTTGGTGTCTGGAAACAGGTAATTTGGAAATAGTACAAGCTCAAAACAACTACATATATTTCCCAAGGGACTCTTTACCACTTGTACAAAGGATTGCTACCAAGAAAACCTGTAAAAAGTCCATCCTAATAAATTTGTAGATAAATTGGAACCTAACAGTTAAAATAGTGACAAGATTTCTTCCACCTAATCACCCCCCTTTAAATAAATCTGTTTAAAGAAACCTCTTAGAATCTTGGTTTGGACTGTCAGGTCTGACATTATCAATATCAGCATTGACCATATGTGAAGGTTCTGCTGTATAATAACAGCAGAACCTGTTGACGTTGTGGCTTCATCTTGGAAGATTTTTAAGAGATGAGGCTTAAACCATTTCTTGTCAACTGTTTGTTTTTTGTGAAAAAGATTAAATTTTATGAGTGCAGAATCCCTTCCAATTCTGCAACCCTGTAACATGCTAACATGGCAAGTCAAATATTTTAGCCACTGTTGAGCCTAGTACAGGGGTCAGCAACCTGCAGCTCTGGAGCCACATGTGGCTCTTTCATCTCTCTGCTGCGGCTCCCTGTCACTAAAAATATGCGTCACAACTGCCAATGTGTGACACCCACCAGCACGTGATTTATTGAGCTTTTCAACCCCCGATAGTCCAACCATGGATAAATCCAAGAAAAGAAAAGTTTCAGAAGAAAACAGAACATTTAATTCAACTACATATGCTAGTTTTGTGACCGCTCAGGAAATAATCAGGCACGGGAAGGGTTTTGTGGCTCCCGATGTTTTCTTTTTTGTGGGAAACGGGTCCAAATGGCTCTTTGAGTGTTTAAGGTTGCTGACCCCTGGTCTAGTGTGAAGTCAGCCTGCCAAGGCTCTGCCATTCTTAGAGCTCACTTTCTGCTGGAGTTAATTTCCGAAGTGTTGTTAAAAATAACCAAGAGTAGAACCTAGTTCAGCACGATTCTCTTCAGTTACATTTATCACAAAGAATGGCCTAAGAAACCAGCTTGGCAATAAGTCTCATCTTCTGATTGAGGGGACGACAATCATGCTTTCTGTCATGAACAACCAGTTGCTTGAGCAGGTTGGCAGAATTCCAGGGGGACAGCTTTCAGAAAATCAGGTGTCAATGCATGTAGTAGATGAACTGGCACCTGTCTAGGGTATATTTCCCCTTTGGACTCCAGTGGAGATAGCCAGCAATTTTTTGGCACTTGTCTGTAAAAGTGTCAGGGGCAACCTTAGTGCCAATGGAAATGATCCTGGTGCTACTCCCTTCCAAATGAAGAGCTTCCTGCACAACCAGTTGAAGTCTATGAGTAATACAGTCCGTGCCAGCAATTTGTACCTGATAGGCTGCTTTCCCATGTTTGCAAACTATGCGACTATGAAGCCATCTGATTAAGATTTGGTTGGCCAGAGAAACAGCCCTAAACCTTGCAGATCCTGTCTGTGTTCATCTCGTCTGTACTACAGTTGTTGCATCTAACAGCTCAGCATGAATTAGCAGTTTAACTGTCTGGGTCCTGCATCTTGGGAAGTGCTAGTGATAGGGAGATTAGTGCACTCTACCTGGACCGAACGAAATGTCTGAGGGGATCTGAAGATCAGTGATGTCAGGACCTGTAATTCTCACTTCCTAACACCTTCCCTCTGCACTACTTTCCATTGAAGGTGATGTGTCAGAAGATAATCATCAAGGAAACTGTGGAGGAAATTTCAAAATCTGTCTAGTCATTTATTTATTTATTTATTAAATTTGTTTGTGGCCCATATCGCCATGAGGTGATTCCAAAGCCATCATCTGCATGATAGCGCTGATTGTGTCTGATGCCTCTAGATCATATGCTACTTGCTGGCTGACAACTGATTTAACAACTGCACAAGGATTTTGCTGTGCTTGAGAGCAGATACCAGTTGCCTAGTGCTTCCCCCGGTGGGAAGGATACCTGAAGGATGCCAGAAATAGTGCTTAAACATTTCCAAGATTGAAAGATGCCAGGAGTCGTTCCTACTGCTGACCTGGGGCTTAGAATAGATGAAAACAGAGTAGCTTCACCTGCAAGCTTGAAAATACCCTGTTGCTCTTGTGCCTATGCTATGCGGATGCCTCTGGATGGTAATTCCACTAATTTCAAGGGGGAAAAAAACACCCAATTTCTTGTCAGTTGAAAGGTTGTGCAAATCCTTATTTTTGTCTGCCTTTATTTCCATATCATTCTGTAGAGATATCGTGTTTTAATGCATTCTTACTTTGGCTTCTTGGGCAGAATTTTAATTGTAAAATTCCTACAGTTGTAACTGTTGTCATACTTATTACTAAGTATGGATTTAAGTGAATTTACATTTCATAGAAGACAGAGAAAACATGAAACTGTTACTCTATCCTTACTTTAAGCTTGATTGAAAACTAGTTTTGGCACTCCTGCATTTTTCACTCTAGTCTTTTTACTATAGAAAACCCCTCCACAATGAATTAGATCAGAAGGGAGTCAGGAAAGAATGTGGCAAGGAGCAATCATGGAAATAAATAGTATCCTAAACAGCTAATAATGAAATTAGTTCACAGGATTAACTTCGTGGGGGAGTTATATTGTAGACCTTTAATGTTGTGAGTTATCTATAGTAACCATGTGTGTATTGGACAGCCATTTAAATTTGTTTAACAAATTTGTAAAACATGGCCAACATCTATCATCAGCTTTCCCCAGTCTGGGGCAGCCTCTGAGATGTGTGGAATGATATCCAGAGTCTTCATAAATGCTCATGTTTTAAGAGTGCAAATGTGAAAGGTTGGAAACTTTATTTTTCCACTGAGCGCAGGAAATATTAAATTGACGCAAATTGCATTTATCAATTTCCTAACAGCAGACATGTTGTTAATTAGTAATATTTTAACCTACAATTCTAAGAAATTATTTGAAAGTTAGTGTGCCCTAAATAAGGTTTATTAGATAAAGTTTACGCATTATTTTAAGAACACAACCGACATTATAAATATATCAACAAAAATGGGAAATTCATTTATGTTGATTTCGGTGAAGTCTTAAAATTACAGCTGGAAGAAAGGAATTTTGTTGTTGTCTAGACTCTTGGAGACCTCATAGATTAGGAGCAGGGAACTATGACCCTTTTACAATCGGTAAACTTCAACTCCCAGAATGTCAAGTTTTCCTGACAATATTTTGGAATGGTTTGCTGTTGGCTTCTTCCTGGGGCTGAAAGAAAATAACTGCCTTAAAGTTTCACATCTAAGATGGATACTTGAACACATAGTCCAGGGGTAGGCAACTGTGACCCTTTTACAAGCTGTGGACTTCAACTCCCAGAATTCCTGAGACAGCTTGGCTGTCCACAGGTTGTAAAAGGGCCACAGTTGCCCACCCCTGTCATAGTCTCTTATTTCCTAGCCTGGTGCCTTAGCCACTATACCAAAGCAGCTTTCCTGCAGGTACATGTATGCTCCCTTATAATTCACATGTTTAAATCTAAAGAACCATTTTTATCAACTATTGTTTTTAAGGTTCTATGAGGAAATAATTTTAGAAAATATTAGTGAGATATATTTTAAAGTGATCTATTCATTGTTTGCTTAGATTTCATAAAAAGCCAGGTATTCAAGGAATGATATTAATTTGCTAAAAGTTGCCAGCATAAGCAGTTGGTTACAAGGGTGACAATATAAGACATCCCACCAATAAGGCAATGGCCAAAAAGGTTCAGAGAAATGTTATTTATATTGGAATTTAATACAAACTGGTAAAATTGTCTTTTTATTAATAATCTGGATTAATAAAAAGAATTAGGCAATGAGGTATAATCACTTGATTTAACTTTAAGCATGTGTACATTATATACCAGTACAAATTGTCAATTAATTTAAATAATAGATGCTTACAATTAAAATATGTATGAAATTGATATAATTTTATTTCTTAATACTGGTATATCTAATTATATATCATTTATAAAAAAAATTAGGTGCTAGGTTTTTTATTGGTGGGAAGAAGAAAGGAAACTCAAAACCTTAGTTTCAGAAATCTTGTTGAATTTAGGAAAAATATACCATTTTAAAACAGTGACTAAAAAGGGAGAAGCTGAACTTCATAGTATTTTGCTTGTGAAGAGATAATCAGAGGCTTTTTCAAGCTACTCATTACTTGCAATTGGATGAAAATGTAGCAAATAACTTGAGGGACAATATGGAGAGATTTGGCTGTCATGCTGGTTTCCTTTTTCATGAGAAAAACCCACCAATTTGCTGAAAAGAAAGAAAAAGGAATCACATGCTACTTCAGAATCCTTCGAAAGCTTTTTAAGTTTATCTTCTTACTACTGTGATATGTGTGTCTAGAAATTCTATTTTATTATGTAAATAATGTTATGATGCAGTAAATGTTTTATTAAAAAAATTCGTAAGATCTTTATTTCTTTCTGCCATGTTTCTAATTCTGAGTTGCTTAATATGGTTTATTTAGTATGTCTAAATGCCATATCTATGAAAATATTTTCTAAATGGATAAATATGGTAGCTTACCCTGTAGGGATATATAAAAAGCCTAATGTGCTGCTGATTACTGACTAACATGAAACCACATATTAGGAACACTTGGAGGTTTATCTGTGTCCTTAGGGTCACCTGGGTAGTGCTCCTGGTTCCTGTAGTCTGCCATTTTTTTTCCTCTGGAGATCCATTCCTACTCCCACACTATTCCTACTCCCACAACAGAGAGGAAGAAAAAAAGTATGCAAATGACCAGCTGTCTGCAAGAAATATAAATCCTTCCATTCGCCACTATCCTGTCAGAGTTTAAGAAGCTTCTTGGATGAGAAGTGAAATGTCTTCAAAAGAAAAAACAAAGTCCAGTTGCCTCCTGAAAAAGCACATTTGGGACAACCATGACCTGGATGACTGAGAAGCTCTATGAACCACATACTAGAAAGATTCATCTATCAAAACAAAGCATTTTTTGGAAAATGCTAGTTTAATCTGAATGCACTAGCATGCTCGTGTAATTAGCACTTGATCAGAGTATATTCAGAATATGCTTGTCTAAATTTAGCCAATCTATAAAGCCTTCAGCATTTTTTCAGGATCCATGTCACATCTCTATACTAAATGCAGATTATTGAGGATTTTCATTTTACTTATCAAGAGCCTGAAACTATGTTTTGAATGTAGCCAAACAAGACAATTCTTTGCAAAAAATCTTTTCAGCCAAAGAATGGAAAAAACTCTTAAACCCACCAAGAAAACCTCATCCTTCCTGAAACTCAAGTTACATGAATCCCGCTGCTATTAGTGAATTGGGACTTCACACTGACTCGTTCTTCTGTTCAATAAATCAATCCATACCTGGATTTCAGAAGTTCATTAAAGATTTCTGGTCAATGTCTCTCATAAGATTTAACAAGGTGTAGAAAAAAGAAGTCCCTGGAATCCCAGGAAACCCTGGGAAAGATTTCTGCCAGTCATTTTGTTGAGCTACTACTAAACTAGCAGTAAGCCAGTTGAAATCCTCCAGATATTTTGGATAATTGCCTTTGCTATTGGCCATACTGGTAGAGGCTGATGGGTGTTAGACTCCAAAATATATTGAATGCACCAAATTGACACCTTCTGCTGTTAGTAGTTATGAGAACAACATTTTTCTTAGAATAAGACCCTTTCCTATGTTTTTATGGGGAGGGGAAAGGGAGGGGAGGGGAGGGGAGGGGAGGGGAGGGGAGGGGGGGGGGGAGGGAGGAAGGAAGGAAGGAAGGAAGGAAGGAAGGAAGGAAGGAGCAATGATTACAGGCTTGTTACTTCTTTGCTTGATTTTCTTTTAGGCAAATTAACATGCTAGCACAAAAGTAATTGGGCTTATTTTAAAGTTCTCCTGCTGGTGCTTAGATTTGCCTTATGGGACTACAGATAGAAAACTAACATCTGGTGTTTGAGGTTGCTGGGGATTTTCACCATATTATCTGTAATAGCTCCACTATAAATAAACAAAATGAATAATTAAATGAGCACTAACATAGCCTGAATAATAAGTTGTTCAAAAACATTCTCTGCAGACGACCTGGTGCTACATTTTTTGCAAAATACCTTGGCTTGGATTTTGAGATTAGATTCGCCCTTATTATATAGCCATGATGTAGGATTATGTCGATACCAAAAATTCATAACGTAACATTCGAGACAGTTTCACTGCTGCTAGATGAAAGCATAATTATATTTGTTTATTATTAAGTATTTATTTTAAAAAGAAAGCAATTAATCTATCTCATGATAGAATTCTTAACAGCTTCTTCCATAACGGCACATACAAGCAGTAGTGTCTCAGTTACAAGTTACATTGAGCCAAAATTTTAAAAAAGAATACTATGATTTAATGCAATATGAGAACTTAGCCAAGATTTCTCCTGAGATTAATATGCTGGATAGAACTGGCAGTTTTGAAAATTATTTGGAAGTGGTTACAGTGTTTGCTCAGTAGGTCTTTAAAAAGGCATTTTCCCCCACATTCCCACTTTAAAGAAATATTCTTCCTGTGATGTTCTGCATTCTGAAGCACTTCTTTCAAACTGCTTTTGGAGGATATGCAGCCCTAAAACTGGACTACACACTTATTAAATTTAATTTGAACTTCTGAACATCATAAATCTGATTTCTTTTTCAAGGAATACTAAGTTGCCATATGTAGACACCCCCCCCCCCATTTTATCCTCACAACATCAGGCAAGTTAGCTAATGGTCACTGAAATATATGTATGGCTACTAAGAGTTTTGAACTCCCATTGCCAGATTTCAGGTACAAATATGAATTATATTGCCTGTCGGAAAAGACTCTTAAATTGTCATTGAAAAAAATACTACAATATGTTTCTTAAAATAAATGGAAATATTTTATAGGAATGTAAGGACATCCGTATTGGATCAGACATGTTCTACATTCTCTTTTCATGGTGGCCAGTAAAATGTCTTTAGGATACCCACAAGTGGCACAGGAATACAACCAGTGTTCCACACTTATGTTTCCTTGTGTTCCTAGCAATTGTTATCCAGGAGCAGCCTGCTTCTGATAGCAAATATAATATGAAGTCATTACGTCTAACCTTGAAGATAAGATCAGGGTTTTAGTGTTGCCCCAAAATCTGTTTTGATTCTGTTGTTGTGATTCTGGGAATTTTATCCACTAACATAAAACATGAAGGAAGTTGTATTTATTTTAGGCATACTAGATATATTCAGAAGCACTGTTAATGTTATTCTTTAGTACAACTCCCAAGCTTTGTGCTATGCTATAACCTTAGTGCTGTGCTATAAGGTTGCAGTCCCATACATGTGTGCATTGGAGTAAGTGCTATGTATACTTACTTCTGAGTAAGACTTATATAGAATGGTATTTCAAGGTTTCTGAACCCTCCACACAACTCCTAAAAAATATCAAGAACCCAATTAAACAAATGAATCAAAGCCATTTTACTTGTTCATTTATTTTAGCTTTGGATAATTTTCCTCAATACGTAACATGTGGGGACAACAGATCACATTTTAAATCACACATTTATGTAGAAATATTGAACATTCAAAAGGGCTCACAAACTTCTAAGTACCACTGTGCACTCAAATACCTACAACTGAAAATAGGCATATATTTCTTCTCTTTCTTTGCTCTTACTATCATTTCCCTTCTCTTGGCAGTTTCTTTTATAATTTATTCAGTACTTTTATGGTTAAATTATATCAGGCCAAAGATGCCCCTGCCTCAGCAGCATGTTGAGTGCCATCTGAGTTGAGGGACCTGTCATCCAATGCTATTGTATATTTTCCATCCATGAGATTTCTTTAGTAAAATACAGGAGTGGGATAGCATTGTCTTCTCCTGCACAGTATGAAATGATGCCTTTGCTATTGTGACTACAGTGATCAGGCACCTCCAGGGCTTGTTTTATCTGATCAGCTGAGATGACCTTCATAACTTGGATGGCCCTGCTGAGAATTATATACTCCTGGCATCCTTTATTCATCTCTTTTAGGAATCCCCCTCCTGTCCTGATGAGTCAGCATAGCAGGATTTGAGGGAGGGCCTGGCTAATTGCAAAATTTAATTGTATAGGTCTGGACCTGAGTTAAGACAGTTCTTTGGTACGATTTCAACCATTTCTGCAATCCCAGCCAGATCTCAGAAACCAGAGATGTTTATTTCTTGTTTTAAGGCCTGTCATATATGATTGATGGACTGCATTCAGTGTATTTATTTGTCAAATTTAGAGACTGCTCATCTCACTCACAGAGAAATTCTATTTATTATTCAGACCTATACCAGATGATAAAACACTGTGATAAAAACTTATCTCTTGGGAGGATCTTTATTCTTTGAATTCAATCTACCAAATGGAGCAAGTGATTTACTGGTAAGCACAGGTAATCCTAGCAGGATTCCTACAGGAAATCTCAGTTAATGAGAATTCTATAAATCTCTTGGTGAAACTTGATAGTTCTGGGTTGTATTAGATGAAAGATTTCTTGACTTTGCAAAAGCAAAAAGCACAGATTCTAAGCTCGACTGCAAAGCTATTTCTCTATGAAAACATATCTTTTAGTCAATTTTTATTTGCTGAAATAGCAAGGAAGTATTTTGGATATTTACTTGAAATTACAAAAAGGGCAGAAAATCTAGTGAAGTTAAAATGGAGGCTAGAGGCAGTGCTAAAAGTTTTCTTCAGGAGTGGGAAAGAGGATGGCCTTTTAATTTTACCCAGTTTGGAGGGGTGTTTAATTTTTGTCTTTGTATTTGTCCTTTTAAAAGTATGTTAAAGCTATCCTGGGACTTGTTTTAGAGTTCACATGGCATTTTCTGCGTCAGAAAAGCAAGAAAATATCCTGTGAAAGTTTGAGCATTTCTACCATCAAAAGTTGATAATGTAATTTGAAGGTTGTCGAAGTTGCTAGTGCAATTTGAAGGTTGTCTTTAGGATGCTTGCTTTAGGATGACATTTGGGAGGGGTGGGGGGAGGAAGGATTTTGCTGCTAGATAACAGAAGGACAACAATTTTTGCTCTATGAAATGACATATATGAATAATGTTCATAAAAACAATTACAAATGTTCCATTCCTTTCATATATGAAAAACCTAATGAAATTGAATTAAGAAATGCTGATAAAAGGGTAGGTGGGAGAATCAACTGAGAAATTTATTCACCTAGAACAGGGGTCTCCAACCTTGGCCACGTTAAGACTTGTGGACTTCAAGTCCCAGAATTGAAGTCCACAAGTCTTAAAGTGACCAAGGTTGGAGAAATCTAGAATGTCTCCTTCTTCCAAAACATAAACAGCCATGTACCCACAGAGCCTTTGCAATGCAATTGCTCTGTGGGAAGGATCCTTGAAGAGAGAGGCAGGAGGGTAGTTGAAGTAGGTCAAGACCAACTCCATTAGAATTGGTCTTGACCTACCTTTCTTGCTCTTCCTTCAGCTACACTCTCTTCTCGACTTCCACCATAAGTCATTTTCACCAGTTGCTCTTCAAGAAAAATAATCCCTTTGGCTGTCATTTAGTTGTCCTATCTAGGATCCAGGGTTAGATACAGCTCCAAAGGAAGTATTATACCAGTTTAAAGAGATCAGCAATAATATAGAACTCATAATTAAAGTGCCGTATTTTGCACAATAATACCTCATGACCAGGGGTGTTAGTCAGCAGGTTCTGACAGGTTCTGGAGAACCGGTAGCAGAAATTTTGAGCAGTTCAGAGAACTGGCAAATACCACCTCTGGCTGGCCCCAGAGTGGGGAGGGAATGGAGATTTTGCAATATCCTTCCCCCAGAAGTGGGGAGGGAATGGGTATTTTGCAATATCCTTCCCCCAGAGTGGGGTGGGAATGGAGATTTTGCAGTATCCTTCCCTTGCCATGCCCACCAAGCCACGCCCACCAAGCCACACCACACCCACCAAGCCACACCCACAGAACCGGTAGTAAAAAAAATTGAATTCCACCACTGCTCCTGACATAAAAAAATAGATATGTTAGCTGCTCTTTCTGTTAATGATATCAGATGCCTTTTCAGATGCTTCTTACCTAATTAAATCCCTTTAGGATTCATGTTCACTAAACAATAAGCTTTATTGGTTAGAGTTGCTAACTGAGGCATTGCCAGTCTTGAGGACATTAATTCTTCTATCTGATTAAAATGACAATATTAAGTTATATGAGTGAGAATGAGGTGGGCAGTATCTAAATTTGATAGATAAATACATAATAGCTAGTTCTATATTTGTATTCTAAGGATATGACCTAATAAGAATTGCTTCTTAAATCCATTTGTATGCTGAACTAATATAAAATGCCTCATTTTTAATCCAGTTTGCTTGTTAATCACATGCCTCTAAGTCAGGTTTTAACAACAACAACATCCCTTAATGGGATCTGAGGTTCAATCTAAATACCTAACTGACAGATATTTCATTGGTCAACAAATATAAAGAATTTCTATAAGCCAAAAGAAAGTCTATAAGCTAAACAAATACACTTCCTATGTTTATTTAGCATTGCTCAGGAGATATTTAAGGATGGGCTTGTAACATGGAAGTGGATCTATTCACAATCTATTGATAGTTCTATGGATCTATTATACCTACCTTGGGTTTTTTTAAAATTTACATAGTTGGAAAGGTCCAATCCCACACTAAGTACGGGAATCATGTTAAAATACTCTTGACATAAAGAGTGTGCCTGATAAATCATGACAGTGGTTTGTCACTTTCTTGATCCATATTTCTTGCAGACAATGCCCCTGACAAGCCAGATCTAGGGACATTCATATGTTTCTCTTCTTCATAGTATGTAGTGGGCTACCACCTACCATAACTCCTCTCTTCAACTTCTTGAAGGGCATGAATTAGATAAATTCATTAGATAAACTCTGATTTTTAGGGTTATGCAATTTTGTTTCCTTTTCCATAGGATCTCTTTCCACACCCTGAAGACTCAGAGTCTTAGTGGTTTTTGTTCTGAAAATGCTTGAAAGCACTTGTGCTGAATATTACTTTCACTTCTGGTTGTCAATTTCCTCTAATTGATCCAGTTCCTTAAATACGGCCTATCTGATAGCCAGTGATACCTGCTGGGTTTTGCAAACATAGTTTTGTTCCACTGTCCAGAATGATGTTGGTCTTACTAGCCTTCAGACATTCAGTGCCATTTTGAAAATCTGTTCAGCACCTGAGAAATGTTTGCATTGTTGCTAAGATGTACAACTTCAAACACCCTGACAATTTCTCTTTCCTACTGCTTCAATGGCAGCCATAAGTATTACCACAAAGATAAAACTCTTCAAGAATGTTGTTATATTAACTGCAGTATATGCTTGTGAAACATGGAAGTGTACAGCCAAGATGATTAAACAATTAAATGTTTTCCAACAATGCTGCTTGAAAAGAATTTTCCACATCTCATATTGTAACCGCAAAACACTAATAAAAAAGATACTACAAAGATCATATTTAGGACACCTATTGAGAACTGTGAATGAACTGTGAATGCAGCTTGTTGGCCATGTCTTACATATGCCTTAAGACTGGCATCCAAAAATTGCACTACATTGGATATGTCCTGGTGGAAAGAGAAAACAAGACCAACCTCAGAAAACTTGGTGCCAAACACTTAAGGAAGATCTTAAGATTATTAATGTCCCTTGGGACAATGCTGAAGATGCTGTGAATGATTGAAACTGCTAGAAAACAATTGCTGCCCAATATATTCTGCACAGGAGATGATGATGATGATGATGATGATGATGATGACGATAAATGACCGTTACCTCTATGTTCTGTAGTTAAATTGTTCTGTAGTTTCCAGAGTCTTCCATGAAAAATAGTTCAGTAATAGTGCTGATTTTTCATCAAAACACTTTGTGTAGGCTTATCAGGACAGCTAAATCTTTGCAGAAGGCAGTAGGCTTTTAGCATTACATTATGCAGCATTTTTGAGTGGAACAATTTGAGGTATAATGAATTACCTCTACCTTATTATTAATTTAATTAATGTGATTCTTCCAGTCACATCACACACTTCAACTCTTTGGATTTTCCCATTACTTGAGACCAAGTCTTTCCTGCTAACTGAACAGTCCCTATCTGGACCTGCAATTCTTCATATATCCAGCTCTTCATTTTACAGGTAATCCTCAATTAGTGACCACAATTGGGAGCAGTAACTTGGTTGTTAAGTGAAATGTTCATTAAGTGTAACCGCAGCTGTTCTTATAGTCTTATTTCAGCTTTTCTTTGCTTTAAGGACCTGCAAAGGTTGTAAATGTGAGGATTGGTTTCAAAATTATTTTTTCATCCCTATGATAACTGCACAAGGCAGTTGCTAAATGAGGACTCCCCGCCTCAGGACAATTTGGTGAGAGCTCTTATTTCAGTAAATGATAAGGTAATCCTATTCTCAGATGCTAAAGAGATACACCTTTCTTTCCCCCCCTTTTTTATACTCTCAAACTAGAGAGCTTATACTGTAGCTGGTAATTTTGTGTCAGTCTTAACACTAGAGGTCTCAAGACCACTCCACTTGAGGAGGGTTTTTTTCTCATAAAATGTTATATTTGCTTCTAACCACTAGAAGACAGAGACTAGCGAATATAACAACTTACAATTGCACCTTCATCTCCACTGTGTTTTGCGGCCTTCTTTGAGATCTGGAGACACACAACTCTGAAGGTATATGTTAATTTTTAGTAAACATATTACTATCGAATCACTGTTGACAGTTAGTACACACCAGAGAGGAACTACTATGGTACTCTAGAGGCTGAGCACCAAACAGATATAACCCGTTTTCGTTTTCTGTATTTTGACTTTTGATATTGCTCACAAATGGTAGAATTTGTGTCCTAGGAGACAGGATGTAAACTAGTATTTTTCAGACTTGGAACCTTAAGAGATGTGGACCAACTCCCAGAATTCCACTGTCCAGCAGTTTTCCCGAATCTATCTTCAGTTTGCCAGCTTAGTTTATTAACTGGAGGAATAAAAAGAGGCAGAGTGTATATGCTTGCTGCATAAACATACAAAAGCTTTTCAGAAAGAGTCATTTATATTCTGCCAAACTACAGTATAGAGGCCAGTGCCTTCCTCCCTGGTGGTGGTTACTTTTAAGTTGCAAAAGAGAGAGAGAGAGATGTTGGCCTTTAATCTGTTAGGATCAGTAATTTTAGATGTGAGTTGCATAGGTGAAGGCAGAAGTAGCTGCAGGGAAACCTGTCAATCTTGTTAAATATACTCATGTATATCGTCTTCCATGAATTCCGTGGATGTCAGTAGAAACTAAAATACAATTAGTCATGTTTTAGCATGGAGACAGAAATATGATCAAGAAAAGTAAATTTATTCTCTTCTAACAACTATACATTGCTAATATATTCAGAAAAAACAAGAGGACCAACCACAAGTGATGTAGTTTCTTTTCTGTTATTTATTTATCGAATTTTTATAGTCATTCATCTCACTGAAAGTGACTCAAAGTGTTGAAATAAAAAGAATAAGTAAAACAAAAGGTACAATATAAAATACCTTATTAATAAGTACAAAAGCGAAAGATAAAAACTGCAAGGATAAAAAAAGGCTACCTCAACAATGGATCCATCTGAGCAAATCTCTTGTTTGGATTTGAGAACTTTACAGAATATCACAAAGGATGGAGCTAATCTAATTTTGAGGAAAAGAATTTTCCAGAAGACGGGTGCCATGGTAGAGAAAGAATTTCTCCTTGGTCTCACCAAATGAAGGTGCCTAGCCAATGGTACTTGCAACATGACTACTCTCTGAGATTTAATGGGACAGGCTGTGTAATCGGGAAGAGGCAATCCCTCAGATAACTCAGTTCCGTGACATGAAGGACTTATAGGGTTAAAACCAGCACTTTGCATTGGACCAAGAAGCCAAATTGGCACTCAGTGGAGTTTGTGGAGCTGAGGTGTAACATGCGCTGTTCTAGGAGCGCATTCTGTACCAGTTGATGCTTTCAGAAACTTCTTTCTGGTGGCTCCAGGTAGAGAGGACTTCAGTAGTCCAATCTTGGGTATAATCAGCATACTGATGACACTTCACCCCGTAGTAATGAATGAGTTCAGCCAACAGCCTCATGTAGGTGTTAAAAAGCAGAGACCCATCAAACCCTGTGACACCCCACACAATAGAGACTGAGAGTGGGAACTGAATTCAAATTATTTTACCTGACTTTACCTTTATATACTTTATCTTTAAATACCATGCACATTCCTCTGCATATCCCTGTAAGAGGTTCTTTAAGCACCCTTACCCAGGAGGGTTCAGATCACCCCATGCAGGGCAGATGCAATAAGGGCAGAGAAGCAGTGATGCTTCGCTGCCCTTACCTCCACAAAGTAGGCCTTAATAGTGGATCTAACCCATGTTCAGTTGAGTTCATTTCTTATTGAGTGTCAGTGATGCTCTAGACATCTCTTCTTCTATTTCATCTTTGTCAACTTCTCCATAAACATGGGGAATGCCAGGATCCCTGAGAGGGGAGAGGTTGCATGGGTGCAATCTGATCCAAGGCCTCAGCTTCTCCTTATTCCAAGTGGCATCCAAAGCCTCTGATGGTCCACACAGCAGATAAACAGGGAGAACCATAGCTGCCTGTGAAATAGCTCAGGGTTCATCAGTCACCAGTTGGGACTGGTCTAATGGATCCAAATTCCCTGTGGTGGGTTGCAGTGTTGGAGATCTCAAACAAATTGGCATAATCCAACCATGACAAAGAGACAACATGAACTCTCTCAGCTTCAGATCACATTGCCACTGCTCCATTAGGAACACCAAATGTAGAGAGCAACCACTGTCCCAAATTGTAATTTGCTTTTAATTGTAATTGGCAGATGAATTGCTTCTCCCCAGTTGAGTTCTTCTGGGTTCTGAGTTGCTGGGCTAAAATCTAGGAAGGAAGTAGAGAAGAAGGGTTAGAGTTGCTTAATATTTGATGTTCAGAGTAGGCATAAATTTATTGTTAGGTTTTGAGTTGCTGAGCCTATCAAATTTTAAGACTATTTTATCCAGACTGCAAAATTCTAAATGACATTTAGATGGCAGTAGAGAGATGGCAACAGTTTGGAAAACTGGCCGCAAAAGAAGGCAATACAGTAGGGCAAGCTGGATGAGAAACTCAATCTTATCTTGCTATGTGTGTTATTTGTTTGATTTACCTGCACAGTGTGTGAACTTTCTACATTAAAAGAAAGAAGCAGCAGCACATTATTTTCCTTCATCCCAGTGCTTATGGAGCTACACATGGTGAAAGAATTAGGGAGACTCCTCCTCCTGAGTGGGAGAGGCAGTGGAGTAGAACCACCCTGAGAATTCTGCCATGAGTCTTTTAACTCTGGGAACTCGGTTGATCTCCTTCCAACAGTGGTCATGTATTTTCCAGAACTGTTGTCTTTTTTCAAGTGTAGCTAGCAACAGCAACATCTTGCCCCAGATTAATCCTGGGGTCCAAACAGCTGATATCCATACACTTAATCTGAGAGCTTCGTTCTTTGCAGCCTGTTTCTTTTTCTTCTCCTCTAAAGGGAATGTTCTAAGTATCCTTATTTGTTACCCATTTTATTAATAGAAGCTTTACTTTCCCTCAGTGTGCTCTTCCGGCCACCAGCTAAGGGTAAAAACAAACTTCATAGTAAAAATGTTAAATTAATTTACCATTTAGCCAATTCTCTTCTATCTGCAGTTAGGACTTGCTTCTTCCTTTGCATTCGGACATCAGAAATCAATTAATTTTTCAAGCAATCTGTAAGAGCACAGCAAAGCAATCTGTGAGCCAACTGGCTAAGGTGACAAGAACCTGGGCGTTGAAGTCCATACTTCTTCAAGTTGCTAAGTTTGAAAAACACTGATGTAATATAATTAATTGTTCTAATATGCAATACTTTCTATAAAGCAATGATGATTTCATTGTGATGAGATAATGAAAAGCTATTGGGAAGAGAGCCTGAATCTTCTCTCACATTTTCAGATTTTTTTTTTTTAAATGAAAATGATAACACTATATACCATCTGCATCAGCTACTTCGGAGATTAATTATTATAACCAGTAATGACATAGCAAACAAATCTTAGCTTATTAATTTTAGTACCTAACTCAGGGGATTACATTTAGGCCTTTACTATTTTAATTAATTACAGGATTGATCGGGCTATTTTTTGTTAATTTTATAAGTTGACTAGTGTCTGCTAAATTTCAATCCTATAAACAAATAAAGAACCAAACAATAAGAGTGGAAGAGAAAGGTTTTTTTTAAAATATATATATATTGCAATAATATATATATATATATATATATATATATATATATATATAGCGATAATTCTAGAGCTAAGCTACAGCATGATAAAAGTTCCTGGTGCAGGAAGAGAGGGAGCAAGCAAACACTGCAGCAAATTTTAATGGCATTAAAAACTGCCAACAAATCTCTGAAAATGCCACCAGACAATGTCCGTGAATCATGTCATCACATGATTCAAGTCAACCCTTGTTGCTAATCTGGTAGATATGAGTAACAGTTGAGAATAAGTTGGCATTGCAGAAAACAGTTCAGCTCTCCTTATCGCTGTGAAGCTCTTTTGTCCTGCTTGTGGAGTGATGCTAGCTCTTGCTTTCTGACGCCCCGAGGCAAGGATTTCTTTGGAGTTCTAGTCAGAGAAATATCAGCATCATGCTCCAATTCTTATGTGTGTTGTGAGGCCAGGTTGGTTTGTGCTAAAGCTCCTTTTGTATGCAAAGTGTGCTTTCTCCCTATTTCCCATCTCATTGGGGGCTCTTAAGCATGTGCCACCTGAAGCATGAGAAATATATAAAATATAGTACTGCTGCCCTATAATCTGTCCTTTACTTTTTGTAGTATGCTGTGGAATAGGATCGAGTTTTTAAATATTATCTGCTTTGCAGAGATAATAGTGGTTGGCAGTTTTTCCATTTTATTTTTTATTTTTCCGGCTTTTAAAATAAGAGGAGGAACACAGTTTGCACTAGATTTTGGTCTTGTATTATGGGCAGCTACAGAGATGACCTTGGAGAAACTATTCAGTACCACTGACAAAATATGTTTACATTCTGGGCAAGGAAGAAAGCATAAAAAAGAAACTCAAAGTCCCACCCTTAAAAATCTCACATTTGGCTACTCCAATTTAATCTTTGCGGGTAATAGTTGTGTATAGAGTTGAATCAACCTTCTTCATGATGCTGAAATACATTTATTTATCTATCTATCTATCTATCTATCTATCTATCTATCTATCTATCTATTTATCTATCTATCGGTTCGATTTATATGCCACCCTCTTCCGGAGACTCAGGGCGGCTTACAATGCGTTAAGCAATAGCCTTCATACTTTTGTATATACCTGCTTAGTAGGGCTTTCGCCCCGCTCCCCTAAGCGGTGTTCTTTTTTATACAAAGTCAGCTTATTGCCTCCACAATCCGGGTCCTCATTTTACCTACCTCGAAAGGATGGAAGGCTGAGTCAACCTTGAGCCTGGTGAGATTTGAACTTGCAGTAATTGCAGGCAGCTAGTGCTAGTTAACAGCACTTTAATCTGCTGTGCCACCAAGGCTCTTTGGTGATTTTAAAGGCTCTTTGGTGAGTTTAAAGATTTTCAAGGTAACATAAATCTCCTAAGCATCTGCAAGGCTTATGGGACCCCATATTGCCTCTTATAACCTAATCCTTTCAATGTAAAACAGGGAACTTAGAAATTTGATCCCATCCAATTTGGGAGTGGGAGACATGTTTGCCCCATTTCCAGAGAAACAATGGCTTAAACTTGGGGAATGTTTTTTAAATTTGTTTATTAAATTACTTGGAAGAACTACAGATATTGTGTGTGTGTGTGTGTGTGTGTGTATTCCATTAAACTAAGTTGTCCTTCTTTCTGAATAAACATGCCGCTCATCTTTGCTGACTTAATTAGGCAAATAGTTCACTTTTGATTTGTTTAATTCTTTTTCTGTGTCCTTGCACGTTCAATGCATTCACAACTTTGGAATTTTGGAGAAACTGTCATGGGGAGGTTAATGCTTCAGCTTGCCATTACATAAATTATGGAGATGAAACACATTAATCTGTTAGGCCTATGCATTCCAACCCTAAGCAGTAATGGAAGCTGTGTTATATGAATGAAAAAAATTAGATGGAACTTCAGTTTGACCTGAAGAAGTTTTCCTTTTACGAGTGCTTAAAAACAGCTCCCAGATATGTGGACTGCAGCTTCCCTAGAAACAACTACTTTTTCTAAAAAGAAAAAAAGAAAAAAAAGGAATCCACTTTATTTAAGTTTTATCCCTTTTAACTTATGCACAATTCAAAATGCTGCCCTTTTTCACAAATCTCAGAAATAGGAATATTTATTTTGCCAAAGTTAGAGCTTTTCCTCCTCTGATGTATGGCATAAGCATTTGATAACTGTTGCAATTTTGTCAGAAAAGTAACATAACCAAAGAATAGCAAAAAAAGTAAAATCTGAACTAAATATTCCATTTAAATGTTTGCAGTACATTCCAAGGGCTTGTTTCCTTTCTTCAAAGCATTGAGAAGAGAGTCTACTTAGAGTTGAGAACTGGTAGAAGGAAAAGTTAGATACCTTCTCCTCCCTGATGCTTTTTCTAACACAAATTACAAACACACTATTTATTGAAGCTGTTTGAAATCGATTGTTAGGAGATGCACTTGAGGAACCTAATTCCCCCGGCCTGGTTGCCCTACAGATATGTCAGATTTATTGTAGACTAGAGAATTCTGAGAGGTGGATCTCACCTCTGAAAGGCACTCAGGTTGTGGTGAAGCTGATATAACCTTTCAAAAGCCTACAGCTTGTTGGGCAAAGATTGGATCATACCTAGCTTCTCTGAAATGGTGGTACCCACTCACCCCACCTCCATTTCTTCCCACATTTGCTACCAAATATTCTTGCCAATGCTGGTGAC
>WNWU01000001.1:62182720-62194870 GCA_012654045.1 Ptyas mucosa | reverse complement strand
GTGACAATGCAATTTGATGCTAAATTCCATTAGCAAACCACTTGGGAAATAACTTGAAATATAATCTTTACGATTAGAAACTGACCTAGTTAAACATAATCTCTTAGTTCCTTCCATGTGGTCTTTTCACAACTCTGAGGGGCACTGGTGCAATATTCCCTTGAACACACATCCCACGTTCTTTCTTCTATTTTTTTCTCTGTTTCTTTTTGTCCATTGAGGTCAACTGCCCAGTAACTGGGAATTTAATATTGTAATACCAAAGTAACTGTGACATCATATTTTGAATGATTAGCTTCACTACTGCTTTGTATGAGACATTTCCAACTAATAATTTCAAACTTCAAATTATACTTCAGCCAAAACTGCTCCACATGGGGCAGTTGCAGAGGTGGGTTTCAGCAGGTTCTGACCAGTTCTGGAGAATCAGTAGCGGAAATTTTGAGTAGTTCAGAGAACTGGCAAATGCCACCTCTGATTGGCCCCGCCCTCATCTATTCTCTGCCTTCCAAGTCCCAGCTGATCGGGAGGAAATGGGGATTTTGCTGTAACCTTCCCCTGGAGTGGGGTGGGAATGGAGATTTTACAGTATCCTTTCCCTGGAATGGGGTGGGAATGGAGATTTTACAGTATCCTTCCACTGCCATGCCCACCAAGCCACGCCCACCAAGCCATACCACACCCACCAAGCCACACCCACAGAACCGGTAGTAAAAAATTTTGAAACCCACCACTAGGCAGTTGCCTTGAATCCCCCTCTCCCTTTAAGAAAAAGCCCCATCTCCTATAGTTACCCTGTTTTCCCTTATTATCATGAAAGAAGGTCAATGAGAGGAAAAAGATCCCTGGGACCTGAGAGATCCTCTCCCTTTTCCTAACCATCTGCAGATCCTCGATCTTTGGATAAGGTGTCCAGATATGAAGCCATGTGTTAACAATGAACATGGACCCCATGCCCTGTGCCTTCAAGAATGGGGCTTTTAAAAAAAGCATCAGTATCTGCAAACAGAGGTAAACAAATTTCTGACAAAGACCTTTCCAGCTTCTTGTTCTTTGCCAGGAGCTTTTGTATACTTTGGACCAATTTTCATGCACACCTGCTACCTGCCTCCCTTCTGGGTTTTATTGGCACTTGTTGAAAGCAGTGGCTTGCCCAGTGAAGTGTAGAGAACAGGCAACAGCCATTTGGCTTCTTGGCCTCTGTGGCTTCTCTGTTTGGAGCCATAGCAGGAAGGCAGAGCATCATACAGAATGTTTTAATCAGTACAAGATGGTTGCACACAGCAGAGCTATTTAGAATGTGCCAAGGAGACAGTTTCAGTTAACAAAAGGAGATAGTCGTTAAATCAATGAGATTAGATCCTAGTCTAGTTCTTAGATTATGAAAGAAACATCAAAATATTTATTTAGGGGGAAAAGAGGTCTCAAAAGTTTGAAACAGTGAGGCACAATGTTCAAAAGCTTTACATTACATCCCTCCATACAGCAGTGCTCTGATATGGAAAAGAATCCTAGTAAAGCATAAGGGAATTCTGTGTTTTATGATTTATTTAATGTATTTTTATCCTGATTATTTTCTTTTCAGGTAGTTGCCATACTTGGAGGGAAAAGCAGCCATCACACTTAGACATCCACAAAGCAAAATGCACAACGGAAAAAAATAGAAGCAAAAAGCAAATCAGTTCTTCATGAATAGATACTGGTCATGTTATTCTCTTTCAGAATAAATAATGTTCTGCAAACATGAAGACACGAAGTCAGAAATATTAACAAAAATGATTAAAAAAAAAACATTGGTTACCACATCAGTTTTGCTCTACCTCTCCACACCTTTCTATCCTTGCAAGCACTACTTTGCTTGCACTACTTCTTGCCACTTGTTTAGGATAATTAATCTGGCGTTTACTCTCCTTCTCAATCCATTCATTTTTACTTCATGTATTTGTTCTGCACTCCGTGATTTCCTCTATATGATCTATTTCATTGTGCTTTCATATAAAGTCCTTTGGTTTTAAATTCAACCTGCATTCATTTAGCATCCATGCATTCTTGACCCATTCTCTTGTGTTACTATACATTCTTCTTATGTAGCCCGTTTTACTGTATTCAGTTTGTTTATTTCTTCTGATGTAAGTCTGCAGCAATGTTCTTGGAACATAGAAGGCTCAAAGAAAGATGTTTCAGCCACATCAAGACATTTCTATTTCCATGTTAAGCTACTTAAAGTGAAGTATATTGTATTCACCTCCTCAGAGTAGCTAATCTGCTAATTAGTTTGAAACAATTTTTCTCCAAATAGATTGAGCATCAGGTACAAAAATTTAAATGTGAAATGATATTCAATGTTTCCAGGCCCACTGTAGAAAAAAAATGAATGACATGATATCATTTTTGTCTCCTTACTAAAAATCTAATTTCCACATGTGCATTATATTGATGCCCAGATAGAATGCTAATCAGTGCAAGAAGATTGGACATTTTTAAGACCTTTTCTTAACATTGCGTACATATTTGGAGCAGAAGTAGAATGTGAAGAAGATCTTTTAAGGCAACTGAAGTCTTATCTCTACCACTTTGCATGTCACAACTCCAAGATTGTTCTCATTTACACAATACACTATGGGAGATACCACTTCAGAAATGGTACCCTAGTTACTATCATCAATATACATGATGATATATCAATGATATGATATATCAATATATCAATATATCTCTGGTGCAAATAATATGTTAAGAAACTGAATTGGGAAGCCTTGTAACTAAAGTTCCTCCAAAGTGTATACAGTAGTAGGTGGAGATTTCAGTGACAGATGGGTCCTGATGATAATCAGGACATCACATCACTGGTTTTGTCTGCTAGTTCCTGAAGCCTTTGCATGGCCATTTATGTTTTGTTCAAAAGACCAAAAATGGGTTTAAGCGGATTTCTACTTGGCCCATATGGCTAGCAGGCTTAATTTCCATCTTATACAGATCTCTTGAAAATGACCACTTGTCTGATTTTATCTTTGGGCTGAGTCCACAATGAATGTTATTATTTATATTGTATTATTTATATTTATATTAGGTTGCTTTTGAATTTCTCCTTAGTTCAACAGCTATAAATTCCCAGGCATTTTTCATTTCAAATATTTTGACCAACAAGATTATGCTAAGGTCTTTACCAATTTTACCCATTTTTTCCAGTAGGAAGAGAACATCATATGAAATTGTTCTTTCACTCGATAAAAATAATCCTGCTTCAGAAAAAAATCTTTTCTGTTTTCATCTTTCCTTGCTGTTAGTTGAATTTCTTACAACAAAGAGAGCTACAGTAAGTAGTGTGGGAATTACAAAAGCGTTTAACCAGTGTAAATTCTGTTCATCCAATCTGACAAATGTCATTTCTCTAAATTGTGGTTTGATTTCAAATGGTTACCTGAAACAAGAAAAAAATGTTTATTGCAAGGTTGAATGTACATAAAATGGACATGAAGATAATGTCTTACTAAACAAAACAAAAAAAACACCCTCGTATAAATAACTGCTTCAAAGACAGAAGAGAAACATCTTGAAGGACAATTGGGCATGCTTCATTCTGGTGCGCAAAACAAAAGACTTGACCTCATTTTGGCATTATGGTCCAAGGCAGTGGGACAAGTATTTTAGAAGAATGATATTTCAGTGAATTCTGAAGGGATGAAGTCTTGGCTTATGAGTATCTCAAACAGGATTTAAAGACTTTGTCTGACTAGCTACCAGGAATGACTGCAGAGGTTAAAAATTTGATTTTTGCTAAGGCCTGGAAAGACTCTCAGAAATGAGATAATTCTACCTGAGCAGGAGAAAAATCAAACCAACCCAAACCTCAGCTTGATAACCTTCAAACTTAGCTTGCCTGTTTATAAACATTAATAAGCATAAACAAATCCCTGCTAAATGAGTCTAGCAATCATTTCCACCGTTATTAAAAAATATAGGAGAGATGCCTTGCTAAATACAGTCAGGATATTTTATGCCAGGAACTCATACTGGAGACGGAAAGACAGGTTAGAACAAGTACATTTTGAAGAGCAAACTAGCTTTAGGGAGCGTTGCTTTATATGCCACGCATGTATTTCAAAAGTGAGTTCATTGTATCTTATGGCCTTTAGGAGTATACCATAGTTCAGGGCAGTGATGAAATGTAAAATTTGTTACTACTGGTTCTGTGGGTGTGGCTTGGTGGTGGGATAACGTGACTGGGTGGGTGTGGCCAACTTTAAAAAAACTTTTTAAAGCATTTTTTTACAATCTATTTGGGCGAATAGGTTGTTAAAATGCTTTTAAAGGATAAAAAAAAGGCTCTGATGATCATAGCTGTGGCACGCAAATTTGTAGTTTATTAATCTTACACAGAAATAAATATCAATCTTCATAGAAATGAACTTTGCTGAAGAAACTATTATTACCTAGGTTACCTTCTTCTACCCTACTGTCAGTATATTGCAAGCCAATGATAAGTCTTTTGTTTATCATAGATATAGGAAGACAATCTGACCTTGCTAGGGTTCTAAATCTTTCTATTAGTTGAAATATACGGTACTGTATTATAGTATCTGCAGTATATCTTCCTTCAGTTTTCTGTCCTGTGAGGAAGCTATAGAAGGATTCCTTTGAGGAAATAACTTTGGCTTTATGTTGATGGACAGGTTGAAACCATCAAACAATAAATTCATTACTATAAACTCTGTATATCAGTAGTACATAGATCTCTTACCAAGCTCTACAGATCAATTTTATATCTACCAAATGCTTCTTTCACAACATTACCATGTTCTTGGTTACAGCATGAAAAATATTGTTTTCATATATTCATAGCTTTAGAGTTCCTTGGATTATATTAACACTCTGAAATAACAAAATCACAGAGTAATTTAATTGGTTAGTATTTTAATTAGGTTTTAATCAATTTTATAATGTTTTATCATTTTAGTATGATAAATTTTAGCTTTATAGCCACACTGTAGTACCTATGCTTTATGTTAATATGACTTATAATCAGTTTTGTGCAATCTATAAACAAAGGCTGTTTTAAGCCGTAACTGATAATTCTGTGACAAATTTTGTAGCTATGAATATATGAAAACAATATTTTATGTTATAATTTATGCTGGTCAGAAACTAAAATAAAGTTTGATTGACTGACTGATTGATTGACTAAATATTAACATAATAGTTTTAATGGTTTTGTAAGTGTATATTTATAGAATATAATAGAATCTAATAGTAGGAAAAAACTGATCTTTTAAAACATTGCTATTAATGACTAGTAAATTATACATAGATTTGTATTAAAAAAACAACAACAGTAAGTACAGTCCAAAATAGTATTTACAATTGGGACTGCAATAGAAAATTGCAATATGGATGTCTGGAAATGTGCATTAAGGAATTTAATGACGCCTGTCCAGTTACTCTTCTTTTCCATGCTCTGTGCACACCAATTTCATAGAGTACAATGAACCAAATCAGATTTTTAAAAAATCTTTTGTAGGAACTATTGGTATACAAGATGTTACACTTATTTACTAGCTTAGTGTGTTATCTGCTGTTACCAGCTATTTATTTCATTAAATATATAATACAAACCCAGAAAGTGGGTTAATTGAGAAACTAGGTTGTGCTATGTGAACCCTGACACATATTTACCTTCTGTCTTGCTCCAAAATTGAGGCATGGGTTTTACTCTGTTTTTTGGGTGATACCTCTAAAAATAATTGGCATTTTCTCACAGTAATTGCTACCTTCCCTTTGGTGTGTGTCTTGTCCGCCTTGTCTTTATAAACAATGGTGCTCACCTTAATGTTGGCAATAGAGGGAATTATATTTATCATTTTATTCATCCCTTAATCTTAATAGTTTTAATCAGATATGAGAGAAGATGATATGGAACAAATCCAAGACACCTGCTAAAATACAGTTTACCTCACTAAGGACCAAATTATGCCTTGGGCAATTGTAACATGCTCAAGGAAATATAGCGTGCTGCAAATTGGCCTTGTTTCCTTGAACTAGTATGTACTATTATGATCCAAAAACCCCAGCCACCAGCACCATTAGGAGGGGGAGAGGTGGGTCAGGCCAACACAGAATTGTGACATCACAGTGCAACCTTTTGTTTTCAAATAGGTATCACAACATCACGCACACATTCCAAAGGGATGGAGCTTGCAACACAATGGTACAAAGCTACTTTTGTCATTTTGTCAGAAAAGTAGTAGTTGTTGCAAACTCCACATCCATTCATGTAACTGAAACGTTCCCTACAGATTCAGTGCTGGGTGTATTCTTCAAAAAAAGTGATACAATCTTATGACTGACATTTAATGACTTGTTACACATATTATGTATGAGCTGATAGCGTTAAGGCTCTTATCTGATTACATGGGGAGCAATAAAAGGAACTATTAACATAACATTTGAGATAAATCAAAAGTAATACAAGTGACAAAACTACCAATACCAAACTGCAAGTTGGATCTGTAGTAGAGCTGGTTAAGTGATGCTTCTCCCTTTTCTTCTCTACTCACATTTCAGATCTTGAACTGGAAATTCCCTGTTACTTTCTCCTGTCTCTGCATTTTCAAAATCCAATCAAGCCATGTGAAATAAACTTCTGATATGTGACTTTCTTCTGTATATAACTTCATTCGAAAAACTGAAGGCAAGCTATTGCTACATTTTGCTAAACATGAATAGGATTGAACTTGGTGCTGAAATAACTGAAGCATAACAGCAAAATAAGAAAATAAAATTTGAAAGTAATAGGAAATGTAGAAAGAGTTAGATTCTATAAAGTTGTGATCCAGATCTCTGGCTCCACTTGCCCAGAAGAATGATAACAGCAAAAAAAAAAAAAAAAAAAAAAAAAGCCAGATAGAACTAGAGCCAAGGTAAAATCTTTGGATTTTTATATCCTTGTTCTGGTCAGGGTTGGAAACTGAACTAAGGCAACTCTTCAAGTGGGCTTCTCATAATAACCAATGGGAGTCTTTGAAAGTGTTCACTGGATAAGATCAATTAAGTCTATTGAGCTCCTTAATAAGATTGGCTATGGACAACTGTTTCTGGAAAAAGAGGATTAGAAGGACTTTTGCTGCATTCACTTATGATTACAGGTATGGCCACATCCTACCAGACTACCACAAGTTAGAGTCTAACAATAATGAGTTAATTGTTTGCATTTTCCTTCATGCTTTTGCATAAACAGAAACCAAAACACAATCTGTAGTTTTCCAATGTGTTGTCTCAGCTTTTAGTTCAGAGATGTTATAATGCTATAACACTAAATAATAATATTACAAATCCAAGATCTTTGATACACATACTGTATTTCAAATCTAAAACATGAGTCCAGACCCTTCAGTGTTTCTTTTAATAGGCCTCTCTCTATTAACTCTCAGTTTAATCCACCTGACCTTTTCAAGAACAGAACTATAGGTTTCAGGCACATTATTAACAACAATAACTTTAACTATCAAGTTTATATTTGATGTTTACGGAAAATATAATTAACTGAATTTTTAGTGGAAATGAGTCTCATGTTTCACAACGTTCTCCAGTCCTTCCAGATTTCAATTGTACCTGATTGTTATCCGCTCATATATTGTGTCTACATCAATGCATCCTACAATCTATTTTGCATTTGGATTTAACCTTTTCTTCATTTCATTTTAATTTTCAGTCAACATGAAACAAAATGTTCGTCTTTTCAGTGGTGTTATGGTTATGTAATGGTGCCTGCTCATAGAGGTAATTTAAAAATCCTAGTGCGTAGAAGCATTGCAGGTGTTTTATATATATATAATTTTAGGTGTTACCAGGTTTCTTCTCTATGTTTACAAAGAGGTATTTAATAAGTCCAAAATGCTTTTATTTTACAAGCTCTTGTTTTCCTGGTTGATATCCTTTAACCTCTTGCCAAACCATGGCTGCTGGTTGTGGCAAAAGTGTGAGAGTCACAGATGGCAACACATTGGAAGCTCCTCTCTGCCTTTTCATCTGAACACAAGTCTCCCAGGGGTGTGTTCAGGAAATAATGCACGATTCAGCTGTCATTACATCAACAGGAGCAACAGGCTTGGAAGAGGATATTTTGTTTGTTTGCTGATTTCTTCCTATTTATCCACTCCAAAACAGGTGAAACTCCTGCTCAGTCTCTGCAGTTTTATACCCCAGGGCTGCTTTACACAGACAAGACTTTCAGAGTACAAGGGACTTACTGTATATAAAAATCTATTTGTTCGGGATATACAAGCAGAAGAGGTGATAAATAGGCAAACTATCGCCAGAGTTACTAAATCTGGGCTGCAAAAATCCAGACAACCACTAGCAGTGAATAGTTTTCCGCCTTTTAAATGGTCACCTGGTCTTTGCAGCCCAGATCTGGAATTGCTATCACAGAGCATAAATCTCAGGAAGCAGAAAATTACATCCTTAAGGTAGAGCAGTATATACTTAAACTGGCAGAGCTTATTGATAAAGCTAGAAATCCATCTGGGGTTAAGTAGCTTAGCTGGGCTTATTTCTATCCTATTACAGTTGATGCAATTTTTAAAATAAAAATGCTTTGCTCACCTGTCTATTGTAATAGGAAAAGTGCTATTGAAGCTTCTTGTGGCTACTATGCTTCTCCTCAGAAACTTCCTCTTCAGAGTTTGTACACTGTGTTGGCCAACACAGCAACAACATTATTGATATCAATATTATCAATATCATATTATCTTCTCACTGTTTGCAATGAACCAGTTCATGTTGTTGAATTCTTTTCATTGTCTTAATTTTTAATTTATCATTTTTTGAGATAAAACAGTGCTAAATGGAAGGAATTATGGTATAGAGTTAGGGGGAAAGGCAAGATAAAACAATATATGAAATTCTATATGATATACAGAAGCCAGACAGGGACATTTCTCTTTTTCTGTTTTAATTCTAAAATACTAAGTTACCAGGGGTGGTATTCACTTACCTTCGCTACCGGTTCGCAAATGTGCGAGCCTTCTGTGCATGCACAGAGGGTCAAAGAAGGGACATGATGACGTCTGGGTGGGCGGGCGGAGCCTCCCGCCACTGCTACCGGATCGTGTGATCCAGATAGCACTGGCTGAATTTCACCACTGTAAGTTACTCAATAGGGATGTGGGTGTTATTTTTGTGCTATTTGTGCTGTTACCTTCATCTACAGATATCATCATATCTGATGCAAAAAGAAAAAAAAAGATAATGAGAGCCATCAATATTATGCTGACTTACTTGACTTTATAGAAGCAAATGAATGGAAGATAAGTATAGCGGTAGAGAATCAGTGGTTAAGGCATTGGGTTAGAAGAGACTGTGGGAGACTATGAATTTTAGTTCTGTCCTAGGCACAAAGCCACCTAGGTGACATTGGGCCAGTCAATCTCTTTCAGCCCTAGAAAGGAGGCAATGGCAAACCATTTCCAAACAACCTTGTCAAGGAACCTGCAGGGATTAGTTCAGGCAGTCGCCAGGAGTCAGAATCTGACTTGAAGGAACACACATACAAGGTATCGCAATAACTATTAATTATAAAGCTATAGTACCAGTTACAGAGGAATCTGCAATTTCCATTTCCCAAAGAAAATAAAGTAGCCAATTTGTTACCAAGTCAGAACATTTGTCTTTTATAGGCAATGGCAGATTTGTTTCCCCCCATGATCTGCCAGCTCTTTTTGTTATCTATTTTGCTGCCTTTTATTGAATGGGGCTTGATTCATTTCCAACAGCATATTACAAGGTAAGATTATGCACTCTGCACAAAACTTGATTTATAAGGTAGCATTAAAAGACTGGGAAAATGGCTTGGCAGAACAAGAGCTTTCTCGTGGGATAATCAGAAATCGAGGAAACCTTTCATATCATTCAGCTGGCCATCTGAGGCTTTCTGTATAAAATTTCCATTTGGCCTCCTGGGGATTGCATCAGTTTTGTTGGACCCAACAACTTTAGTTCATCTGAATAAAAATCAGAGCGTTTATTTTTCAGTCCATTGATTTTATTCCTGACATTGTTGGCTTGGACACGCAATGTAGAAAGATAGCACTGTTGGTAATGACAGAATTCATGCATACCTGGGAATAGCAGGGATTAAATCTGAACTCCTTCTTTAGATTTTTATCCCACCTTTAATATATATATATATATATATATATATATATATATATATATATATATACACGTTTTCTGAGGTTTTCGCGGGTGTTTGTATGTAGGTCTTTGGTTATTCGGGTTTTCTCCCACGTAAAATTGGAAGTGTCTTGGCGACGTTTCAACGAAGTCTCATTCGTCATCTTCAGGCTGGTGTTCTCGGCTTCGTGCTTCCAGGAGCAAACTCATTCCAGGAACAAACATTCCAGGAGCAAACTCATTGCTCCTGGAAGCACGAAGCCGAGAACACCAGCCTGAAGATGACGAATGAGACTTCGTTGAAACGTCGCCAAGACACTTCCAATTTTACGTGGGAGAAAACCCGAATAACCAAAGACCTACATACAAACACCCCTCCTATTTTCCCCACAATAACAACAACCCTATGAGGTCAGTTGGGCTGAGAGAAGGTGACGCCCTCAAAGTAGGCCAGCTAGTTTTTTTATATGTTTAAGGCAGTACTAGAACTCACAGTCTTTTGGTTTCTAGGACAATATTTAACCAGTACACCAAACTGGTTCTTCTGCTTGTAAAATATGCCTTCTGAGTTATAGCCTCTCTACCATATTTCCTATGTATTTGTCCAGATTCTGTCTATGTTCTGTGTGGCCATCACAGTCCATCCGGGAACTGTTACAAAGAGTCTTCAACTTACAGCGACAATTGGGACAAAACCTCGGTTGATAAGCAAAGCGATCATTAAGTTTTATGACTTTTTTTCGCTGTGGCCATTAAGTGAATCACACTATCATTAAGCAAACACAACTTCCCCCCTTGACTTTGTTGACAGAAGCCTCCAGGAAGGTCACAAATGGTGATCATGTGACTGCTGTTGTTGTAAATACAGGCTACTGTCAAGCACCTGAATTTTAATCACACAGTGGGAACACCGTGATAGTCATAAGTGCATCAATAATCATGATAAGGTGACACCAGATAGGTTGAAAATATTGAATATCTTGATCTATCCAATTGGAGAACATTTAGCCCTTCTGTTCAGGCCTTCTACTTTCAACCCTGCTCTAGAAAACAAAAAACAAAAAAATTCCTTTAGATCTTCTTGCTTAAAACCAGAAATATGGAACAAAACCTTGTGAACACAAGGGATAGCCGTGCAATCATGCAGTCTTGCAAATGAGAAAGGTTTATTGAAAAATTCCCATCTTAAAACATTGTAGTCAAATTTCTAGGTATAAAAAGGAATGTATTTTAGGAAAGGAAAATAAGAAGACAAGCAATTCACAGGCAAAAGATTATAAATATAATTTTAAAAATCAGTCTAAGTAATGACTTTGTTTACATGATATTCAGAATTAGCTCACATGTTCTACTCAATTAACTCAGTTTTCTGAGTTCAAAGGATATAAGACAATATTGATACATCATGATAGATTGGGCAGTTTGTGGTTAAACTACTTTTTAGCTAGTTATATATTATTGTAAACAGAGTTAATTGCAAAGAGTGAGTTGATTCTGACCACTTGGTTAGAAGTTGTTAAACACACCATTCTTTTTGGTCTTCTGCCATTAAGAGCTATACTTTCGCAGATTTATAGAATAAGTAAAATTCAGCCTTTGGGGGATGTTTGCTTTGAACAACCAAATGATAAATTCTAGCTCTGATGTGAAAGATCTGGACAACAAAGTAGAAAATTATCTGTTGAACCCAGATTCCAAAGTCACTCCTATTGAATGTAGTTCTGTAGTGTTGTGATCCCCTAAAATGATAAATGAATGTGTGCTTTCTTAATTAAAAATTAATCTGTAACCTCCAAATCTTGCTGAATTACAGCAGTCAGCAAATATTTAAAACTATTATTATTGTTACTAAAAATAAAATCTATTTTTAAAGATAAAAAGAAGAAATAGTATCTATTTATCATCTATGTATCATCTATCTATGAAGCATCCATCTATCTATCTATCTATCTATCTATCTATCTATCTATCTATCTATCT
>WNWU01000001.1:62108595-62177747 GCA_012654045.1 Ptyas mucosa | reverse complement strand
TACTCTACTCTACTCTACTCTACTCTACTCTACTCTACTCTACTCTACTCTATTCTATTCTATTCTATTCTATTCTATTCTATTCTATTCTATTCTATTCTATTCTGGTATCTAAGATCTTTTGAGTAACCTTGTTTTCTTGGCATCCAAAGAGATAACTAAAAAAGTTGATTTTCTCTTATCTTAACTAGCTATCTTAACATATACCAATGTGTTCTTCCAGTGACAAGCACAAGATAATTCCTAAAGTACATTCTGATGGGCAAATTAAAAGTTAGATAACTACCTTCAAATTAGAAGTGAAACTTTAGATGTTATATTATCTACTGACCTGTAGAAGGCACTACTCAACTGGTTTTGTCCTTAATGGGACTCTTCAGTCATAGTTATCTTCCATACTGGGTATTTTCTGTTCAACACTTTAAAAGGATTTTGAAATATGCCCTGCACTTGTTGACTATACAAAGCGTTTAGTTTTAGAGCTACCTTGGCCCAGTGCCAAGTACCTGCAGGAGGGGAGATCTTATAGTATACCTTCACTTCTATAAGTGAAACTTGCCCTCCATCTCCATTGAATTTCTCCATTTCTGCAGAGAGACTCTGTTTTCAGGGGAACAGGCAACATTTTCATGCAATGCAATGCATATTTGTGTTCAGAGCACATCTGCAATGCTGAGTTCCACCTCCACACACACACACCCCTCCCCAGTTGCACAATGATAGACATTAGCATGTCGTGTATAGAACTAATAATGATTTGCTGGATTTTAGAATACAACCCTCAATGTTGTAATATGAGTCAATGAAAACAGGAAGGAAAATCCCGTCTAGTTCATCTCTTGCTTGACCCTAGAAGCAAATTTGATCTCATCCATTTTCCTTTGATGGTATTTCTTGGAAACATACTGCTCAGTTGCCTTGGAAATAAAGATGTGTAATTTGTTTAGCGCAGTGGCATGACAAGTGGTTTTTCCGCTGTGTTCTCCGTTCAAGAGGATGCTCTGGTTCTCTTGCTCCTGCTTCCCCTTTCATTTCTCTCTCTCTTGATACAAAAGGCTCTCCCTCTTCAGATTCCTGCTTTCTTTTATTCAAACCTATCATCATCTCCCCACAGGGAATCCACTGACAGTGATTGAGACTAAGGGAAATGGTATCATCTCCATGCTGAAGAGTGTTAATGGGAGTTAAGTGCATAATTCCCAGCAGAAAGAGCTAAGAATATACAGTAGAGCCCGGTTAATTTACTCTTTGCTCTTTCACAAAACCAAGAGATGCCGTTGCTCTTTAACCTCGGCTAGCCATGCAATGCTTTGAGCTCCAGCACCTTGGAGAATCTCTGCCTTCTTTTTTATATCTCCCGGCAGACAAAACTAACGGAGCTTGTTGGATGCGGTTGTTTTTGAAATTCATTTGATTTTTTCCCCTCCCGCCTAATGAAATGTTGCAGCCTGCTTTCTGCTGTGCAGTACATGACCTGTGGTAAAGCAGTAACAATCTCACAATAAAACAACAAAAATGAATGGCCCAATGGAAATATTTATAGCAACTTAGAGAAGGAAGATAAAAGCTAACAGCCCAAGTAGATAAAGTGTATTTATTCTTCATTGGCGGCCTTCCTTAATCTGGTGCTTTCCAAGTTAGGCTAACTGTGAAGTATGGGAGCTGTAGTTCCAATACAGGCAGTGGTGGGATTCAAGTAATTTAACAGCCGGTTCTCTGCCCTAATGATTTCTTCCAACAACCAGTTTGCCAAACTGCTCAGAAAGTTAACAACCAGTTCTCCCGAAGTGGTGCGAACTAGCTGAATCCCACCACTGAATACAGGTAGTCCTCGACTTATGCCCACAATTGAGCCTGACATTTATGTTGCTAAGTGAGAAATTTGTTAAGTGAGTTTTGCCCCATTTAAGCACTTTTCTTGCCATGTTTATTAAGTGAATCACTGCAGTTGTTAAATTAGTAACATCGTTGTTAAGGGAATCTGGCTTCCATTGAGTAGTGCCTTTGCTTGTCAGAAGGTCACGAAGGGGATTACATAATCCCAGGACACTGCAACTGTTGTCAAGCATTCAAGAGTAAATCACAGGACCATGGGGATGCTGCAATGGTCATAAGTGTGAAAAATGGTCATAAGTCATTTTTCAGTGCTGTTGTAACTCTGAATGGTCACTAAATGAACTGTTGTAAGTAGAAAATTACCTGTATAGCTGGAAGAGGCCGGGTGGAAGTAGGTTCTTCTGAATTAATGCTTCAGAAATATAACACCTGACAGTTCTATGAGCATTTGGGGAATTTGAGATCAAAGACAATTTGAGAAATGTAGTTTGAAATGGATTGTTTGCTAGAACTTTTATCATCCTGTTTCCACAAAACAAGAGAAATTTTAGTCAGAAAAGCTGCTTTACAGACCAGTTCCATTTCTATAAATATAAATATTTTGTATGAGATGCTTTCAGTTGCATTTTATATTCTGAATCCATGAGAGACAATAAAAAGACTATGGAGAATTGAAACAATATGCCTGGAAATAATATAACTTCGTGATTACCAATAATAAAGCAGACGCACACTGTTTTATTTATGCCTTTAAATGAGTGACCCCAAATCCATTGTTATGACTTGATATTGGTTTTGAGCAGTGGTGGGATTCAAATAATTTAACAACTGGTTCTCTGCCCTAATTATTTCTTCCAACAACCAGTTCATCAAACTGCTCAGAAAGTTAACAACCGGTTTTCCTGAAGTGGTGCTATTAATACATTTGTCTATATCTCTTCTCTAACCAATGGTAAAATTGTCTCCATATCTTAAAATATTCCGTATCCTCTCTTTCTTTAATTATCAAAGTCAATCTATTCATTTCTGCACAGTCTAAAATTTTCTTGATTACTTCCCCTTCTGAAGGGATTTTCTCTGCTTTAGATTTTGTACATTTTTTAGTTCTTCAGATGTTCTCATTAAGCATGTTGATAGAAATGACAGGAAATATGGAAGGAAGCGAACATCTAGAACAAACAGTTGTTTCAGCCAGAAGCTCTGCAATTAACAGTCAATCAAAAGGTAGGGTGTATGGATTTAATACACAGACATTGTTAATATGAAACTGGAGACACATCACTTTAAAGACAGGACTTGGTATGACAGAGACATAAAGTCTTTCCTAATCTGACAACAGCCAAGCTTCTTCTGGGAGTTGTAGCCTAAAACATCCCAATTGCACAAAGCTATAAGAAGCAAATTTACATATTGATTTCTTTTCTCTTATTAACTATTACAAAAAATGGTCGTAGGAGTTTTTAAGGCAACACAAATCTTTCCAACCCTGATGAGTGCTTTATACACCAAAGGTTCCAGGTTCAGGTCTTGGAATTTTCTCAAGAAAGGTTCAAAGAGCAGATAATGGAAGATGCTTCTTCCTGAGATTCTAAAAAGATGCAGTAATACAGGTGTTTTTCAATCTTATCAACTTTTACAGAAAGAAAGCCAGAAACGTACAGGGGAGAAATGTACAGCCAAATATCATCAGTGTACTGATGATACACTACCTTGCTCTGTGTCAAAAGAGGACCTCATCTAGCGACTTTCTGTAATTGTTAAATAGACACGGGGAGAGAACAGAAACCAGTCAGCTCTCTGCAGGCTCATTGGGGTGGAAAAATAGCAATGTTTTGCCACATTTATCACCATGAGGTAATTCTTAAGAAAGCCTCTTACCTGTGCTTAGTTGGGTTCACCCTTTCCGTAAAAATCCTTGACACAAAACTATGATATGCCTTTGTTTCTATTTTTAGCATTTTTTCCCCACAAACTCACAAACCTTTGCATGGATTTTAGTTTATGATTACTATACCTTTATCCATTATTTAATCATTCATTGCTTTAATGGCTATTGTTTCTGCTTGGCTGTTTTAATATAATATGTCATTATTTGTAACTGCATAATTTACTTTGAAGGCCAGTATAAGTGTGCAGGTGTGATTTAAATATTGAATAAATAAATGAGCGAGGGTGAGTGTTTTACCCTGAGGCAACAGAAATTTGATTGTGTTTTTAAACAGCAAGCTTCAGGGTTGACGAGAATAACTTCTTAAAAAATACTTTAGTAGATGTAGTCCATTTATTCGTTTATAAGCATTTATAAACTTGTCCAACTCACCACTACATGATGCTGGGCAGAATCCAATATAACCATACTAGTTAAAAAATATGTTGTTAGGTAAAAGGTGACCATTTGCACTTGTGCATGTTTAAACTGGATCCACTGTTTCCTTATTGTGAACTGAATGAATGAATGAATGATTGTCAAAAAAAGGTCAACATTTGCAGAAAAGGGACAGGGCTCTGATTATGCACTCTGATTGACTACCTTTTAGAGTGGGACCATGATAGATACACGTGGATGTAAGCTTGTAAATGACAAGCCTATTTTGCTTAATATGCTTTTGAGTATTTTTCAGACTGAAACTAATGCTATTCTAGGCATAAAAGTCTGTAGAGATTCTCAGTCATCCAGGTCACAGTTGTCCCAAAGGTGCTTTTTCAGGTAGCAATTGGACTTTCTTGTTTTTTCTTTGAAGACGTTTTGCTTCTCATCCAAGAAGCTTCTTCAGAATCCTGTCAGAGCTGAAGAAGCTTCTTGGATGAGAAGCTAAACATCTTCAAAGAAAAAACAAAGAAGTCCAGTTGCCATCTTTGGGATATCCTAGGAATATATTTATTTATCTATTTGTACTCCTGCTTGGTATTGATGGCAGTTTATAGAATCTAAGAAGACAGGCAACTTTCCCAAGTGCTTACTGTCTAAATATCAACCCAGGAGAAAATAAAAATAGCAGAGAGATAAGTGGAGGTAGACATACAGTGGGAAAGAGGACATGATTGTTATAGTTACACGTCCTACATACGAAGGTTGAACTACCTATTGGGTTACAACTTACAGCAAGCCACCTGTTGTATTTTTATGTCATTAACATTAACATGGTGGCAAACAGCCTAGAAGAGTGAGATTTTATTATTCTGGATGAATGGAGCAGCTTTCAGCAATCCAGACAGGGAGAGGGTGAATGTTTCCAGACCCCGTGTCCAAGTGCTATTAAAAAAAAAAATCAAAGGCAAGAAGAGAGAGAATGAGAAAAGCCAGGAAAGCAATAAATATATATTGTCATCTCAAACTCTCCAGTTGTGTCCTGTATAAATCATAAAGAAACATCACATTTGATGGCTATTTGGCAGGAAGATTGCATAATTAAAGCATCGATGGACTGCACTGAAAGAAACCAGGACAGAGGAGCTGCTAGTTAGGAAAGGACCTGAATTTGCACTTATACTGGCAGATGCAAAGAGAAAGAAGTAGCTGAAAGGAAGACAGAGGTGCTTACTCTAGTAATGTATAATCGTCTCATCCATTCTGTAACAACGACTTTGGCTCTTTTAGGTCTAACCTTTTCTTGAATCTGCCTGGCAGTGCTCAAGATCAGTCCTGGAGCTTTGTGTGTTTAACTACAAGGGTGGGAAATATTTGACATCAGCAGAAAACCAGTTTACAAGGATAAGCACTTTACTGGGACTACATTTGAGGATGGAGGTGGAGGGAACACATTGTTTTCTAGTTAACTGCATCATTAGTTGTACTGTGTATTATTAATGAGCTAGTCTGTAACCTTTGTTTTTTAAGATAACTTTAATGAGGTAAAGCAGGATTGATAAAGTTATCAGCTTCTGCTTTGTAGAGGATACTAGGAAAAGCTGATTCTGAATTTATTAGAAACAGCAACTTCATTAGGCTTTATGGATGTGTAATCTCCCTCTACCAATGGGTTCAGTTCAGTTTGAATACTAACACAACATCAACCAAAATGAATGTCTGTAAATATAAATGTCAAATGGGAGACTAATCAGGTAGACATACATTTTGGCAGTTGTGGTAGAAATAACAACTTCAGATCTTCTGAAATAAATACATCTCATTTATTAGTAATTCATTGTATTCCCTAACTTTATCATCTACAGAATTTTTCTGCTAACTTCCTCAGTGCATCTTCTTTATCAGCCTATACCAAGGAAAATCTTTATTAGTGCTCTGTCCTTTTGTTCTTAATAGCCATGGAAGGAAAACATAGTCATAATGACATTTCCTGCTGGTGGGCTTTTCAGACATTCTTGTTTGATCACAATGTTGGACCAGAGAGCACTATGGTTGGTGTACGGAGGACTTGTAGACAATAAGCATTTGTGAACAAGTGCTTTATTTCTTCTAGATTAGATTGTATCAGCTGTGGGAGGGTTTTTCAGTTTTAATCCCCATAGACAATTAGTTTTTGAAGATTGAAAGTTGTTTCAGAGAAACTTTACCTATTTCACTTGATTTATTACCATTTCTGGTTGAACATGAGTCATAGATTTTGAAATAATATGCAAACTTATAAAACACAGCATGGCAGCATTTGCACACTAACTAAATTATAGTTTGTTTTAACTAGTAACCATATTGGTTGGCTTTATATCTAACAATAAACCATACAGTATTGTTTAAAAGACACACATATTGTACTAGGTCATCATCAAGTAAACCACATCATGGAATTGTGTGATTTATGAACTATACCTATGTTTATAATTCAGGAGTAGCAGTTCTTCCTCTAAAGGGCCTTTAATCCCTTTCTTTAGAAGGATTATGGAAAATTACCCCTCTAAGTATGCAGCCCTGTGTGAATTAATTTGGAAGAAAGTACTGTTGAGCTACTGTAAATGAAATCTCTTTTCAGGAAAATGTTCATAGCGTTCTATAATGTAAAAGCAGCATTGCGGTAAATAAGAAATGAGGCATCTTGTTTTCATATTGCAACTATTAGCATTGTAATTAAAATAATTTAAGGAAGGGGAGAGTAACAAATAAGCTGTTCTTATTGATTTCTATGTCTGCTTTGCATTATAGTGGTGGGGTGATTGTGGTTTTGCCTGTGGGGCTGGGACCACTGGAACTTCTCACTGCAGTGCTGGGGAAGCTGTCTGCAGTGTGACCCTTAAGTGGCCCTTCTTGTCAGGAATAGCTGCATTGGTGAAGCTCTAGTGTCTAGTAGATATCAAGGGACTACAGCAATGGGTTCAGACTGCTGCAGACCTGGCTCTCCATTGCTAATGTGCAGGGAGACCAAAAGGGAAAACATTAGGGGGGCAGATAGGTGGTTGTGGGGAGTTGAAGAGGAGGCAGTCCTTTACTTTGGAAGACTCGGGAGGGTCCATGTTGGAATGGCTTGGATTGTGATGGATCCTCTTCAGGTTCACTTAATAATGGCAACAAGGACTGCCAGAACTGCAGTCACTAAACAGGGCAGTTTCATGATGTCTTGCTGAACAACTGCATTGCTTAGCAATGGAATTGCCAGCCCCTTTTGTCGTCATTAAGCAAGGATTACCTGCACTCTTTAATTATTCTTATGATTAGGAATGTTTTTTTTAAAAAACACAGTTGGAATCTGCAGTCTTGCAATCTGATTCCAATATTTTGTAACTTACACTCTGGGGTAATCAGAAACAGATCTTGATCTTCTGTGGGGCATCCTTTCATATTTGAAAAATGCTTGTGTATCTCCTGCAGTCTTCTCAAGTTTGTCTGAATCCCTGTCTGGCGAAGAAGCATATCTAAAACTCAAGGTGTAAGCCCCCCAGAGATGCATCATCATATGCATCTTATAAGCAAGCAAAGAAAAATGAATAAATACATATGTATGTACAGTAAATATAAAACAGAGCTTCAGTCATAATGTGGCCACCAATTTGAATTTTTTTACACCCTCCCTGTCCTTGTTGGCATTCCTGATCCTTCTAACAGGGTGGTACTTAGAAGTAGACGTAATATTTGATTAACATTTTCACCAAAGCAGAATAAAATGGAATGATTACATCCCACGATGTGGAAATGCCTAAAACTGCATTTACTTTGTGTGTATCCATGACATACAGGTGATTTATATTCAATTTGTAATTGATTTTTTTTTCAAAATTACTAAACCTAGCCAGTATTCTATTTCCATCTTATTTTAGATTTCTGTTACCTAAGTGAAGAACATTGTCATTGTCTCCATTGCCATGTGCAAAGGTGGGGAGTGGCAAAATATGGGTTGTGATAAAAACTCTGACAAGGGATGTCATGCTGCAATGAAAAGAAAGATGGACTTACCCTGTAATGTCATGATATGTGTGCTTTGTGGTTTTGGAACCTCAGGTTTATGAACAGATGGCAATGTTGATCTCTGCTAAATTCCATTCTATCTTTATCATCTCATTTCTCTAGTCTATGAAGATTGTTTTGAATTTTATTTCTCTCTGCTAGGGTATTAAATACATATCTCCCAATTATGTGCCATCTAGAGATTGATGAGCATTGCCTCTATTTCTTCATCCAGTCATTTATAAAAATGTTGAAGAAACCTATTTGTAAGGAATTTGGCAATATTACATTTATCATCTCAACTGCCTTAGGAATAAGTTTAAGAGGGGAGACATGACTGATATAACACTTTGAATTAAATCATGGTTTGCTTAACCATGGTAGACTGAACAATTCACTGGTAATTAGATTGTTATGACATTCAAATTATAAAACAGGTAATAAATTAAAATAGCTGTGCTGATATAACATACTATATTACAATCATAGAAGTCCTGTTGTATCTATTACAAGGAAGGAACTCATCCAATGATTGATCCAAAGACAGCTAATGGGGTTTTTATTATTATTAAAGAACAATTTAAATCCAGGTCTTCAACATCAAACCTGAAATTTATCATTGTAATATCTTCCTTTGGTCACTAATTTATTATTATATATGTGGTAAAATTTGCAGGGTAAATTTACAATCTTATGGGCCACATTGGCGCAGTGGTTAGGATGCAGTTCTACAGGCTACTTCTGCTGACTGCTGTCAGACTGCAGTTGAGCAGTTCAATTCTCACTGGCTCAAGGTTGACTCAGCCTTCCATCCTTCCAAGGTTGGTAAAATGAGGACCCAGATTTTTGGGGGCAATATGCTGACTTTGTAAATTACTTAGAGAGGGCTGTAAAGCACTGTGAAGTGCTGCCTGCAATTATTGCAGGTTCGAATCTCACCAAGGCTCAAGGTTGACTCAGCCTTCCATCCTTTCTAAGGTAGGTAAATTGAGGACCCAGTTTGTGGGGGCAATAAGCTGACTTTGTATAAAATATACAAAAGTATGAAGGCTATTGCTTAGCGCATTGTAAGCCGCCCTGAGTCTCCAGAGAAGGGCGGCATATAAATAAATAAAAAAAAGTGGTATATAAGTCTAAGTGCTATTGCTATCTTTGCATAAATGTCTTCAAAGAAAGGTCTACATTACTGCAATATTGGTGCAACAGGGCCAAAATATAGCGAAACTCACAATAGTGCTTGAGTAAGTTAGGACTCATGATTTCATATTCTTCATTAATATAAATATTTTTCTCTGTTTATTTTTTATTTCAGAAGCTTTGAAGAATCTAATATTTACATTATTTTATTTATTTTATTCATGTAATTTATATGCCGCCCTTCTCCCAAAGGACTCAGGGCGGCTTACAAAACGGAACAAAAATTACATAAACATTAAAAATCCAATTAAAATTAATTAAAATTATTTAAAATCACTCCTGCGGATCAGCCCATTAGATGAAAGAGCCACGTCTTCAATTCGCGGCGGAAGGAGAGGAGGTCAGGGGCTGTCCTAAGGCCGGTGGGCAGCCCATTCCAGAGGGTTGGCGGTCCCACAGAGAACACTCTCTCCCTAGGGGCCACCAGCCTGGCTGATGGCACCTTGAGGAGGCCCGCTCTGTGGGAGTGCACAGGACAATGGGAGGATGGCAGGAGATGATCCTGCAAGTACCCCAGGCCTAAGCCATGTAGGGCTTTATAGGTGAGCACCAGCACCTTGAAACGAACCCGAAGAACCACCGGTAGCCAGTGCAGCTTATGCAGGAGAGGTGTCACAGGGGAGTACCGAGAAGCCCCCGTAACAACCCACGCGGCCACATTCTGGACTAGCTGTAGTCTCTGGGTGCATCCCAAGAGCAGCCCCATGTAGAGGGCATTACAGTAGTCCAACTGAGACGTAACAAGGGCATGAGTGACCGTGGCAAGGGCATTCTGGTCTAGGAAAGGGTGCAACCGGTGCACCAGGCATACCTGTGCGAAGGCCCCCCAGTCACAGCCGTCAAATGATCTTCTAAAGATAGCCATGAATCCAGGAGGACACCCAGATTGCGGACCCTTTCTGAGAGAGTGAGAACCTCCCCTCCTATCACTAGTGACGGGGCCACTAGATCACCAGATGCCGGTATCCACAGCCACTCAGTCTTGGATGGGTTGAGTCTGATCTACACATTTAAGTGGATAGCAAGGGTAATATTCAACTAAAATTTCAACTAAAGCAGCAGCCCCCAATCTTTCGGGGATCAGGGACCGGTTCCATGGATAGAGGTTTTCTGCAGACAGAGGGGGCATGGTTTCATGTGCTGCCTGCATCCCATGGATGGGGCTTTGCTTGTTTGCACGGCATGCAAATGGTTTCTGGCAAGCTGTGGACCGGTGCCAGTCCATGGACCGGGTGTTGGGGATCCCTGAACTAAATTCTATTAGAATTCTCTGCTTGGGTTAATCAAGAGAGATATAGAAAAGTAACCTTTAATAATAACCAAACCTATATGTTATGATACCCAAAGAAACACTGTAGAGTAGATTGCTAACTTTTCTGCAGGCTACCAAAGTTATGCCTTTAATAAGCAGTAGGTGGAAATATTTATTACTTTGCTATGGAAACTAAAAGGCATTATCTGATTTCCATATACCTCAAAGGCACAAAAAGAAGCCAGAACTGTGTGTTGTTTTTCAGATTAAGTGGTAAATTCAATGAATTTTCTGAAACAATATTGTATTGTCTCAGTGGTGACATTGAACTTTTATGCAGCATGTATTCCGGATAAGTGGTGATATTGACAGGCATTTAATAGAAAAAGAATTACCAGAGATATCTTCTTTCTTATTTCTATAAAAATGGACCTTATCAGTAAAACAGAAGAGTCCACATTGGGACAGATAAGATTGTCCTGATATTTGATCCACAGTAGGCAGTGAAAGATTCTTCAGGCATCTGAACAAAAGCTGGAGTTTTATTTGAAATAAAGTTCTCATTTCTTGTATTTTAATCTTTGTCTTATTGCATTGTAAGGGGTTGCTTTGAATAGTGAGATAGGCAACATATAAAATAAACAAATAAATAAATACAAGCTATATATGTAAACTTCAGAAGATGGCAATGTTTCTCTTATCCTAGATCTGAAGGTTCTTGATAGAGCTCTCCAAGATATCTTGGTATCTAAATCCAAGAAGCTGAGAGGTGATTTAGATGTTCTTGAAAATAAGTACAAAGACAGGCAATTAAATCATGACAGATCCTTTAAAATCATGAGATGGCCCCCACACTCAGAATTCTGAAAGTTGCAGTCCCAAATATCTAGTGATAGTAAGCCTAAAAATACAAGGTCATTTTCTCTATTTAAAGGAATAAAAACAGTACAGGAAGGAAGCACTGATATACCAATGACAGAGCACAGCTGTGGTCACTGATGCTTTTTCACTATGGCAAAACAGAGATCATAATCTCATTTGCCGAGGATCACTAGTGACATCTTTTGACAGTGCACCAACTGTAAAGTGCCATCTGTGCTATGGCACAGCACTGGATAAGGAGGTGGCACACATGATGACTCCAGCTTTTATTCAGGTCTCTATTCTCATGAACAGAATGCAACCAGCTAACTAAGACATAAGTTGTACAAAGAAGGATACATTTTCCAATATATTTTTAAACACCTCTATTCATATAAATCCAAAGGCCTACCATCACATCACTTTTGGTTTAACTTCAAAAAAGGGCTTCAGCACACAGGAGCACAAGCATAACATCCGTTAAGTTGTTGGCCTAGAATTGAGTGAGGCAAAGCTTCAGGTCCATCCCCAGCCATGGAAATATATTGGGTGACTTTGAGCTGATCATTCTTGCTCAATCAATGCTCCTTTGCAGGATTGTTGTTATGGAAATAAAATTAAGGGAAATTGCCATAAAAGTTGCTTTGAGCAAAGAACTTTCATCATTCAAACAAATTCCAGTTGCTCTAACTGGAAAAAAGTTTAACATATTTATTTTACTCATAAAAAACAGAGATAAAGCTTCTAACTTCAGCTGCATCGTGTCCATAATGTCTAAAAATCTTCCATGTGTATGGAGATGGGTAGAGCTATTTCAGAGAAATCATCTCAGCTCTATATAACATCACATAATTTGCAAGACAAAATGAGCACTAGGACCCTGCAGATTTCTCCTTTTCAGTGATTTTACAGTACATCTGACACAAGACATGCAATCTGGGTTAGGGCTGTGGTTTTGTCTGTGGGGATAATTTCCAAATGATGAACAAGAGCAGAATGGAGGGATTAACTGTGTGAATATAATAAAAACTGCAAAAGCAACTAAAGCAAGAAAAAGAGGGGAGGGGGGGAGACAAAGCCACACATATGAAGATTAAAGGTAACTAGAAGAGTTCTCATTTCCTGTTTTTAAATCTTTGGCTGAGGATCTCATATTGTCATTAAAGCTTATAAAACATCCAAGTAGCTGCATTTGTGCATGCTTGGATTCTGAAGTTTGTACACTGTCAGCATCTGCTTTCTTGACATGTCCTTGATTTTTAAGCTGACCAGCATGCAGCTCACACTCAAGTGATTATGGGAACAGCGCTGATCCCATTTCATTCAGTTGCTGAAGTTAATTTTAATAAGAGAAGTAAAACTTTTGAAGGTCTTGCCTGGACGAATGTCATGTTTTTGAAAAAAAAATTCATTTTTTTACTTGTTGCAGAAAAAAGTTGTTGGAAGAAATGTCCATCTGGTTCAGTTCCAAGTGGGGAGAAAGACACTGGAAACATGGAGGCTGATTGGAAAGATGGACAGGACCACGTGGGTTTGAGGTCCTGGGCAGCTGACCACATGGAGTGGAGAGTGAGAGGAATTTACACCCTATCTTGGGCTTTGAACTTGAGCTTCCTGTTCCTGAGCAAGAATATGTATTCTATTGGCTGTAGTCAGACTCCCATGTGGAGTCATGTTTGTCTGAATCAAGTTTGGTTGAACCTTGGGCTGATGTAATGTCCCCACGTGATTTCACAATGCAGTGAGCCCTGTTGCTGTTATATCCTGAGGGATCATGTCCTAATCCTATCACCCTGGAGCTGAAGGTCTTAATGTCTTATAGAGAGGCTGGCCCAGTCCTGCTCAATGGGCACCAAATATCTGCTGGGGGCAGGGAGCTGCTCTTTGTCTTTAAAAACATGTTTCTCCCTTTTCTCATCCAAGGAAATATAATATTCTGCCTTTTTAAATATTCCTTAGAATATTTTGTTCTTCTAGAAGTGGTGTGGGGGCTAACTTTCTACAAAGTCTAACTTGTTGACTTTTGCTGTTTAATTAATGCATTTTTCAAATACCTTTTCAGGACAATACACAGAGAATTTTCCAAGCATAACACTCAAAGGCATCCAAGTTGGCTGGCAAAGTCTCTCTTTTTCAAGTATTTGGATTTTGGCATTTTGTGATAAGAAGGTGTCAAAAGTTGTAGTGCTTGTGATAAATACAGTGCTGTTACTGCTTCTTTGTGACAGTTTTTAAATTAAGACATTATTTTCAGATGGAAATACTTTTTTCCTTTTTTTACTGAAAGAAATAAAATCCTGTCATTGTTTCTTGATATAGAGCCATATCTTGTGAAATAACATTCCCTAATACAGAGGTTCTGAATGATCATTTTTCCTAGAGTTACTGTCTTTAGGTATCACTAAATATTATGTCTAGAAATCTTCTGTTTTTCCTACAAAAACATTTCAGTTGCACTGTTATAATTATTGCAACTAAATACTTTTGCAGTTAACTTAAAGAGACTGTCAGAACTGTGGCATTACATTAATTAGCAAAAATTGATCTAGCTATTAACATGCATATTTTTTTAGTATTGATGACTCTGCTGAGTTTAAATTACTGTAGGCCACCTCATCCTATTTTTCCTATATTTATAAATATATATTCATAAGTTGTGTGTTAGCTAAGACCCGTTGATCATTCTAGTAGAATCAGTTCAGCTACTGATAACAGAATGGTTGAGAGGTCTTCCTATTTAGTTAAGCTTAGCCTCCTTTTGAGCTTGTGATACTGATTTCTAATTTTCACTGGCTTCCCACTGGATATTTTATTTGTTTTTACACAAGCTATTACACTCTAGTTGAAAATAGATGGAACAGTTTTAGTGCTACGAACATATTATTTTACAATTTTTGTTTTATACCTGCAAAGGTATTATCCAAACTTTAACCATGACAAACTGTGCAACTGAATTCTTTGGCTCTGGTATAAATTTACGATTTAAAATTTTCTTCCAGAAAAGATTTTATCAACATTAAAAATATTTTTTTAAAATCCCTCTTTTATCAAAACTCAAATTGAATTCATTATAAAATCAAACATAAAGTATGAACTCTCCCAAAAAGTTTGTTATTGATTTATTTTTAAAGCAGATGAGGTCTGGTAGCAAACTTTACTCTTCAAAAAGGCCTCCTCAAGGTTTATTAATAGCAGGTTTATTAATAGTAATAAAATGATGTCAAACTGTAGGAAAATAAAAGCCCTTTTAAGGTTTTCAGTCTCTCGTTCGTGGCAAATGCCTCAAGTAACCCTCGGAGTGGGAATGGCCTCAGAAACTGGTAACCCTCTAAAGGCTTCTCTGATTGGCTTTAAAAACTTAAAGAGCTGATGGCATCTAATAAGAGACAGAGGAGACACTGTTGTCATGGAAACTGAGAAAAATATTCTCCCTTCCCACTTGGGATGGAAAGGTAGGAGAAAGCTGCGCGTCATCACAAATGCCTCAGAACACTTTGACTTCTATGTTTCTTGCAGCATTTCTCAAACGTGAGAAATCAAGGCCCTTTTGCAGTTGAGTTGGGGGGAATTCAAGTCTGCAACTTACAGGATAGTTGTGCTCTGACAAAGATCTCTGGGAAATAGGTGGATTGATTTGCATTTCACCAGGCAAAACTCCCATAGACTGACACAAGATCAGCACTTGACTATGTTGCAGGCTTTCTGAAAGTCTTCCTAAAGATGGATGTATAGGAGAAATAACCAAGTTCTGCCCTAACGCGGTGGTAAAAACCATTAGTGAAAATTCTCAGTATAATTCTTTCCACTGCCTTGAATTCCAACTCCTATCATTAGCCATTGTGTGAGAAGCAGGTTCCATTACTTCAGCATAAAACAGTTTTTCTACTGTATCCCAGAATTTTAGAAATCTGAACTGTTTCAGGTTTTAGATGAATGAACTGCTGGGATGTTCTAAAGTACTGCTGAATGATATAGGCAAAAATGTTGAACATTTTGTGCTTTTACTGAATTTTCGTAAATTTCTCAATATCAGGGACTCTGCACAATGCCTTTTCAGTTTTATTGAACTATAGATCCCATCAGTTACATCTGTGCTACTTAGGGTTGTGACTAAGATTGTAATTCAATTCACCCAGAAAGCATGCATTTGGAGAAGGTTATGCTAGCTAGTGGCCAAATATGCATGCATGCATGCATGTATGTATGTATGTATGTATGTATGTATGTATTATTACACTTTTTATTGTACCCTTTCTATGATTCAAGACAAATGTCAGGCTGCATTTGCATGGCATGCTATGATTAAGATTTATGGTTCACATTAGTCCATGCTGGATTCACACAACATATTAGACTAAAATATGATTTCTTAATATATCTCAGTTCAGTATATTGTCTGAGGTGTTGTATTAAAGCATTTCTGTCATAAGTCTGAGTTGTCACATCTGTTGATGAGGCAGTATACTTCTTTTAGCAGTCCTACTGGTGTGGCTTGCCTTTTGTCAGCTCTCACAGGTAAACCAGACATGAAATACCACTAGATGAGTTAATTCTACTTTATGTAAGATTACATTAATGGAATCTTGCAAGTCTGAAGGTACAGATTTCTTGCTGCCATTTTTAACTGCCTGATGAATTATGGCATGTCCTTCCTAAATTTCATCCTCTGGCCATTAAAGCATGGGGAACTCCCCCTTCTCTTATCTGATTGTTTCCTAGGCAGCATTTCTTCCCCTTGTCCCTCAAGGTTATTCTTACATAACGTTATACCTTCCTTCAGCTTTCCTTTGAGGAAATTTAGTTAATCTAAGTGAAGACTGACTGAAAGCTCACTTCTGCATAGGAGGACATACAGGATTCACACCTTGTACTAATCCCAATTTACAGATAACAGTGACTAGGGATCATAATACATGGACCGAAAATCAAGCAAGTCACATTAAGGCACAGTGTGAGGTATTAACCTTGCCAACTAAGAAAAGATGAAGGAGAGCTGAGCCTATCTATGCTAAATGCAGACATGTCATAACAACACATGTATAGCTTTTATTTGTGTAAGTATAGTTTACTTACAGTGCTAATATTGCTAAATACATTGGTAGGGAAAGTTACTAAAATCAGATTGTAATTCACACTCATTGAGCAAGGACTTATTTTTCATTTTCTTGGAATATAAACATGAACCATGTTTGCTGCCTGTTGAAGTCTGTTCTGCTGGCAAGAACTGCCTATTGTGAGGAGTTTCTTATAAAAATGATGTTCCTAGAGTGGAAACCTGTCACTGCCTCATTTTTACAAACCAAAGGACATTAACTGGATTAGACTGTCCTTAACTCAGCTTCAGTTTCTCAGTACTCTTAATATAGTTCATCAATCTTTTGTAAGATCAAAATGCTGACTCCTAGTTAGCGGAATCTAAAAACATTGTATTTTGTTTGCTCTGGAATATACATATATACTATATCAAAACATACAATATCATCATCATTTTGGTGTGATGTTATCTTGTAATTCAGTTTTTAAAATCCACATAATGCTGGATCCATCTCTATTTGAATACAGACTGAAGGAGGAGGAGCATTTAAAAAAACTGAATGAAATCAACTTAAGAGTTCTCCCTGCTTCTTTGTCCATGTTTAATAAAGTGTAAATGAGAAGAATTAATGATTCCCTGTTACTACCCAGAGCTTATCTAAAGCTTGCTGATACCTAAATCCTGGAATTTTCCCTTAATCATCGCTCTCTACCATTTAATGTTGGTTTGTGCAATGAAACATTTGTTTTCCTCTTTGTTTGTTTCTTGCTTGATTGTTACTTTCTGAAAGTCAATTAATTACAGTTCAAATAATATCAATCAATAAAATGGAGCATTCTTTTTTCTTTAGCAATGAAATTGCAGTCTATGTTTATGTGGGATTAAAGAAAGGTCAGAGGAGGGAGATTCTCTACAGCCTTGATTCCCAGTCCTGTAGATAAACTCAACCTATCTATAATTATAGTTGACATTGTATTCAAGAATCCATCTTCCATACGGTGTGCTTGTTTACTGATTGGGTTTACATATCATACAAAATCTTAGCTTAATGTATTTATAGCTTGCTTATTACGTGACAGTGGTTGGATTGACATAACATACTAAACTATATAATCATGCTTTCTAAATTACATATTATACAAAGCAAAATCAAGCAAACACATTGTGACTTAATATCATTCTTGAATCTAACTATATAAGATATGGGATTGTTTAAGAGCTTTGTAAATAAATCAGGTGCTGTGATTTTGCACGATCAGAATCTGATAGCTGACAAAAGAATGTGAACGTTTCTTTATGTGGAGAAATAGCCAATATTTATGTAATTCATACCAGCCATACAAATCACTTATGATTTTCTTATGAAATGGAGTATATTTAATATGGCAATATTAGTCTATCTGGATTAATATTCCTATATTTCATTCTCATCATAAATACAAAGATTATGATCATTTATTTCCATAAAAAGAAAAACAATTCATTACAATAAAAAGGATTACAATAATGCAAAAGGATTTCCCATAAATATAGCCCATCATCTCAAATCTTTCTCTAAAATCACAGTTCAATGCCAAATTGGAACATAATAATTTGTTCTTATGGATACTTTCTTATATGTGCAGGAAGTGATGAAGAAAACCTAGAAGCTATTTATTTTAATATTAAAATAAACTATAGTTCTAAATACAATAGTAGCAAACAAGAATCTATAGCACTACCATAAAACAACCACATCTGATTACATTTCTACATGTAAAAATAAATCATAATCAAGTAAACCCAAATTATCACATTTTCGTACTCTTATTTCTCTGTACTGCCATTTTTCAAAACCTATGAAATTATGTCTTAATAGAGGGAATTACTGCAAATATTATTTAAACCTATCAACATTTTAACTAGAATTCAAAGTTTCATAGAAATGCTTATTATTTTGCCTTAGCGACAGGGCCCATAATCCAAAGGGCATTTATAAAAATAGATAAATATTAATTTAGTAAATTGTAAATACAATATAATTTATTTTTGAATAAATATGCTTTGGAGCTGTTGAAGAGGTGCCTTTCCCAACACCCAGGTTTTTTTTGAGGCATTGATATATCACTGGTGTTTCCACAAATATTACGTGTCAAAAGAATGATTAGTGATTAATCTGTGATTAATCAGTGATTAGGATGGGTTGGACATGGCTTTGAATCTGCTGAATTCATTGCCATAAGACTTCAGGATCAGACACTCTCAGTTACGTAAACTTGGCACTGATATATATAATGACATGAAATGTGTATCCCATCTTCTGCCCTGGATCACAAAACTCAGTTTAATTTGGAGGATGCTGTTCATGGTTTCCTAGTTTTCTTGCCATTCCTGGTAGGCTTATTTTCCATATTCTTATGGCATTGTTTCTTTATTTCAAATGTCTTGTTTCAAGTTAATATGCTTAGAATAATAGCATTTCAGTAATACTTTGACTACTATAGCAAAAGAAAAAAGAAAGAAAGACAATCTGTTGAGTGAATCAGGCCAGGATATATTTTCACCTCCTTGAAGATACATTAACAAAACAAAAGCTGATGTTTGAGTTAAAAGAATATAAATGTACCCATTAGATATTAATGGAATAGAAATAAACTTCACAGAAATAAACTTCACTGATCAAATTTCCTATGTGATCAAAGACGATTGCTTTGATTTTATAAAAAAAAAATCAGAATACTAAAAAAAAATCTGGACAAATTATTGAAGTCAAGCAGTGGACTGGGCCAGCATTTGTTAAGGAAACGATTTGCCAAAATGTATATTTCCACATAATTCTTAAGCAGTAATTTATGAAATAAAAATTTTTTCTACAGCAATGGAGCTGATTTCCTTCTTTCCTTCTTTCCAAAGAGGAATGCTAACATGCAACATTTCTTTCAATTTCAATTTTTAGTTTCAAAATTTGTTGAAAAATTCTTTTGAATAGTGTCAAATTGTGTGTGTAATACAGTGATGAAGCTGTAGTCAAATACGTTAATAATGAGGTGGGAACATAATACATATCTCTACAGAAAGAGCATTTAAATGTTAAGAACTATAAAAGGAAAATGGGACTAAGTATCAATTAGCAATGTGATCAAATAATATTCATATACTGCCGCAGATAGAAGACTTGGAGGGGGTTGCTAAAAATTACTGTAGGAATTGCTACAGTGGAAAGGAACAAAATTGGTTTCCCAGTGAAATAACTCAGTGTATCAATCAGTGCTGTAGATAAACCTTGTTTCCTGCCTATGTAATCTACTTCTTTGTTAGATTTATATCTATTTTTCCTTTAGGATGTTAAGGTGGCACTGATTCTCTACTTATTCTCAACAACAACAACCCTATTAGATTGATTTAGGCTAATAGTGAGTGAGTGACCCAAAGTCACGAAGTGTCAAGCATCAAGTAGCTGTTGAAAACCACACAAATTTCATCCTGGTTAGCATCTTTAATGCTAACAAGGATAAAAACAAAGTCCTGAAACTATAAAAGTACTGTAAGCCCTCACTCAGATTTTAGTCAGCCAATTAAGATGGGGTCTCTTTGAATCAACTCCCTCCACCCCTGGGTTAAAGTGCCTCTTCTCATACCCAATGAACTTCTCTAACCTCCCTGCTTTGTCAGCCCCGCAATGTAGACCAAACCAAGGGAAGTACCGCACTGCTTTTATTACGATAGAATATTATAACAAAATCTTGCAAGCTTGACTGCTTTACTTCCCCCTTCTGCTTATCCTCCTGTGAAACAATGGAGGCGTCCGTCAGGATTGATGCTCCATCTCTGTCTGCTCTGGGAACAGATCTGGCTTATCTCTATCCAGGTCATTTTTTAAATTCACTATGGGTTTGGTTCCCTCAATCTTGCATTTCCAAAAAGGCTGCAAGTGGATTTGAACTTGAGCCCCCTGATCCTGGTACATCTTTGCTCTATGCCACTTGCCTCTCCTTTGTACATCTGTGTACATTACAGAACTCATTGCAATTCTGTATTCTAGATCTATCCCTAAAACACTTAATAAATGTCTTAACATGTAAAATTTGAAGCAAACTTAAAAATTTTAGTGCTTGATAAAAATACAACTTAAACAACAATCTCAAGAATGCTGTCAAAATTACTACAGTATGTGCTTATACCACTTCAATGAAAAATGGTTAAGTGAATATTTTTAAGCAGCTGATGCTTAGCAACATTGAGGTATAAACAAGCCAAGACCACACTCTTCTCATCTCTGTGTGCGTTTTCTAAAATAATCTCTTCTTTTTACAAAGCAGTTTAATACCTTAATAGAGAAGACGTTAATATCTTGGGAGTGGTTACCACACATCTCTAATGTATATTTAATGTGTTGTTTTGACAGTTCTTCAGCAAAAGTTTGCCTGCTTATCTTTCCAAGGAAATGGAAACTTGATTAGAGAATATAGGTAAGGTTTGGCAGCATCTGATGAGTTCTCACATCACCTAGCATCTAGTGCAAACTCAAGAGTATTTGGGTGTGTGTGTGTGTGTGAGTAAGTGAATATGTCATGCCCAAATAGCAGATGTGACTGGCAATTGAAGTCTTAACATGCATCACATTACACTGCATGCATAGGGAAAAAGGATGGGTCTCTGATTGTCCAGTTCTGCCCATCACTCAATGTCATCAACTCCTGTGTTCATAGAGCAGAGGTCTCCAACCTTGGCAACTTTTAAGACTTGTGGACTTTAACTCCCAGAATTCCTCAGCCAGCTTTGTGGGAGTTGAAGTCCACAAGTCTTAAAGTAGCCAAGGTTGGAGACCCCTGTATGGAGGATTCCCCCACCAGCCCTTGATTTGTAAAAAATTATTCAACATGTTATGTTGGACAGAGTCAGCCAACTGTGACATATTCAAGAAACTGTGGTTATGAAAGCCATACTTTATTGTGAGGTGTAAAGCTTTTAAGATATCTGGAATAATTTGGAGCATATTCCTTTCTTTTCTTTTAAATTGAAATCTATTTCCACAATGTCTTTTCTATTACTTTTAAATGTTTTACTTATGTTACTTTAATTTGTTCCCAAACCCCAGGCAACATGAAGCATCATGTGGAAGAGCTACTAAGGGTCGGCTTTTATAAATGAATCTGGATATTTTATGCCCTTGTGTGCCTGCGAGCATGGATAATATGTTTTATAAATAAATTAATAGTCATTAAAATATAAAGAGATAGCAAAGACAGCAAATGCACAAAATAGATAGTAACAGAGATAAGCAAACTAAAATGTAACTAAAACACCCAGAAGAAGAAAACTGAAGACAATATAGAAAATATTCCAAACTGCTTTGATGAGTTGTCTACTGCTTTTGGAAGAAAAAGAAGCACCCCCCCCCCCAAATCTGAGGTATACACACGGAAAAGCAGAGGTTAATATTGTGTATATTTGGTCTACTGGTTAAGGCACCAGGTTAACAACTTCCCAGTCCCACCTTGGCATGAAATCCAGCTGGATAACTTTGGGCCGCCAGTCACTCTCTTGCAGCCCAACTCAGCTTATAGGGCTGTTGCTATATGGGGAATTGTTGTGGTCCACCAGCAGCCTGCAGAGCTGGTAGCAGAGTAGGACAGCAATGAGGCTGAGGAAGAACATGGGCCAGTTCTAGAAGCTGGGGAAGGCCCGGATGAGGGCTCTGCATCGGAGGCAGAGATGGGGCCAAGGCCATCGGGGAGAGAGATGTGGACTCCGGAGCCTCCAGAGGCTGACAGTAGAGAGGCAGAGGAACAGGAGGAGCCTGTTCCAAGTGCATATATGAGAAGAGCTGCCAGAAGGCAAGAGCAGCTACAGCAAAGAGGATGACTCGGGAGTAGGGCCAAGAGATGATTGGCCCCTCCCATAAGGCTTAAAAGACCAGCAAAGGTTCTTGGGCTCTTTGTCGGAAAACAACATTGATAGACTTGTTCTTGTCTTGCTGCACTTATCTCTAGTTGGCGTCTTCTGCTTCTGAACTTTTGCTAAGAGAAGCTTTGGCAGTTTGGCTAATTATACCAAGGTTGGTGATTAGACTGAAGAATTTGTGTTATGAAGAGTTTGTTTTGATTTAGTTTGGACTACGCTGAGAATGAGTTAATTCTCAGCTGTTCTAATAGTCTGTTTGTTTTGGAACTGTTTGCGTCGACTAGTACCTACTTGGGCCTGGGTCACAACAGGAATAGGAGGAAGAAGGAGTATTAGGAATTTTTGCTATCTTATTTATAAAAGTGATAAATGCAGGATATAAATAAATAAAAGAAAGTAATAATACGAATGTGTTCCAGAATACAAGTGTTTCTTATTTTTTTCCACAAAAGCTCTATTCGCTACACCAGTGTCCTCAACCTTTTGGTTACTGGGGACTGGTTCCGTAGAGAAAAGGTTTTCCACAGACCAGAGAGAGGGTGGTTTTGTGTGCTGCCTGCATCCCATGGATGGGGCTTCGCTTGTTTGCACAACCTAGTTGCTGGCATGCTGCAGACCAATGCCAGTCCCCAGACTGGGGTTGTGGACCCATGCCCTACACCAGTGGTGGGTTTCAAACTTTTTTACTACCAGTTCTGTGGGTGTGGCTTGGTAGGCATGGCATTGCTTGGTGGGCATGGCTTGGTGGGTGTAGCAGGGGAAGGATACTGTAAAATCTCCATTCCCACCTGACTCCAAGGGAAGGATACTGCAAAATCGACATTTCCTTGTGATCAGCTGGGACTCAGGAGGCAGAGAATAGATGAGGGCAGGGACAGTCAGCATTTTTATTACCGGTTCTCCGAACTACTCAAAATTTCTGCTACTGGTTCTCCAGAACTGGTCAGAACCTGCTGAAACCCACCTCTGCCCTACACCAATGTTTTTCAAACTTGCCAATTTTAAGGATGTGGACTTCAACTCTCAGAATTCCCAGTCAGAAAAACACTGTCTTGCACTTTTGCAGATTCTCTCCCGACTTTGCCAACATAATTACTTACACGCAGGACTAAAAAGAGGCTGGCTTGATCTGCCTGTTAAATCAACCCACAAAAGCTCTTCAGAAAAAGTCATTTATATTCTGCCAAACTATAGAGCACAGTCCCTTCCTCCCTTGTGGTGGCTACTTTCAAGTTGCCAAGAGAGAGAGAGAGATGTTGGCCTTTAATCTGTTAGGATCAGTTCTTTTAGGTTTGATTGCAAAGGGGAAGGCAGAAGTAGCTGCAGGGAAACCTGTCAATCTTCTTAAATGTACTCATATATGCCATCTTCCACGAATTCCATGAATGTGAGTAGAATCTAAAATATGATTAGCCATGTTTTAGTACAGACAGAAATAGGTTCAAGAGCAGTATATCTCTTCTGTGTCAGCTATGTTGCTAATACACACACACACACACACACACACACACACACACACAGGAAGGCCAGCCATGAACTGTGTACTGTCTTTCCAGATAATTTGCTTTAATGCAGCAGATGCCTCTCCATTGGTGGCAGATGAGTTGCTTGTCACCAGCTGAGCTCTTCAGCTTTGAGTTGCTGGGCCAAAATCTAGGAAGGAAGGAAGGAAATAGAGAAGGAGGGTTAGAATCGGCTTAAGATTTGATGTTCAGGGTAGGCATACATGGTGGCATCTTTACTGTTAGGTTTTGGGTTGCTAAGCCTATCAAATTCTAAGACTATCTTATCCAGGCTGCAAAACTCCAAATGACTTTAAAATGACAGCAGAGAGATGGCAACCCTAATATTCTTTGAGTGTCTATATTCTCCCTAAAGTTTGGAAAACTGGCTGCAAAAGAATTCAGTATATTAGGGCAAACTGGATGAGAAATTCAATCTTGTCTTGATGTAACTGTTACTTGTTCCATTGAATAGCAGTTACCTGCACAATGTGTGAGCACTGCCTTCACCCCAATGCTTATGGAGGTATACATGGGGAAAGAATTAAGGAAACTAACTCAGTGGTGGGTTGCCCCCGGTTCACACTGGTTCTATAGAACCGGTAGTAAAACCGGTGGGAGGCTCCGCCCACTGACCCTGACGTCATCAAAACGCTTCTGTGCATGCACAGAAGCTCCTGCGCTTGCGCAGAAGAGCGTGTGTGTGCGCAGCTCCATTGCAAACCAGTAGTAAAGGTAAGTAGAACCCACCCCTGGACTAACCCCTACTCCAGAGTGGGAGAGGCAGTGAGGTAGAACTATCCAGGGAATTCTCCTATGAGTCCCTCAACTCTGGGAGCTCCACTGATTTCCTTCCAAGAATGGTCATGTATTTTTCAGAACTGCTGTGTTTTTCTAGGTAAGTAGAGTCCTTAGTGCTCTCTGAGCTTGTTTGTTCGGACACTGATGATGTTACCTAGTTTGGTAATGAAACATCTTCAAGAAAACAACCAAGCTTAGACAGCATCAAGATTCCCACAGTTCAATCCTGAGCTATAATTTTTTGTTCTATGTCTAGGTAAGTAGCAACAGTGAAATCCTGCCCCAGATAAATCCTTGGGCCCAAATACTGGATATCAGTAAATTTAACCTGACAGCTTTGTTCCTTGCAGTCTATTTCTTTTTCTTCTCCTCTAAGGGGTTGTTCTGAGTATTCTTATTTGATACCCATTTTATTAATAGAAGCTTTACCTTCCCTCAGTGTGCTCTTCTGGCCGCCAGCTAAGAGCAAAAGCAACTTACATGATAAAAGTGGTAAATTAATTTATCATTTAGCCCATTCTTTCCTTTCTGCAGTTTAGAACTAGCTCCTTCCTTTGCAGTTGGGCTCTCAGAAATCAATTAATTTTGTATGCAATGCCTAAGAGCAGTGAAAAGGAATTTGTGAGCCACCTGGCTAAGGTAATTAAGAATCTAGGTGCCATTTGGGATTGGAACAGCTTTTATACAGGTTTAGGCAACTTTGTTCCAGGCTGAAGAAAATGTACATCACTAACAAATAATAGGTTCATTATTACTAATAAAAGTCCCTTTTCAAGTTGAAAATACCATTGGTAGTAAACCAACGGTATTTTGTACTCAGACTTCCAGACCCATTGATTTTGCAGTGTGACTTTTAAATCTCTTCACGGAACAGGGCAATTTCTTTATATACAGAGTGAAGTACTTCGCTTGCCTAAAGCTATCTCACATTCATCATACAAATGATGAAGGAAAAATAGGTGGGAAGAGATACAGGTGGTAAATCTGATTAAATCAACTACAGTTCATGAAATCTTATACCTTGTAATTAAAATTTGTTAGTTGGAAAGGGTGTTACCAGAAGGCTGGTACTTGAGCCTCAGTGGCGCAGTGGTCAGAGTGCAGTACTGCAGGCTACTTCTGTTGATTGCAGGCTGCCTGCAATTTGGCAGTTCAAATCCCACTAGGCTCATCCTTCTGAGGTGGGTAAAATGAGGATTCAAATTGTTGGGGGCAAAATGCTGACTCTGTAAAACCACTTAGAGAGGGCTGTGTAAAGCACTGTAAAGTGGTATATAAGTCTAAGTACTTAGACTTATTGCTATTGGTCTTTTTTTTTTTGCCACTGTAGAGAAACATGGCTGGTGAGTGGGTAAGGTATGCCTTGTTTAGTTCTCACTCTCTTCCATCTCCAGAAACCAAGAATAAGATTAAGCCTGGATCATGAATAGGCACATCTCTCTTCTGTTCCCTCATACATGTGAACAGTGTGTCCCTAATAGTCCCCATCTACTGAAACAAAGAAAATATTTCCAGACATTTACTTATAAGGAAGGGAATTAGAGAAGTGTTGTGGCCTGCCAGCGGCCAGTGGAGCTGGCAGCAGATTCGGACAGTGAGGAGGTTGGGAAGAAAGATGGGCCAATTCTGGAGTCTGGGGAATGCTTTGATGAGTGCTCTGCATGGGACCAGGGTCGTCTGACAGTTGTCAGCTATCTTCAGAGTCGGACATCAGTGGGGCAGAAGAACAGCTGGAGCTTGTTCCCAGTGTGCACATGTGCAGAGCTGCCAGGAGAAGGGAACAGCTAAGAAACAAGGGTCAACTCAGGAGTAAAGCCGCAGGTGGACGGTGAATGGCCCCTCCCATAGGGAATAAAGAGGAGTGAAAGGGAGGGGAGTTTGCAGGAGACAGGAGACAAGGCTCTTTTCGGCCCATTTTTGAGGCTTTTTTCAGGGCGTTTTTTCCAAAACAATTGGCGAACAAAAAAAGCCTCAAAAACAGGCTGAAAAAAGCCCCAAAAATGGGCCGAAAAAAGACTGGAAAAAGGCCCGAAAATGGGGCCTGCGGAGGCCAAAAAACCAGCCAGAGGGTGGGCGGGGCTTCAGCAAGATCTGGTCTATAAGACGCACAGACATTTTCACCCCCTTTTGGGAGACAAAAAAGTGTGCCTTATAGACCGAAAAATATGGTAGTTCAATTCATTAGGGTGAAGATCTGTTCCTGACTTCTTGCCAAGTCTTGTCTGCTACAGAGTGGCGTTTGGAAGATATTGGCCTGGCAGCTCTCCAAGCCTGCTAAAGGTCTGTAGTTGTGAAATCTCTGGAAAGACTGTTGGCCGGGACTTTGTTGGAGAGGAATTCCCTTTAAACTAAATAAAAGGGGTTTTATCGGGACGAGGGGTTGGCTTCATTCTTTTGGGAAGTCTAGGTCAGAACAAGAGGCAACAAACAAGGCAAAGGAAATATAACTACCAGAATCCTTTTAAAGGAACATTGGGGGTCCTTGTATAATGTTATTTTTAAATGTGGTTTTAATTGTTTATAATCAGCTAGTTCAGAAGTGTCTGTGAGGAGGTTTCAAAAAAGTCAAGAAAGTGGCTGAAGCCATATGTATATACCACACGTATCATGTAACATCATAACCCCACATCTTAAAAGGAAGTTAAAAGTAATTGGACACAATGCAATGGTAGGTATAGGCAACATGATATTCCCAGACTGTAATTCTTCCTTGCATTTCTGGCTTTCAGGAAAGCTATGAAGACCCATCTGCTTTCCTTTCTCTCTTTTTGATTGTGTTTTCTGAGGTATTCTTTGAAGGTTGCTGTAATTATGTACAAAATTTATTTCTGGATCTTTGGGGTGTTTTGCTGGATGCATTGATTCTGAATGCTTCTATTATTTTTTCTATGTTACTACTTTTTTGTAATTTTATTACATAAGTGGCTGTAAGATAGATTTTGTCCTCACAGGCAGCTTAAAATATATTTTCATTAATTTTATAAATGTTATAAAGTTCTTTTATGCTATGGATGAATCAACTCTGTGCAGCTACCGGTAGCAGGAATTCAAACTGTATAATAGTAAAACAACCATTGGTAAGAATTCCTTAGATACGTTGTGGCCCGCCAGCCACAATCTGGCAGCAGATTCGGACAGTGAGGAGGTTGGGGAGGAATGTGGGCCAGTCCTGGAGTCTGGGGAAGGCTCAGACAAGGGCTCTGCGCCGGAGGCAGAGAGGGGGCCAGGGCCATCTGGTAGTTATGTGCTGCCTCCGGAGCCTCCGGAATCTGACATCAGCGAGGCAGAAGAACAGTGTGAGCCTCTTCCCAATGTGTGCATGTGCAAAGCTGCCAGAAGGCAAGAACAATTAAAAAAAAGGGGGCAACTCAGGTGTGAGGCTTAGAGATGATTGGCCCCTCCCATAAGACATAAAAAGGAGATGTGAGCCATTGCAGGAAGCAATTAGTTCATATAGTCAATTCAAGCTCTGAGAAGTCCGTTTGAGCATTTCAAGGGAGATAAAGGTAGGTGCTTATCAACATTACCCTGAAAGACTGTGTCAACTCAAGCAGACATCTGTCAGAATCTTCACAGACTATTTGTGAATCATTACGGGCTGTGAATGACCATAATTCACAGCCGTCTCAATAAAAGGTTTTTTGGGACTACGAATGTGATTTATGCTTTCTCAGGAACCTAGCAGTGATGGGTTGCCCCCGGTTCGCACCAGTTCTATAGAACCGGTAGTAAAACTGGTGGGAGGCCCCGCCCACCAACCCCGATATCACCAAAATGCTTCTGCGCACGGCCCCATTGCGAACCGGTAGTAAAGGTAAGTAGAACCCACCCCTGAAGCCTAGGTCAGAACATGATAACTATCCGTAGCAGTGTGATTGTACAATTGTCTGCACTCACAGCCAGGGCTGAGAATTATGAGAGGCCTTAAAATATTCTGGGGAGTGTGGATCATGTGGAAGTCTGTAGTGGTGTACTGTTTCCTGCCTAAGCAGGGAGTTGGACTAGAAGACCTCCAAGGTCCCTTCCAACTCTGTTATTCTATTCTATTCATACCATTCTGCTTCATATTTTCCAACAATCAAAAGTCGTTAGTGAAGAATGAAAGAGGCTGGAGTTATATCAAGACTTCTATAACATTTCAATGGATCTCTTTGTAATTCTGGTAGAAATTAATATCAGAGAACTTAAAAGAGTTATTTGTCAGTTGTGAAATTGCATCAGTAAGAACCAAATTCTCATTAACAAAAATAAGAAATAAAAATCTGTTTCTGTCAAACACTAACATTTTTTTAGGTAGCTGATAATGACACTGTGTTATGGTTTTAAAATATGAGCACTGCTGCATTTTAAATCCCAGTTATTTCTTCACTGTTGGAAAGCAAAGAAATCTCTGATAAAATAATAATTAAATGCAGAGAGTACTAAATTTCTACCCAGCATGAGCTGCCAGCAGTTACAAAATGAAAACATTAGGTCATTAAAATAAAAGTCTGATTAAATATCTAGGTAGACTTTTCTGATTACCTGTTCTTTTGAGAATATGTAGTGATAATAAAATGATAGCTCTTCAGCAATTGGCTTTAGTCAGGAAAAGTAAATATTAACATTTTTAAATGAATGTATAACTAATATGGGCATAAATGTGAAGCAAAATATAATATCATGATCTGTCTTCTGGTTATGAATGTGTGTTCTGTAATAATCACTATCCTAAAAAATTTTCTGCTTATTATTTGTTTGACTTAATTTTGCACCAAAACTAGCAGGCACCGTTCAGAGACTGCTATGGCCCTTTAATAGGAATGTTAATCTACGAATATTTATTTATTATCAAATTTATACAGCCACCCATCTCACAAGAAGTGACTGTGGACAACATACAGCAGAAACAACAACAAACAATAAACATGTCACATGCACAATTTAATTCAGTTCGATCCGATTAGATTTTTTCTGTAATATAGTTCCTGCAGATGGTAGCTGGTGGCAGTTGTGGCCAAGGAGGCTTTGCTTAGTTCCATCTGGTGTGCCAGCTGTACTCTTTCTTGGGTTGGGAAGCTGTTCAGATGGTCATTCATGCCCTAAGTCACCTCAAAGCTCAACTACTGCAATACACTCTACTTGGCAGAATGCAGCAGTAAAAGCAGTGATGGGCATGCCTTGGTTCGCCCATGTAGCCCTTCTGCTCCGTGAGCTACATTTGTTACCAATCTGTTTTGAGATATGATTTAAGGTAGTAATTATTACCTATAAACCCTACATGGCACAGAACCAGGTTATCTGAGGGACTGCCTGTCTCCCATGCTTTTTGCCTGGTTGATACATGCTGGTCAAGTTGGCATGCTCCAGATCTTTTTGATTGATCTATTGCCCAAGGAAGGAGAAGGAAATGCACCTTCTCTGCCCTTTGGGATCTTTTTCTGAAATCTATGTGGCTGCCACGTCATTGGTATTCCATAAAGAACTGAAGACCTGGTTATCCTTCCAGGTCTTGGGATGAGATATACAGGACCTCTTTTTGACTGTGTCTGTTATTTTTATTAGTAGAGTAGAGTAGAGTAGAGTAGAGTAGAGTAGAGTAGAGTAGAGTAGAAGAGAAGAGTTGAGTTGGAAGGGACCTTGGAGGTCTTCTAGTCCAATCCCCTGCTTAGACAGTAAACCCTAAACCACTTCAGGCAAATGGTTATCCAATCTCTTCTTAAAAACTTCCAGTGTTGGAGTATTTGCAACTTCTGGAGGCAAGTTGTTCCATTGATTAATTGTTCTAACTATCAGGAAACTTCTCCTTAGTTTTAAGTTGCTTCTCTCCTTGATTAGTTTCCACCTATTGCTTCTTGTTCTACCCTTAGGTGCTTTGGAGAATAGTTTGACTCCCACTTCTTTGTGGCAACCCCTGAGGTATCGGAACACTGCTATCATGTCACCCCTAGTCTTTCTTTTCATAAAACTAGGCATATCTAGTCTTGTAGACATATCTATATCTTGTAAGCTGTGCATATATACCATCATTTGGGGGCAGGGTGTATTGGTTTTTATGTTATTATTTATGAACTGCCCAGTCACAATAGTCATTTGAAGTCAGCTGCACCCTATATTGAATTAGATAAATAAAAGCCAAATTTCACACAAATCAGTGCAACAGAATTGTATCTTTTAAAATCTTATCTTTCTAAAGTTCTTATAACTTTATTAATTTAGAACAGTATGTGGTAAAATCTGCACTTATGGTAGCCTCTTGAATGGACAATGTCAGACATACTGTAGAAGTAGATGGTGTTCCTGAGTATAAGAAGGAGCATTTGCAAAGAAAGAGGATATCCTCTTCTTGAATAAAATAGATTGAGGATCAGGTAAGATTATAAAGGATCAATTTTGTGGTCTTTTTTTATAAAATAATTCATTCACTTGGCCATACAACTTGCTAATGTAGCTCTGAAAAGACCATCCCATATCTGAATGCTGTCACTAAGACAGAATCACATAGATCAGTGATGGCTAACCTTTTTGACATTACGTGCCAGGAAGGGGGGGGGGCGGGGAGGTTCACGTGCGCGCATGCCCACACCCATAATTCTATGCACCCCACCCCGTGCATGCATGCGCAACCCCCCTCCCCCTGCTCCTCGCACGTGATGGCCCAGTAGGCCCATTTTTCTGTCTCACCTGGCTCCAGACCCTCTCTATGCATCTGGAGAGAGGTTCTGGAGGCTGGGGACAGCAAAAAACATCACTTCCTATCCAACCGGAAGTTGGGAAGCGGGCTTTTTCGGGCCTCCAGAGGGCCTCCGAAGGCATGGGGAAGGCTGTTTTCACCCACCCCAGATGCATAGAGAGGATCTGGAGCCAGGCGAGAAAGAAAAATGGGCCTTCCCCACCACCCCCAGGCCCTTCAGAGGCAGGAAACAGCCTGTTTCCCTACTTCTGGTGGGCCCAGAAGGCTCAAAAATCAGCTGGCTGGAGCGCACATACCATAGGTTCGCCATCACAGATATAGATGATCTTTCTCCGTGCCCCTCCCTAAATCTCTCTACTGCAATACTAGAACATAGAACAATATAGTTGGAAGGGACCTTGGAGTTCTTCTAATCCAAACTCCTCCTCAAGCAAGAGGCCCTATAGTACCATTTCAGATAAATGATTGTCCAATCTCTTTTTGAAAGCCTCCCATGATGGAGCACCCACAACTTCTGAAGGCAAGTTGTTCCATTGGTTGATTGCTCTAACTTTTAGGAAATTTCTCCTTAATTCTAGGTTGCTTCTCTCCTTGGTTCGTTTCCATCCATTGTTTCTTATCTTGCCTTTTGGTGCTTTGTAAAATAGTTTGATCCCCTTGTCTTTGTAGGAGCTCCTCAAATATTGGAACACTGCTATCATGTCTCCCCCTTGTCCCCAACACAGAGTTTTACACAAATGCTGTTTTATCCTGTTTTTGCTGCCAATTGTAACATCTCAGAGATCAAAAGAAACACATCACGATCAGAATTTGTTTGTCAGAACCAAAACAAATCAGGTTCCAATCTGGAAAATTAATACCTATTCTGAATTACTCACTCTCCCTTCTATTTTGAAATCTAGTTGAATCTTGATTTTCATTCCTAGCGTGATGGCTTTTTTAACACTTGTATTAAAGTTTTCCAAGGGCAGCTGAAATGTTGCTGTTCCATGGGGAACTCTATAACACAAAACACACATTCTTGAACACTGTGCAGCACAAAAAATAATTTCTCAAGGACAGTCTTGCCTATTTAATCTCCAAATCATCTGGATTTTCTCTGCCATTCCCTCCATTTGAACTGCCTAGAAGGATAAAGTTGTTAAATGATGTATCGTCTATTTCTCAAATGGACAGGCAAGGGAAAATGTTTATTTGCTGTATTATTTTTTTTACCAGTACTACAGGTTTTCTACTGTCAGTCTAATCAGACAAATATATAGATAAAGTAACATAGGTAAAACCAGAATCTACGTATTATCCTGGCAATTACCATGTCCTGAAATACTGTGTGCCAGTATTTTGTATCTACTTTCAAACTAATGGTATGGAACAAAATATTCTGATTGGAAGAGTAGGCTATGGATCCTAGCAGGTACAGAATAGAAAGAACATGCTTGGGGTAAAACTGGGCTTTGATTATACTTGTGGCAATCTGACCAAAATGTGTTAAAACTAGCTGTTCTTATCATGATCAAGGAATGCTGTATCTGGCATGGGTATGACACTGGGAATCTGTGTCTTTTCTATATTACTAATAGCCTTTTTTCTTTCTTTTTACTACCCTTTAGTCCTTTTTTGTGGGGGTAGGGACAGGGCAACTGAATGGAATTGAGCATTTACTGGCTGGATGCCCTTTCTGATTCCTATGTGGAGTTCACAGCAAATATTTTTCTCATCGTACCCTGATTCTCTTTGTGCTGCTGCCGCTGCCTAGGATTGAATTCTCCACCTTCGAATGGGAGGCAAATGTCTTCACCTCTTGGCTATCGTGCCACCATGTATTGCTAATAGACTTTGCAGGAAGTAAACTGAATATGAACTTCAGAAATAAATAGTGTATAAATATAAACAAGCAAACAAATAAATATTTTTAGTGGCTTACTGGGTGCTACACCAAAATGGCCTGGATGCTACTTAGAAAATCTGTGCATTGAAAAGTTTCTATCTGTCAATAACAAAATGCCACACTGCTTGGATCCTTACATATACTAGGCCAAAGTATTATACCATTATGTTCTAATGTTCTTGGGAAAAACTCTGTGAACGAAGACCAACACCAGCTAAAGAACTGGAAGCTATGATTTCACATTGTTGCATATGTAATAGTAATCCAGCTGAATATGGAACTTTTCCAGAGTATGTGGGGGTTGACAGCAGATACTGTTTTAGGTTATAGGTTTTTGTATTTTGGATTCTTATTATATGCTATTTCATTACCTATTGTGAGTCTCTAGGAGTCAATTTGTGATTGGACATAAATGCAATAAATAAATAATAAACAAAACAAAATAAAATGAATAAGATTCATAACAAAACAGTATAGTAAGCAAACGGGAACAGGGAATGGTTCAAGAGGAAGGGGAATACCCTGAAAGGTGCAGCTTGATAAAGATGAAGAAATGAAAAAAAGACACTACAAAGAAGTTTAAAGAACAAAAGGCAGTGAATGGAAGTGGGGAAAACAAGGATAATTCACAAAGATAAAAAGATATGGATAAGTACAATGAAAAGTGTAGATTCAGATTCAGCTATATTTACTTTTCTTGGGTTATCTCATACATTTAATTTCCTTGGGTTATTATTTCTTTCTCCCTTTGTTTGCATAGCAATTGGTTATCTCAATGGGAATATATAGTATATCCATGATATCCATATTAGACTAAGTGATCTGCCTTAGTTGTCCTCCTCAGTCTGAGATGCACCCATCTATGAGAATGGGCAGTAGCAGAATGGTTTGTTGATTACTTGCTTGCTTGATAATTCAGTCAAAGCAGCAGCAAAAATAATGGGTAGGTTCACACAATTATGGCAATGAGGATCTCTTTTTTTCCAATCTTGTAATGACTTTTTTCAGTTTTGTCTACAGTAAGTTTTTAATCTAGCCAAGTCATATTTGGGGGTCTTCTGCTGAGTCTAGCCAAGAATCAGATTAAGGGTTAAATGTCTCAATGCCTGTGATTTACTAGAAACTGGGTATGAGCTGGTAGGTCCTGCTGAAGATATTATTCCTGTACCTTAATTGTCTTTGAATATGTGACAATACTGTAGCTTTTTATTTCTTAATTTAGGAAACTTTTGAGAGTTTCTATACATTTTAATAGGCTGATTTTTTTTTTCAAGAATATTCCATTTATTGGGTTTTGTAGATGAAGGAGCTGCTTATATGATATCTTAATTTAAATTGTATTTGCTCATAACTGGTTTATAATACTATTTTTTTTAACAATGTTGGGTTCATTTTGGCTTTAAGTGCAAGGCATAAATCCAGATAATTATGGCAATCTAATATAGCCATAATAATTTAAACACTAGAGTCATCATTTGATTATTTCTATTTCTATTCTTCTCATTATTATATTCTGTGAAAGTACTATGAAAAAGCTCTAAGTAATCATAAACAGAAATAATTTTAAATCTTTAAAGTTGTGGGGTTTGCACCAATATTTTAATAGCAGAATCAGTATGGGATTATCTTTCAGGGGAACATATATTCTTTCAATGTCCTTTCTTGATATTGTCTGTTGAAAAAAGTAGAGGATGCTATGTAAGACTTCCATTTCAGACCTCTAGAGAATCACAGACAGTCAAAATAGGAAGGTTATGTTCCTTTTTGGGGGAGTTCAGTCCTCTTTATAGAAAGCTATCACAAAATAGTGCCATGTTTGTAGCACTATTCTATTCAAAGGGTTGACCAGATGATATTGAATTTCAAAGACAAAAAGTCAGAAGAAGAAGAAAGAAGAAAATTGTTTATCAGCTTATCATACAGATACAAATCCTTCAGTCCTAGTCTATGCTGTATAATTTATGCTGATTTTTTTTTAAGGAAATAGAAAGCAACTGAGAATATAGGTGTGCAACAGAGGTGATATTCACTTACCTTTGCTATCGGTTCACAAATGTGAGTGTGCATGCGTAGGGACTTCCGCGCATGCGCAGATCATCAAAAACAGGACGCGATGACGTCCAGGCGGGTGAACGGAGCCTTCCACAGCCGCCGCAACTAATTCTTCCGAGCCGGATAGAACCGGCTGGATATCACCACTGGTGTGGAAGCTGCAAATAAGGTATTAAAGTGAGAGAGTCTCAGACAATGAACTAATATGTAAAAGTTATGAAATGTTTGCCACAGCACATGTAGGGACTGAAATTATTTATAGTGATTTCTAAATTTACATCTATATCTATACCATATACATTTTTGAAAATTTATATCCTGAGTCACATACACTTATATGTTTCTGATATTCACCAAGAGATCTGTTAAGGTATCTGTAGCAGATGGAAGCAGTGAGCTCCTATGAGGTAAAGTGATTTTAGAAGCTAAGCACAGTCAGACCTGATTGATACTTGGATTGGGAACTACCTAGGAATTGTAGGACAATTAGCTAGACTAGGAAGATGAAAAAGTATCCCAGAAGGTGGTTGTGGCAAAGCTTTTCCATATTGCTGCCCAGAAATATTTATTGATGCAGTCACCGGGGGTTGAGTTCAACTGGAGGATCTGTTTATCTTTCTATCTATCAAAATGAAATTTAACACTTGGGCAATTTCAGTCATTAGATACACAGCTGGAATAGTGGACTGGATTCAAGCAGAACTAAAAGTCCTGGATAAGAAGACCAGAAAAATAATGACAATAAATCATGCCCTTCATGCATGCAGCAATGTTGACAGACCAAGGAAAATAAGTGACATGGAATGTTGCAAGTAGACCAGACAGTTGAAGAAGAAAAAAGGGCATTGGAAGAATAACTGAAGGACAGTGAAGAAGATACACTGATACTAGTGCACATGAAGGCTTACTGAATACCAGAGAGATCAAGCTGGCCCACAAGATAGACAAAACGAAGAAGGAAAAAGATAGGGCAAGGCAAAACATTACTACAACCTAGCAGGGAAATCAGATAAGAACAAGATAGCTAAGAGCAGGAAAGTTGAAGAAAGAGACTGAGGCACTAATTCTGTTTGCACAAGACCAAGCCTTAGAATAAATGCATTACAAAGCCTAGATTGAGTAGACGGCAACAAAGACCAAATGCCATCTCTGCAAAGAAACAGTGGATTAGCCATTACAAGAAGATTGCACAGACAACACGACAAAGCAGCAACAATGGTGCATTGGAATATCTGTAAGAAATACAATTTGCCTCAAGCAAGAACTGGTGGGACCACAAAATAGATAAAGTAATAGAAAATGAACAAGCTAAAAAGCTCTGGGATTTTAGAATTTAAACAGACAAGCACCTGTCACATAAACACCCTAGACTTAACCATTGTTGATAAGTAAGACAAAAAAGTCTGGATAGTGGACATGGCACTTCCTGGACATAAGAGAAGAGAAGAGAAAGAACTGGAGAAAATCACAAAATAAAAAGGCCTGCAAATAAAAATAGAACGAGAGCTCCTTTGTGCTCTCTGAACTCTGGTTGTTTTCTAGCACACCTTCCATTTCCAAACTAGGTAACACAGTGGTGAAATTCAAATTTTTTTACTACCGGTTCTGTGACCGTGGCTTGGTGGGCGTGGTGTGGCTTGGTGGGCGTGGCAGAGGAAGGATACTGCAAAACCTCCATTCCCACCCTACTCTAGGGGAAGGATACTGCAAAATCCCCATTCTCTCCCCACTCCTGGGGAAAGGATATTGCAAAATCTCCATTCCCACCTCACTCTGGGGCCAGCCAGAGGTGGTATTTGCTGGTTCTCCGAACTGCTCAAAATTTCTGCTACCAGTTCTCCAGAACCTGTCAGAACTTGCTGGATTTCATCCCTGAGGTAACATCATCAATGCTAATGATATTACCCAGTTTGGGTAATGAAACATCTGCAAGAAAATAACCAAGCTCAGACAGACCAAGGATCCCTCATTTCAACCCTGAGTTACAAATATTCCCCTTTATCAGTAGAAGTAAAATGAGTGTGGCAAAAGAAGCAGATTCCATCAGTTATATTTATGGCATTGCAAAAACCTATGTAGATATTAGAATCAAGATAGTACAATATGAGAATAAGAATGAATAATAATGTATTGATAGATGAGAGAGGATGGTTTCAGAGCGTCTAGTTTTGTGAAACTATATCTCAACTATAACTCTGGATTCCCAACTAGACGAGGATGATCAATACTGTTGTTAGATGAGAATTCTGGGAGTTGTAAGGCAAAAACATTTGAAAGTTTATTTATTTATTTATTTATTGGTTCGATTTATATGCCACTCTTCTCCGGAGACTCAGGGCGGCTTACAATGCATTAAGCAATAGCCTTCATACTTTTGTATATAACCTGCTTAGTAGGGCTTTCAGCGGTGTTTAAGCGGTGTTCTTTTTTATACAAAGTCAGCTTATTGCCCACACAATCCGGGTCCTCATTTTACCTACCTCGGAAGGATGGAAGGCTGAGTCAAGCTTGAGCCTGGTGAGATTTGAACTCGCAGTAATTGCAGGCAGCTGGCAGCTAAGTGCTAATTAACAGCACTTTAGTCTGCTGCGCCACCAAGACTCTTGAAGATTTGATTGAAGAAAGTTGACACCCATGGTTGTACCAAGTTATTTCTTGGTCCATTATGCCTGTGTGAATGTTCCTATGTTTTAAAGTAACACTGAAGCAGTGATCTTCCTTTAAAAGATCGCTTCGTTATGAGGTGGGTGGGACTAGAGGTGGATTTCTCAGTGATGGTTGTGCTTTATAGAACTGCTTTCTAAGTACTCCGCATTTAAAAAGACTTTTAAAAACCATCTCTTTTTAATAGAGCTGAAGAAGCTTCTTGGATGAGAAGTGAAACGTCTTCTAGGAAAAAACAAAATCCAGTTGCCTTTTGAAAAAGCACTTTTGGGACATCTCTTTTTAATGTTTTTAGCTGGTTGTTGTTTTAGTTATATTGCTATTTTATGTATGTTTTATTGCTGTACCTCTGGAAAGAGATTTTATGCCAGCCAAATTATATTTTAATATTGGGGTATATTTCTAAAACACTATTACTTTAGTCTGTATATTTCTATACTGTACATATTTATTATCCTCACTGGATTTGATTCAGAAAAACAGTGCATAGTTAAATAAAGCTAAATAACACAATATCCTAAACATTTAGGATATTTTTTGGATAGAAATCTTAAATTTTCCTCTGTTGGCTGAAAAGTAAAGGGAATATTTAGTTTGCTTGTTTTAGAAAGAACAAAAAGATAGATACAGCACTGAATGATATTGTTAGGAGAAGAGAAAGATTCTGAGATGTTACTGACAATATGATGAACACCACTGCAATTACGGTAACTTTAAATTAATTAATAATAAATTCCAGACTTTCTTAAAGGCTCATTTGTGCATTAGGAGCTGCAGTTATGGACTTGAGGTGAGCTCATCAAATTTACTGAGGATCTCCTATGCATATAGGATGGATCATTGATCCACTGACAAGCTGGTAAAACATATTTCTAATATTTCAGACAATTGGTGCCTACCTAGAACTGACTGCTCTTACTGAAATAGCAATCTGTTTCAAAATCAGTGACTAGATTCACTATCACAGAAGCCTTTTTTAAAAAATTTGATTTGATATATATGCCGCCCTTCTCCGGAGACTCAGGGTGGCTTACAATGCATTAAGCAATTGTATGCAATTATATCTGCATATTATTATTTATGTGACATGCTTACCAAGAATAATGGAGCATTTGAAATCTTCAGCAAAATACCACTGTGTATTCAAACATGCATGTTATCCTCTACATATTTATTCCCCCCTTCTTTATTATAGTAAATATTGAATTTCATACCCATTTTTGACAGCCTTTAGAAGTCACACCCAAGATTTTAAGAATCAGAGGATGGCTTTTGAAGGAAAAAAATGGTAGGCTGATATGAGAGAATCACAGAAACATATAGTTGGAAATGGCCAATTAGATATCATGTTCAGCTCTCTGTTCAGCATAGTAATTAGAATTAAAGTATCCCTTTGAAATATCTATCTTTAGATTTAACATATCTATCAAAGCACACCCTAGTAGATAATTGGTTTTACTGGAAACTTCTCTAGGATGCTTTTTTCTAACATTGATCTGGAATTTGACATTCTCTCTCTCTCTCTCTCTCTCTCTCTCTCTCTCTCTCTCTCCCTCACTCCCTCCCTCCCACCCTCTCTCTCTCTCTCTCCTATCTAACTATCATTTTTATTATGTCTCCTATCTCACTCTGAAAGCAACTCTGCCTTTTTGCACTTTAAGATTATTATTCATATCTTGCACTATGAGATGTTAAAGAACAAGTTGTAGTCCTTGCAGACTTCTAGACTACATTTACTGATTTCTCTCAATGTCTCCTGTATAAAATTTAATTTCCAGTTCCCTGATCTGGAAATATTCAGTCGTGAGAAGCCCTTCCTTTCAGATAGCTAAATCTCATATCATTTTAATAAGTCCTACTATATTTATGGAATTCATAACATACTTCAATGTTTACCAGCTTGATGCCCTACAAATAGAGTGGCCTTTAATTTCCATGCCCCGACTATTATATGGCTGAGAGAATTGGCAGGAGAACATGTCCGATAAAAGGCTGGTGTATGCAATGTTCACTGCTTGAGATGATTTACTATGGTACTGTGAAAGGAGAGATGTAATAGTATTATTTAATTCTATGAGTATAGCATGATCTCAGGTTAGTCCTTGACTTACAACAGTGTACTTAGTGACCATTCAAAATAACAACAGCACTGAAAAAAGTGATTTATGTCTGTTTTTCACACTTATGACCACTGCAGCATCCCCTGCAGTGAGTGATTCATTTAACAGCCATGGCAGGAAAGGTCACAAAATGGGGCAAAGTTCATTTAACAACTATCTCGCTTAGCAACAGAAATGTTGGGCTCAATTGTGGTTGTAAATCGAGGACTACCTGTATAGTCCTTTGGTACATACGTTAGCGCTACAGTTTCATTTTTCTTCTTTTGTTATAAAAACGGATATTGATGTTGGTGGTAGAAAGATTTGATGAAGAGAAGATGTACAGAGAAAAAAATGGTTTATCTTTCCATAACATCTCCACTTTAATTCTTCCCTGTGCTGTTTTCTTTCTTCTACCTCACTCTGTAAGATTTTAAACTCTTGTGCCAGAATGCCACTGGTTTACCTCATATTTAATTTAGTACAAGCTCCCCAAATTACTATTTACCTTGTGAATGTATATATTAGTTCAATGTATTGCTATTTGAAAAACAATTCTGGCAATTCTGACCCATCCTCTAGATAACTTTAGGCTGCCAACAAGTCCTTTTTAAAGAAAGAAATTGACTTTTCAAACATGACACTATGTGTCAAAAGAACTGGTAGGATTTCCAGATCTCATGTCTCATGTCCAGTCTGATAATACACATAGTCTAGATCTCACACAACTCACATCGCAGGATTGTTGCTGTGGGGAAAATAGGAGGAGGAAGGTGTGTTGGATAGGTTTGCCACCTTGAGTTTTTTGTAAAAGGCGGGATACAAATAAATAATAATGCTCTTGAAATGGTAAAATGCAATGACTAATTTTTCTCCAGCTCCCAGCACAGTAGTGACAATATCCTGGTGTGTGTTATTAGCAGAATGGAGGTCCTAAATTACTACCCTCATGATAAGAAAATGGTTTTGATCAACTGGTACAATTCAACATAATTTACATCTCCTAATAATGAAAATGATACATTTGTTTATGAGTTTTGAAAGATAGGACATCCCTTAGAAATCTCAGCCTAACTATTAGTTAATAGCAATAAAAAGTTAAATTGTCTTATTGACAATGGAGGCATGAAGTCTCTCTCTTTTTTTTTAACCTACAGCGAGATTTTAGTAACTGCTGTTCTGAATGGTAGAACAATGGTTTCTTTCATTAATGGCCATGTTTTATTTACCAACTGTCTTTGGAATGAATCAAGTCTGTGTTTTATGGCTATTTGTTTGTTATCTTAATGATCCCTGCACTTCAAAGGGAGGAGCTGAGTAGATTTTCATCTTCTTTTAATCCATCAAAATCAAGTTAGTTGCAACTGATGGGGGGAATCTGACTGTTGTGCCCAGATACATCAGCTCTGAGCTGAAAGTTTGCTGGTTGCTTGGCAACCTTCTTCCAGGAAGATAGATGTCCTGCCATTGGTTCCTTTTTTAGCTGAGACAGAATATATTAGTGATAATGTTCTGCTGCAGACAAAGGGAAAGGCAACTGAGCTTAGCTTTCAGGGACTATTTGTGTCCCTCAATAGTTGCCTACAGTTTCAGGATTAGACAAAATGTTCCTTTTTAATTCTTGCTTGTTAATTTACTTGACTTCATAATGTAAGGTTCACAACAATGGTGCTAACCCTATTCATTTCATTTATGCACAGTCTGCTCTCCTTCCAGCAATGGAGACTTTAACTGTCTTCTTTTATATGGTTGCATACATGTGTGTGAACAGGCATACATAAATACATAGCATCCCTCCAGAAGTAAGTTCGAAGTGGTATTATCAGCATGACTGGTAATAAATTGAAATTTATATTTATAGAAATATTCTTATACATTGGAAATGTTGGAAATGAATACATTTAATGTTTTCTCGGTACATATTTAAGACATAGAATGTTTGCAGAATCTCTTTCTGGGATTCATTTTTGCTGGTTGCTCATAAAAAAAAACCCCAGATAAGTAAGACTGGAAAGTATGAATTAACAAGCCTAAGAAAGCAGGAACATCATTATTTCCCCAAAGGATTTTGTAGCTAGGAATTCAAAAAGAAGTCTACTTATTTTAATGGAAATTACTTACAAGCATGTGTATTCTAGATCCATATACTTCAGAATGAGGGTCATTAAGCTTAATGGGAATTGGTTTTGACAATGTTTTCCTTTAACTTAACTTCACCTAAACCTTACTGTGTTGGAGTCCAAGGAAGATGCTGCTCTGCTTTATCTGGATAGGTGTTCTTATTAATGTGTCACACCATAGTGGTTCCCAAACAATGATTCTGGAGATGCAAATGAGCTTGGATGTCATTTGGTATCTTCCTCTCTTGGATGATGTTGATATTTACAAACTTACCCACCCTGCAGTTTAATTAAGATTTTCTGTAGTCTATGTCCAATGTACAGGAGAATGAGCTGGTTTGCATTATTGCAGTGGGATGTCTCTCTTCACCATCTCTTCTAATGCCCAAATCTCAACACCAGGTTTAATGAAAAGGAACACTTGTTCAGCTGGCAGATGCCATTCTGTCCATGATGACATCAATGGATATATTTTTCAGAGTAGAATTTGATTTTACAAAGGAAATGGACAGATAGTGCTTACTTCGGTTGTTAATGGGTGAAGGATATTTACAGGAATGAATGAATAGGCATAAAAATAATCCTCCACATTTGCATTAACTAGTATTCATGTGTTCTAGAAACAATAACCTTGCTGTTGTATTAACTAGCTTCTTCCTGCCATGTCCTTCTTCAGATTGCTTTGTTGACTTAGATTCATATGAAGTTGTTCCAAGTATAACACAAACCTATTAAATTGCCTAAACAGGTTTTTTTGCTTGACCGCATTTCTGAAGTCCTGTAATCTGAGTAACCAGATTATTACAGCATAACCTTTAATAGCATTCAGCATAGCATTTAGATTTATATACCGCTTCACAGTCCTTTAATAGCCTCTCTAAGCGGTTTACAGAGTCAGCATATTGCCCCCTGCAATTTGAGTCCTCATTTTACTGACCTCGGAAGGATGGAAGGCTGAGTCAACCTTGAGCCTGGTGAGATTTGAACTGCCAAATTGCAGGCAGCCAGCAGTCAGCAGAAGTAGCCTGCAGTACTGCACTCTAACCACTACGCCACCGTGGCTCTTAATTATATCTCTGGTGAGTGGCTACAGCCCATTCATGATTATGTCTTTAAATCAGGGGTGAAATGCTAACAGTTCGCTCTGGTTCTGGCAAACAGGTAGTGATAAAAACTACCGGTTCAGGCAAACCGGTAGTAAAAAAAAAGCTACGAAAGCAGGATTTCCTGTTTTCTAGCGAAGCTGAACTGCGCGCCACAGCTGATCCCCCCTCTCGCTGTTCTACTTACCTCCCCAAACCTCCTTTTGGCACGTACTGCGCGTATGCACATGCACACTATGCACCAAAAGGAGGCTTGGGAAGGTAAGTAGAACAGTGAGGGGGGGATCAGTTGTGGCGTGCAGTTTAGCTTCACTAGAAAGCAGGAAATCCTACTTTCCAGCAAAGCTAAACCACACGGCACAGGTGATCATCAGATCGTAGCTTTTTTTAAACTACCGGTAGCTAATTACTGGTTCACCCAAACCAGTAGCTTTTTAAATGTGCAGCGGGCGTTTGGTACTCACTGTGCATGCGCATGCAGCGTGCGTTTGGTGCACACTGCACATGCGCATACAGCGCACATGTAGTGCACACTGCACATGTGCACGCTGCACACACTTGGCATGCAGCATGCATGCATAGCCAGCAAACAGGTAGCAAACCGGTTCAGATTTCACCCCTGCTTTAAATATCAAAATGTTTTTGGGATGGGACACACATCACATTAAACCTTATCATGGGTCATTTGGTTTTGGCTTATTATTTATTTATTTACACAAATATACATACACAAATTATGACATAATCCAAATTCTGTACTTTAGACTTGCCCTATATTTTACATACTTCTTCCTCTTTTCCCTGTTAGTTCTTCAGCTGCATTTCACTCTCAGCTAGATGCAACAATTAGAGATCTGCATGCAGAAGTGTGTTTGCCACCAAAACGCTATGAAGAGTTAATTTAAAGCAGGGCTCGGGGGCTGGATCCGGCCCACAGGGTACTTAGATCTGGCCCATGGGGCTGCCCTGGAAACAGCAAAGGATCAACCTGCAGTGCTTCTGCTAGTGAAAATGGGCTCCTGAGCTCCATTTTCGACTGCCATGGCCTCCTGCAACCCTCTGCCAGTGAAGCTCAGGAGCCCATTTTTGCTGGCAGAGTGCTTGGGCCCCAACAGGTGCCCCCAACATGAGTGATGTTGAACTGGTCATGCCCACCCGACCACGCCCCCCCCGGCCTCCCAAGGTCAAACACAACCCTGATGCTGCCCTCAATGAAATTGGGTTTGACACCCCTGATTTAGAGGATGTGAAGAGGAGATGAAATTGCAATTTTGTCAGAAGCCAGAAGAATAGTTTCCAAATCCCCCTTTTTTCCCTGATGCTGCATCTCACCCATTCTTAGACTAGTCTGAAGAATGTTGTCCATTTGCCAGTGAAAATAAATAGTATGCATTCAGACCTACCAGTCTAATAATACCCACACCCACCTAAATAGCTTTATGGCATTTAAAACAAAACTGCATGTATTATGACAAGTATTGGAGGTCATATTTTATTTTGTCAAACAATAATTGAGGTTGTTATGGCATTTTTTAAAAAAGTAATTACTATGGAATAATTGAATCATTTGCGATTACACTCATATTAGTAGGAAAATGAGACTCTTCACAGGATTATTGAACAGTTAAGTAAGAGCTAGCTTGTCAACCTTTTAAAAAGCAGGCTTTTTAGTGGAAAGCTGTATATCAACTTGTTATTGAACATGTTATTTCCTAAAGCATACAACATGTCATCCCTGACTGAAAAGCTGCTGTTCAGGTTTCTTATCCTTCACTGCTACATATATTTGTTTCTCTTTGTTTTGTTTCATATCTCAACTGCAGGACTGATAACTTCTATCAAAGAAATAGCAGAGTTCCCTTAAATGACAGCAGTGCTCCCTTAAATGATAATAGTGTTCCCGGTGCTATTTATGGAGTGTTTGAATATTGTGTTGTGTTTTGTTTTTTTGTTGAAAAGACAAGTGTACTTGCATGCAGAAGAGAATTGAGTCTGACTAGTGAAATGAGGTTGAAATGATAAGCAAAAACATCTTAACAATTGACACTGCCTGTTTCTGTGTAGATATCTTTGGAAATAAATGGAGACTACATTGAAATTAACCATAATTTTCTCAAACATCTGTATGTGATTTATACAGTTGTATCCAGTTGTACTGTAAGCTCTTTGAATTTGGATTAATCCAACTAATTCTGGTTTGTTGACTAAGCCATAGTTAAACAAACCATGTCTTTATGCAAGGATAGAGGAATTAGGAGTACAACTCAGCCTCCTAATTATATGAAATGCTTCAAACAGCCACCTTGCTGCAAATAAAATAATGAATGAATGAATGAATGAATGAGTATCAAGTTCCATAATAGTACCTAACAAAAGTAGATTTTCAAAAGACGATGGTTAGATTTATTGCAAGAAAAAAAATTGTAGAATTTTGAAAATCTGTGTATTTTGGGCCCCCCTTTTTTATTAGCAAGTATGTTAAGGCAGGTCAGTCTGGATGTATTTGATTTTCTTTCTTTCTTTCTAGTTTAAGAGGGAGCTGGGTTATTATTATTTTTTTATTTGATTTATATGCCGCCCTTCTCCGGAGACTCAGGGCGGCTTACAATGCGCTAAGCAATAGCCTTCATACTTTTGTATATTTATACAAAGTCAGCTTATTGCCCCCACAAACTGGGTCCTCAATTTACCTACCTTAGAAAGGATGGAAGGCTGAGTCAACCTTGAGCCTTGGTGAGATTCGAACCTGCAATAATTGCAGGCAGCTGATGTTAATAACAGGGCTTTAGACCACTGTACTATCCAAGGCTCTCCACTGTACTATCCAAGGGTTATCCATTTAGTAGATGTCCATTGCTTCTCATTCTGCAGTGTTTTCCAAATGTCCATTTTTTTCTCAGACAATAATGCATTACATGGGGGTAGGTTAAACATTTTTTTCAGATTATTCATTTGTTCAACTGGATTATCTGCTTCTCTCAGCTGGCAAGGCAGGCTCTGCAAGAATAGATTTCTAAAGACACAAAACTTCAAACAAGCTGATTGGTTTATTGTAGGAAAGCTAAAGAATCCAGCATTGCTATGAACCAAATGCAATGTTTATTTAGCATAAAGTTTGATATTGTATCTATATTAAAACATAGTCTACCAGTTTGGGGGAATACAGTGTGATCTGCTTCTTCTTTTTTTTTTTTTTACCATCCCTGAAATTGAAATTGAACTAATCAAGAAGAGATGAAATTATCATTATCTTTACTTCTCACTTTATTGATGATTAACTGACTCGAGAAGAGAATAGAATAGAATTTTTTATTGGCCAAGTGTGATTGGACACACAAGGAATTTGTCTTGGTACATATGGTCTCAGTGTACATAAAAGAAAAGATACGTTCATCAAGAATCATAAGGTACAACACTTAATGATAGTCATAGGGTACAAATAAGCAATCAGGAAACAATCAGGGAACTCTGGGCAAAGTGTCCTCTGATTGACTTGATTTTATTAGTGGATTCTAGAAGGCTTATGAGGGTGTTGAGAGTGATTTCAATAGTACTAACTATCCTAGCTGCCTTTCACATTTTCAAAAGCAGCACCAGACCCAGAACATGTGGGAAATGTAAATGGTTGAAGAAATTGGTGTAGATCCGACTGTACCTCATTTTTTGTATTTCATTTATCCTTAATTGTTATATTCTCTGTTGCAAGAAGCTGCTAAGATATGGATTCATTTTTAATCCCTCTTCTTAAATGGTTTACAGTTATTTGTATTTAAAACTGTAATGAAGATACTTGTGGCCCTACTTTTATTCTGAGCTAGAGGTGCTGCTTTTATAAAATGTGTTACTTAGTTGCATTATATGAATTGCACCATTTACATTTTTTAATAAATTTGAACTCAGAGGATTTTGTACCTGGATCACATACTTACTGAAAAGGAAAAGATTTTTAGCTGTTTGCATTAACTTTTTTTAGGTAGCTAGGCACAACTGAGAGTAACCTGATAAACCATTTTTAAAGTGTTCTTGTTGGTTAGTTTTCCAGCTAAAGAAAAGTGCTCCAAACAACTAACAAAAAGATAAATAAAAATAAACAAATAGAAAAATCATCAAAACACAACTAAAATGATAAAGTGTAAACCAATGATAAAAATTAGAACTGTATTAATAAAGATTCCATAAACCTCAGGCATCAAACTATAAACAACTTAAAGATTACTGAAGAAGATTTGGAAAACTCAGCAGTTACAAGGAAAAAAAATGTTTTCTAATTAATTTAGACTGGTAGAGTATCTTTGGCTAACAAGCAAAGAATTTGAGACTTGAATCAGAAACAGGCAAATGAAAAGAGAGTCAAAGACATGATTTAGTAACCAATTTTTACAATTTGTTTCAAAAGGGATAGTACTTCATATGTGAAGTTGGTAGTTTGGGGCAACCAGTCAGTCAAAAAATCCAAAGGATGCCCTATATCTGTGATGGCGAACCTATGGCATGCATGCCACAGGTGGCACGCAGAGCCATATCAGTGGGCAAGCAAGCTCAGCTCCAGCGGGCATGCATGCACTGGCCAGCTGATTTTCAGGTCTTCTGGGCCCATCAGAAGTTGGGAAACAGGCTGTAGGGAAGGCAGTTTTCACCCTCCCCAGGCTCCTAGAAAGCCTCTGGAGCCTGGAGAGGGTGAAAAATGGGCCTACCTGGCCATCATGTGCCAAAAATGGTGGGAGCATTGGGGGGTCACACATGGGGGGCAAGGCACATAGAATTGTGAGTGTGGGCATGCATGCACATGACCCCCCACACTCCCCCCACTTTTGGCACGTGATGGCAAAATGGTTAGCCATCACTGCCCTATACAGTCTTAAGACTGTACAGTCTTAAGACTGTATAGGGCATCTACTGGGTCCTTCAGAGTTGGGTGTTTAGGACTTTGCCATTCAAATAAGCAACAAAAAGAGAAACTTAGATGGTCTTCCTCCTGGGCTCTTGACAGATGAGATTAACTCCTGCACGTTCAAGTAGAATCTGTGTTTTCCTACTTTTCTGAAATGGATGAAAATGGCCTATGGCTGAATAGGAATTCTTGGGAGAATCTCCTAGGTTTTAATGGGATGCAACTACTTTATGTAAATAAGATGAAGAAGAGACTAGGCAGAAACAATTTGGACTTTCCATTAAAAGTTTGTGCTACTATAAAGTGAAACCGTGTCATCCAAGTGGCTAAAAATCCCTTCCTGGACCTCTTCGCCTTCCCCACAATTTGGTGATATGTGATCCATTGACTTCATTATGAAATACAGAAAAGGAACTGAATTTATATTACATGCAGGATTTCTATATTAATTACAAACTGAATTTATTCAGAATGTGATTTAAGTCATGCATGAAAAATATCCCTTGATCTTCTAGTCTATTTCTCATCCCCCCCCCCCCTAATGATAGCAAGGCATGATTAGGACATAACCAAAGCCATATGATTGTTGTTTCTTCTGGAGTCAGGCATCTTGTTGTATCGGCAATGCAGAAACATAGCAGTTAAGCAGGCCTTTTTGATAATTGCCATGTTACTTTCCATGCTAGTGTAAGCAGTCTTGATTAAGCAGTTTTGTGCTGAAAATAAGATAATTTTAAAATATTAGATCAAGAATGGATCAGTCAGTTTCCACTGCAGTTGCCTATATTCCATCTACTACATGTTTTGGATAATTCTGCCAATAAACAATTAGACCTGCTTTAAAATAATTGTTGTCAAGACCCTCAAAGAACAGGGCATATCTGACTCAATGGTCTCTCTTTAACTGTAGAACAGGCTAAATCCAAAAGGTAATTTAGAAATAACGAAGATCAATTCTAGCATCCATAGTTTTGGCTAGGTCTCAACTGTGAATTTGATGAAGCTCCTCACCCTCCCTGTCACTCAACACACAAGCTGATCAAAAAAACCTCCATTTTCATAATTACTTGCGAAGAGTGACAGTCTGGGAGCTACATGGGAACGCATCACTTCCTGGATTGTTCCTTCGATCTAGAGGAAGAAAGAAAACTTCTATTGTGCAAGGAGCAAAAGGAGTTTTGGCATTGTCTCTGAATGCATCAGAGACATCTAAACCACTATTTTTCTCATTGGAATTCCCCAAAAATCAAATTATTCAAGCAACTTTGCAGATCAGTTTTCTCCTAACATGCCCTATTGCTGTGCTGGACCAATTCCATAATTCCTGAAAATTAAATTCAAATACATCAGGAGGGCATCAAGATTCAAGAGAGCTCCTGAAGATTCTATAAACAATGAATCAGAATGAATAAGAAATGTTTTATTAATTTAAATAAAACTTTTTGTCATGAAGATTGTTATAGAATTCTTAAAGAATGTCTATTTTCTCCCTGCCTTGCCTAACTTGGGTTTCATTATTCAAAATTGTATCAGTGTAAAATTTAATATAGCCCAGATGTATTTTGAAATTGCATGTCTTTTATCTGGCTACACATACTACCTTCCATATAATGCTTTAAATTAATCGAGGAATGGTAGATAGCATTAATGAAGACAGTAGATGTTTTAATTAACACAAGTAGCAAGGAAATACTTTCGTTTTCTTTTAAATGAGCTTGTAAAAAATTATAAAAACGAGTATCCTACAATCAGTAAAGGGTATTTTTCATCTAATAGTCAATGGCAGGAAAAAGTATTGTGCCCAAAATAGGATAAGATAGACTTTAATTAAAATTTCAAATATTCATTATAGTATTTATGATATTATGACAGATGTGATAATGTGTTTAAAAATGGAAAGTAGTGAAGAGAGTGGATTTTGGGTGAAAAATATTTCTGTAACTTCTTTGATTAGTGCTGCACTAATAATTGGTCAGATGTTGCTAACACTGTAATTAGATGTAGTTAAAATACATCTACTTTCCTTGCATGTCAACAGCCTTTATTGTTTTGATTCCAGTGCTAGGACTAATACATAGTCGCTGCTCTGAGAACTTTCCCTAGCCTTAGTTTCTTTGGGAAATGATCCTTAAAAATGCTCAGACTTTAGGAGCAAATACTATCATGGAATAGTGATTCAGCCAAACATACAGCAACTTCGTTTATGGAGCAAAGGTTGATTTCCAATAACTTCCCTGCCTACAGCAAAAATTGAGAGCCCTTGATAGATTTTTGCTGGAATGGAGCCACAGTTCATGGAACACATAGATTAATTTTAATACTTTTTAACTTGTATTGAGAAACTTGCTCAGGTGAACATTTTACTAATTTATTTTTGTCTATTTGTAATATACTCTTCATACGGAAGTAGTTCTTATCATAAAAATATGATCAGAACTCTAAAAATAGCAAGAGATCTTTCTGAAGCTTACTGGAACCTCACAAGAGGCAACTGAATTATGCTTAGAGCAATCTTTTAAGTTTCATTGGAACAAAGCATTTCAGAAAGCCCTAGTCCATCACCATCTTATAGATCCACAACAGAAAAGTGTGGAAAGAGAGTACTCATAATTTTTCTTGTAATTAAAGGAACCAAAGTTCACTTTTTTTCCCCTGTTCCTGCTCAGGTTCCTATATACCAGCTTTTCACACCAGACACAAATATGCACTGTACTCCATTGGGCTGACAATCAGAGCGGGAATTTCCAAGCCTTGGAAACAACCACATGTGGAGGCTGACATGGACATTGGACTTGATTCCCCTTTTGAGTCTGTTTCTGTTTTTGGAAAGAGAAATGGGTCTATTAGCCATGAAATCATATGTAAGAGTGCAGTGTATCGTATACATCATTCTATGATGTGTGTTTGTGTGTGTGTCATTATTTTTATTTTCTCTAAGATACCATAGAACTGCCATAAATTCAAAAATCACAAATGAATGTAACCATAAAAACATTTTGGAATCGTGAGTTGAGAGTCCCTCAAATCCTTCAGTCACTCAAGCCCTGGTCATTTCACATTTGGACTACTACTACATGCTCTATATGGGGCTATCCTTGAAGAGTATCCAGAATCTTCAGTTTGATGAAGAAAGCAGTTGCACAGGCAGTTCTTGGGGCCCCTATCATGGTCCATATTACACTGCTGTTCCATGAACTGCACTGGTGTCCAGTTTGCTTCCAGTCCAATTCAAGATGATAGGGTTACCCTAACAAGTAACCCTAACCTTTAAATTCCTTCATGGCATGGGTCTATGGTATCTGAGGAACTGGCTTATCCCAATGGGACTTGCCTATCCCACTCATGCCAGCAGAAGAGGAATGCTCTGAAGCAGTGGTGGGTTTCAAAATTTTTTACTACCGGTTCTGTGGGCATGGCTTGGTGGGCATGGCAGGGGAAGAATACTGCAAAATCCCCAATTCCTCCCGATCAGCTGGGACTTGGGAGGCAGAGAATAGATGGGGGTGGGGCTAGTCAGAATTTTTACTACCGGTCCTCCAAACTACTCAGAATTATCACTACCGGTTCTCCAGAACTGGTCAGAACCTGCTGAAACCCACCTCTGCTCTGAAGTCCATCAGCCAAAGAAGTTTGGTTGGTAGTGTCTAGGAGAAGAGCCTTTTCTGCCATGGTGCCTGCCTGTGGAATATCCTACCCCCCTGAAGTATGATCTGCTCCCACCCGTCTGGCCTTCTGAAAGGGCTCTGCCAGCTGGCCTGGGACCTTAATGCAATGGAGGCTGTTAATGGATTAGAACAGATCCCACCTCCTCCCTATGCACACTTTGCTTCCTTCCTCTCATTTTGGTTAATTGGATTTTAGCTGAATTTTAAATGTATGTTTTCTATTTGTTGTTTTAAGATTTTAATGTGTGTAAGCTGCCTAGAGTCATCTGGGCAAGATGAATAGCATAGAAGTTTAATAATAAATAAAACCATTTTTTCCCCTGAATTCTATGACTACATTTAGACCACTGGATAACATGGTGGGAATTTTGACTAATGTTTTAATCTATTTTTATCGCAGCAAATGGAGGCTGTCAATGGATTCAAAGTATTGAGGGCAATGAAGCTAAGCAAGTAAAAACAAGATGATGTTTCCACAAAACAATTGCAGATTTTTTTGGGTCTGGGAGAGGCCATGTCTTAGTATAAAATACAGACTCTGAGACTGAATGTCAGATTTGATCCTCCTTGGTATTTTTTTTAAAGAATCAGTTAAGTTTCATTTTTATATGACTGAAAAAACTCTGAGGTAATAATCTATATAGAATATTTTTTTTAATTCTATAAAGCAACTTCTGATGTTCCTCCCTGTCTTGGGATATGATTGTCATATAATATGGTTTGGAAAAATTAGACAACAGGAAGAAGTATTCAGACAAACTAAAGTAGTAAGGGGAGTGAAAATTAAGAAACAATGAAAGACCTGAATATGCTGAGCAGTGAAAAAAAGACAACTGAAGGGAAATCTGTTAACACTTTTCAGATACCTGAGATCTGTCATAAAAAGGTCAAAACCTGTGTTATCTGAGGAAGTGTTACAGGAAGATATATACCAGTTGAATGTTAATTTTAACAACTTTTTAATGGAAAGAGCACTTGGAGAGGAGAAAAATTATTTATGGAAGGAGATGGGCTTCATTGGGTATATTCAGAATCTGGATAGCCATCTGCTGGGAAAGTTTTAGTTTGAATTCTTGCCACAAGTAGGAAATTGGACTTGATGGCCAATTACCCCTTTCAACTCAATGATTAGTTCCTCTCAAATTGATTGTAGAGCCTGCTTTTTGCTTACATAAGCCCATTCATCAATAATTTTGTGTGAGATCCACATACAGATGTATAAAAATTTGGCTGAAGCATATGAGATCATATGCTTCATATTTGTCACTGAATATTGATATTCATATTAATATTAAGAAAATATTAATATTAAGAAAAAACTGGACAACCATTTATCTGAAATTGTATAGGGCCTCCTACTTGAGCAGGGTTTTGGACTAGAAGACCTCCAAATTCCCTTCTAGCTCTATTCTGATTGATTGAGATGGGAACTAGTGGTTCTCAGGCTAATAGAACATGGGATTAAATTTTTGAAGTGTCAAGATATATTATCATGCCTGTTGTGAAGTCTAGTCACAAGATCAGCATACTGATATACAAAGGGAGGACAACCTGTGCCTTGTCGCCAGTGTTAAACAATTTTTCTGCAAAATCATCAAGACACTAAGCCCTTGCTTCAGTACTGGAATCAGGTTACATCACTGAGGCTTGATTTCTGCCACAAGGATGTATCCTATATGCATCCAAGTCTAAATTTCAGCAGCCATGGCCCTTGAATGCTGAGTATTCACCTCTTTATCTGACAAATAGCAAATTTACTACCTTCCTTACTCAATATGAAGTATATATCTTCCTAACACTCAGGATTTTCCCATGGACCTGTCTGAAGTAGGATTTATAATTAGTCAGATGGCAGAAGGAGCTGTAAAATAAGCAACCTCCCATATGATACACAATAGCATGAACTTGGTGTTCTGCCTTGAGTAGCAAAAGGAGGGTATGAACTCTTCCCCAACCTCCTGGCTGTTAACTTCTCACACATTTTTTAATAAGATACTTTTCAGCTGAGTTCTAATACAGCTCAGCTGAATATAAAGTAAGTCAGTAGGAATTCAAGTGTAGGTCCCGAGGCAATTGGGGAAGGATCATAACTCAATGGTAGAGCACAAATTTTCTATCCAGAAGGTCCTAAGTTAAATCCCTGGCAATCCTATGTGGGCTGGGAAAAAACATGACTTTTGAGGAACCACTACTAATTACATTTTAAACTAATGGGTCAGGTAGGGTCCCACAAAATCTAGCCTCATTCAGTTGTATAAATTCATCTTTTACTCCATTCTATCAAATTCCACCTATCTCTAGTGTTTAAAAAGAATCCAGCTGTCCCTTACATATATTTTTGTGTAACTTATATGTATGCATGTGTGTGTAGGCATATGCATTTACACATACATATACATATACATATACATATACATATACATATACATATACATATACATATACATATACATATACATATACATATACACATGCCTTTTTTATATTCCTGGGATTCAAAGTTCCTTGTGCATGGATCTCTGCTATTTTCCAGCTCTGAAGCTTCTGTTTAGTGGATGGATGCACCTGCCTCTGTGTCCCAGTGGCAATTGGGCTTTAACAGTTGCAATCCTTTAAATGCATTTAAGACACCAAGAGCACTAGGAATCCATTATCATACAATCTGGCTTTTCCGTAATAATTGTGTGTTGTCTCAGAGCCAGAAATCTCAGGTTTAATTATATCATTTTCCCATTCATTAACATTTTGAGCCTTTGAGCTTGTCAGAAACGAATTCAGATTTTGATTTAATACAATGATAGACCATACATATTAATTTCAAGGGCCTCACCCTGCAAGCTGTGCTCATTTTTTAAAATATACCCAAGATATTGTATGCATATAGGAATAGGAGGTGAAAGCTTGCTAGGAAATGTCTCTAAAAGACAGGAAATGATTTCTCTCTCTCAACTGAATTACCTGGAACAATTGTCCTTTTTAATTTGCTTGCAGTATGTGCCTGTGTCATCCAGTACAGTTTAACCTACTTACCTACTTGTTTAATTTAACCACTTGGCTAATTAATTAATTTACAAGTTATTTACTGTTTAACATACTAATTGTGAACAAATGTCTGTTTTGTATAATAAAATAATAAAATAAATAGTATTTTTTTCTGGAGTGTCTATTTTACTTAAGACATAAAAGATCAAAATAGTAAGACCAAAATAATTTTTTGAACTAAAAAGCATAATTCCCAGAGTACTAAAGATTAGTGACAAAATATTGACATCCCAGTATCTTTTGAGAATAAAATCGAAACAAGAGGGTTGATGCATCAGAAGTTATTCTAAATATATACATTGATATATTTTTAATAAATTCATTCCTTCTAAATTTTATTCTCATTCATTTTGCATGTAAAAGGGATTCCTGTAACTTATCTTACTTCTTCTCCTGCAGCTATTGAAAATCTACATTTTCTTTTCATTTTAGCTGCTCACAATTCCTGACCATAACTCTATTTCTGTTTATTTATCCACTGGAATTTTGGATAAATAGTCCAAATAACTCCCTCCCTCCCTCCCTCCCTCCCTCCCTCCCTTCCTTCCTTCCCTCCTTCCTTTGCACCTGCTTTATTTCACTATTCTAAGATGGTATATTAAATTGGAAACAGATGCCAAAGAGAAGACTAAAAAAACAACAATACTATAATTAAAACCTGAAAAAGCAGGTGAACCCTATATTAAATTGCCACGAAAGTACCATGGAACAAAAACATCTTCATTCTTCACTAGTACGTAAAGCCGAGCAAAATTAGGGTTTATTCTTACTATCCTAAGTTTCTTGGTTGTGAAACATATAATAGGATTCCCAAAGAAAATGTAACCTCTATAAACAGGTTCATAAGTGAAGAGACATTCTGTCTCAAATACCCTAGCTATGAACATGCCCTACTTCATAGATAAAAATTAGCTTGTTGAATCAATCAAAATCTTGGGCTTGTCTTAAAAATCAGTGATAAGCTTATGCAACTGATGTCAGTTATAGTTTATATGTACAAAACATACAACCAGAAAGCAATCCAGGCTGAACTCTTTTGTACACCTGCAATATCTTATTTTCCTTTGCATGGAATACATTGCAGAAATCCAAATAAAAAAGAGATTAAGGTCTGGGTCACTGTGACCAGATTCATTTTCACCTGGAATATAAGACACTGAGATGTTATTCTAAATGTAGTACTGGATGTAACACCAACTCTAGGTTAACTGGATGACTTTTAACCAGTAGCTGTGATTTCCCTGGATTAAACTTCTCAGTCCACATCCAATCTCTTATTGTACTAAAAAGCTGTAATGAAGGAATTAGAAAATTCTATGAACAATAAGCAACCATGGCTTTTCTCTAACATCTACCTCCAAGTTTAAAGGCAGCAGGGCTCTGAATGCTGGTCAATGGGAAATTGCAGAAGGAAATGGTGGGGGCCCTCAAAGAGGCTTCTTTTATTTTTATCACTGCTATGATAATATTGAAGGGTAGTAAGTAAAAAGAATGTTCCTATTTATTTTAATCTACAAAATCTCAGAGGGCATAGAAATTTTAAGCACTATAAATAGCAAGGTAGAAGATAGTGGGGAGTGCTTCACATTTAGCTGAACAAAAACCCTATCTAATACTTTCCTTTGTTGGTGGAAAATTTTCATCTGCCAGTTGACTATTAAATTAAGAACAGACTTTCCTCTTCCTACTTGTTACTAAATATTTTGAAAGATTTTGACTTATTTTCTGATGCGGTGAAAAAAAAATCCTGGGAGAGTTTTCTCTCTACGTTGCTTACTGCAGTAGAAGAACATTGCGAAAGAACATTGTGAAGCCTCTAGATGGAATTTCCAACAATATAAGTTCCTTGAATGTAGTGACTGTGTGGTGATAATCAGTTTAAACAGTAATCAGAGGTGGGTTTCAGCAGGTTCTGACCAGTTCTGGAGAACCAGTAACAGAAATTTTGAGTAGTTCGAAGAACCGGTAGCGGAAATTTTGAGTAGTTTGGAGAACTGGTAAATACCACCTCTGGCTGGCCTCATCCCCATCTATTCTCTGCCTCCCAAGTCCCAGCTGATCGGGAGGAAATGGGGATTTTGCAGTAACCTTCCCCTGGAGTGGGGTGGGAATGGGGATTTTACTGTATCCTTCCACTGCCACACATACCAAGCCACGCCCACCAAGCCATGCCACACACACCAAGCCACGCCCACCAAGCCATGCCACACACGCCAAGCCACACCCACAGAACCGGTAGTAAAAAAATTTGAAACCCACCACTGTCAGTAATCATCCTAGGAAGTTAATTAGAATCAAATGAAGTACCATTATTATTGCAATAAAATGGGAAATGCTGGAAAATGGGAAATATATAGTTGTTGCAGCCCACATTATCTGATGGACTGGAGGAGCCTTCCAGGAAAAATGTACTGGTAGAGTTAAATGCTACTTTTGGAAAAACTTGTTGAGACCTAGGGAAGTTAGCAAAATGATATACTTTGTGAATTCTGGTATGATCTGCATTTTCTAAACAAATGGACAGGTTGGAGTTTAGGTATCCATTCTTTCACACTTCCCAAATGTTCTTAGCAAAGAGAAATATGCCAGGACAAATTAAGATATGCATACATGAAGAGGGAAGAAAGAAAGAGATGAAGAATAAGTTTATTTGGGGTTGAAATATATTTAGAAATTCATATTTGGGGAGAACATATGTGGAAAAAAATATTTGAATGAGCATCTTATGTATTTATTTAAAACATACATGCATGCATGCAAGCAAGAAAGTATAGTATAATTTTATAGATAACATACATGCAGGTGATAACCTTAGAAATAAGTAGCTGTGCCCATCCCAAATTATACTGGTTCAGAAAGCTATAGGTCATGGCCCCCCATTTATGGCTTCCAACAGACTTCATCCTGCAAGAAAGAAATCAGGATTCAAGCCCAATATTTTTCTGAAATAGATGTTCCAAAAGATGTAGTAGAAACATAAAACTCTATCTTATATTTAACTAGATCTTTGTTTCAATGTTCCTAGATTACCCAACAACTATATATATATATATATATATATTTTATTGAAAAGGTTTTTCAAATACAGATTTTTCCCCCTTTTTCCCTCCCCTTCCCCCCACATATTATATATTTCATAAATCAAGTTAACCTTAAAATACAATTCCCCCCTTTCCCTCCCTATCCCTCCCCAACCACCCTTTCCCCCCCCAACCCCTCGGACTTCCACTATATAAAACCCTAGTAATCCCAAACACAATATATATTACTCATCTCCTTCATATTCTACCCCCTGCATTCTGTTCAGCATTACCTTATTCGTCTAATCTCCCTCAACTGAAAGCTATATGATATTTTCTGGTTTGGTATTTATTTTGTACATAATCAATCCACTTTTTCCATTCCTGTGCATAATTCTCTTGCGTATAGTCTTTTAAAAAAGCTGAAATCTTCGCCATTTCTGCAAATCCGGCCATCTTCCGGGTCCATTGATCAATAGTAGGCAGGACATCTTTCTTCCAATATTGGGCAACCAACAATCTAGCTGCTGTCACCATATACAATATCAGTTTTATTTCCCCCATTGTAAAATCCTTAACTATACCCAGTAGAAACAATTGTGGAGAAAATTGTAGTTTTTTCTTCAGAACATTTTGCATAACCCACCAACAACTATATTTTGATGTGTGGATAAGGTTTTGCCAGCCTCACCTGGAGATACTGGATTGAACCTTAGATTTGGAAATCATGTACTCTATGACAAATTTTTGGCTGTTTACTACCATTATAAAAATGCTTAGGCTGCATTAAAAAAATAAGATATTGGGCACAAGATATCTTGTGCCAATAAGATATTGGGCACAATATCTTGTGCCTCTTTCTCTCCTTCTTTCTCCCTCTCTTTTGTGCTTTTTAATCAATATTGATGCCTGGTGAGTGCCTGAATTTTCCCCTCCAAGATTTTGGGAAGTGGCTTGCCATTGCCTCCTTCTTCCAAGAACTTAGAGAAAGGAACTGGCCTATGATCAAGCAATGGACTTTGTACGTAAGGTGGGACTAGAACTCACTATCTCCTGGTTTCTAGCCCGGTACTTTAACTACTCTCCAAAATATCTTAATATGTAATAATTAAAATAATTATCATCTATAATAAACGTGTCCATTTTTAACTGTTATGAATTTTTTTTTTGATGCTATGATCCTGTTTTTCTGACCACACTTGACTTCTCAGTTGTCTCATGAATACAGCTTTGATTCTTGATTTCTATAGCTGTATCTTGAAATTTGCCCAAGGTGTCTTGTTTCAATTTAGGTCTTAAAGATGGAAGAGTTTTCAAATCATGATGAAAACTTATACAAATTAAAGTGAATAAGGGAAAATTCAAGAGCACATCAAACTATGGTGAGCACACCTACAGTTGTTGTTTTCAATTTCATTCAAATCTGTGATGCTTCTAATGAACCTTTGTTCCCACAAAAACACTCAGTTCTATGACTAGATATAGAAATGTTTGAGCTGTTTCTTATGACAAAACATAACCAAGATTGAGATGAAATATGTTCATTATGTCAACACTGTTTTAGTAATCTAAGACAGGAAGAGTGATTTCCAATTTTGAGAAACAAATAACTTGCAACTTAGATCACTTAGGATAAAATACACTACAGTATGAAGCAAGCAGATGTCTACTAACCCAGTGGAATTTTGCTACAGAGGGACTGGAAATCATTCTGTAAATAGAACTTATTGTTTTCTTGAAATTCCTCATTCCCCCCTAATTTTTAATCTAATGAATTTTTAAGATATTTTTATTTCATCAATACTAAAAATTGTAATAATTTTTACTATCCTTCATTCAAGAGACTTTGCTGCCAGCTTTGTAAATAACTTTATTTATTTATTTATTTTATTTATATGTTAAATTTAGAAACTGCCAATCTCTCTCACAAAGCAATTGTCGGCAGTGTACAAAGAACATATAAAATCATAAAAATTATGTGTAAATGTTATATTAGCAGTTAAAATTCAAAGTTTAAAGAAAGTGGGGGGGCTTCAAGGGTCTAACCAGCCCCACTGGCTTCAGGTTTTTGTTGCTATTTTTTTTTTCTTTTTGTATTGTATTCTATTTTGGGGACCCATCTGAACTAGAGGGCAGGTACGAGTATTTCTGAATGAGTATTTCTGGTATGTGTTAGTATGGTTTGCTAACTCAGGATCTGACTATTTCAAACATAAAAACATAATACTCTTTGTCAATGTTGATATGGCTACTTCATGTGTGAGGCCTAGGGCAATTACATTCATTTTCAGTATAACTCCTGTCTTATGTTTGTGTATCCTGCTTGCAGCCTGATAACATAACTCTTCCTGTCCTGATAATAAAGGTAAAGGTTCCCCTCACACATATGTGCTAGTCGTTCCCAACTCTAGGGAGCGGTGCTCATCTCTGTTTCAAAGCCAAAGAACCAACGCTGTCTGAAGACCTCTTCGTGGCATGTGGTTGGCATGACTAAACACCAAAGGTGCACGGAATGCTGTTACCTTCCCGCCAAAGGTGGTCCTTATTTTTCCACTTGCATTTTTACATGCTTTCAAACTGCTAGGTTGGCAGAAGCTGGGGCAAGTAACGGGAGCTCACCCTGTTACTTGGCACTAAGGATTCGAACTGCTGAACTGCCAACCTTTCGATCGACAAGCTCAGCCTCTTAGCACTGAGCCACTGCATCCTGGTAATAGTAAAACACAATTTCAAATATAAGCAACAATAACTATTGTGTTTTGTTTTTGAATAACATCACATTCACAGAACATAGCCACTCATTCACTCACTCGTTCTTTTGTTTTTCTAATTGTATTGAGGAGCACAATTTTTACAACTTTCACAACTTCCTCCATCTCTATGCAAGGATAGAACTTTTATAGTGGTATTATCATTCTTTTATCCCAATCTTCATGTAAGGTACAAGCTTTAAATTGAATTCTATTGCATTGATGCAACAGGTGGGAAGTTTGAAGAACCTCTATGCTTTTACCTATTTCTTAATTTTAAACTGATCTGTCACTAGGACTAAAATAAGATAGTACAAACTCTAGTTAATTCAATAGTAAAATATATTATTAGACAACCTGCGACCCCATTGGGTAATTGTTTTAGAGATATTGTAATAGAATGTGCAGATGACCTTAGGGAACCAAGAGAAGAAATGATGCATAGGAAACAATCTGACAAGAGAGGCAGGAGCGGTTCAAGGGTCAAGGAAAGAAACTTAAGAAGGACCCAGCCTAATAGATTAAGCAGTTAAAGGTGATGGCAGGAAGTTTGTACTTTCACACTTGCAAGAGTCTGTTAATGTAGCCTTACAATAAAATAGAATTAGTTCATCTAGTTGTGTTTCCTGTCTCATTTATCTAGGAGGTCTAATATTTCCTAAACAGAGAAACAGAGACCATGTGCTGGCAAAAAAGCATTGGAATGGGAACAACTTCTGACTTCCTGCCATGTCCCCCCCCCCCCAACGACATTGCTTGTGGGATGTTGACAGGAAGCATTGGAAATCAATGCTTCTCCTTAGCTAACTTACAGAACTGCCTTCCACTTTACTGGAAGGAAAGGAACAAAGGAAGCCATGGATTGTGAGGAAAATTGCAATCCTTTTTCTCAGAGTGTCTCCAAGGGTCCCTTCCTCTGAATGAGAAAGAAGGGCTCACTTGTTGACTACAGACATCCACCAGGCAGTTCTACTCCACCAGTTGGCATCTGGATCACTTCCTCATCCTTCCCTTACCAGCCACTGCCTTTAAGAGATTTCAAATTTCAGCCTTGATTCCAAAGAAGCCAATTTCCTGTCACCCAACTAGCCTTGACGCCAGCAGTTTGGGGGAAAGGGGCTAAAAGGGGGGCAAGAAACAGGAAATATAACCTTCCCATCTTCCCTCGTGCCATGCAACTTACAGGTTTCTGAGAGGTCTAAATAGAAAGTGGAGTGATGCTGAAGCGGCCACAGATTTACCAAATTTCAATCCCATGGGGTCATGAGTCATGGATTTTGAACTCATTCTGTAAGATATTCTGTTCAATTTGAGGTACATTGATTCAAAAATTGTTGGCTTATGATGCATTATTTCGCCCAATTGAATGTTACAAAAAGACACAAAAGTTTACAATTGAGGTTTCCCTGAAATTGCTCCATTTTACTTTTATTTTCATTTTATTTTTCAGTCATGAGGACAGTAAAGGAAATGAAAGAGTAAAACCCCTTGAAATAATTCTGAAATCTTCCATCTCCAGAAAAATGGTACAATAAACATATAAATTTACTGGCACTAAATCACAGAACATGACATTTTAAGGGACAGTAGTTCTCCAGAGTCCCTGATAAAGATCTCTCTCCAGTATGGTTTAAGGGTTTGATGTAGTGATTAAGGTATCAGGCTAGAAACCCGGAGACCATGACTTCTAGCCCAGCCTTAAGCACAAAGCTAGTGGAGTATCATTGGGTCAGTCACCCTCTCTCAGTCATAGAAAGAAGCAAGGGGAAAATGTTTCTGAAATCTTTCCAAGAAAACTGCAGGAACTTGTCTAGGCATTGCCTGGAGTCAAGACTGACCCGAAGTCTCTATCTCTGTCATCTCTATCATCTCTACCTCTATCCCAAATGAAGAATCATGTATCCCATGTTGAAAAGATTGTGTATGAATCAGGGATGAAATGTAAAATTTGTTACTACTGGTTCTGTGGGCGTGGCTTGGTGAGGGGGAGTAATCTGACTGGGTGGGCGTGGCCAACTTTTTTTTTTTAACTTTTCAAAGCATTTTTTTCTAATGCTTTGAAAAGCCTCTGCCGATCAGGCAACTCAGCTGGGATCATCAGAGACTTTTCAAAGCATTTTTTTACCACTTCTTCGGCCAAGAGGTTGCAGAAAAAAATGCTTTGAAAAGCCTCTGACTATCCCAGCTGAGCCACATGATCATCAGAGATTTTTTTTTTACTTTTAAAAGCATTTTTTTGTCGGAAGAAGTTGTAGAAAAAATGCTTTTAAATTTTTTTTTAAAAGCCTCTGATGATCATGCGGCTCAGCTGGGCATGGGGAGGGGCGGCGCGGGGATTTTTGCTACCGGTTCTCCGAACCACCACCCGCCATCACTACCGGATCGGGCGATCCGGTCCGAACTGGGAGCATTTCACCCCTGGTATGAATGTATACTTGTATGTTATAGGAAGATTTAGGCAGGAATACCAGGAACCAAACCTGAGATATTCGGTATGTGAAGAATATAGTTCATCCTTGCTGTGTCTTTCCATTCTTACATCCTCCATACATGTTCTCTGTTTTGCAGGAAATGGCTCTTGTGTAATATTTTTTTTAATGATGTCTTCTCTACCCTTGAAAGTGAAGTTTTTTCTTCATGCTCTCCCAAGTTAAATGTTGACAAGGTATAGGAAAATGGGACTTCTGCTGTTGGTTTAACACATGGGGTTTATGTTTTTCAATCAGTGGGTATATATTCAGGTATCACTAAGAACACGTCCATCTCCATCTGTAGAGTACATTTGATAACACAGGGAAGAAAATGAAAGCAGTCAGAGACAAAAGGAGACAGAAGATGAATGCTAGTTTTCCCCTGGGGTTCATGGTTGAAGGAATTAACACAGCTTGGCACTCTAACCTAGCTGTGTTTGTTTCCATGGCAACAGCTACGTACATGTTTCATAGTATCTACAGTGACACAGTTGCAGAAATAGTAGCTTGCAGGTTTCTGATATCGCATCAGTGAGCTAGCAGCACATACACTGTCTTAAGTAAGTGTAGAAGAATTTACCAGTCTAAGCCTCTGGATTCAGATAATTTAAGATGCATCTGGCATGAGTTAAAGAGGGCTGGACCTTACGTGCCACTCTACCCGGGATGCCATGGTCAAAACTGAAAGTTGCAAGAAGCTGTTCAAGCAATCCGCGTTGATTTGAGCAAAACAATCAAATGTGAGTGAACGCAGCTGGTTTAAAATGTGGGCAGTAAATTTTGAATGAAAATTTTGAGGAGTAAATAGTTGTGGCAAGATGAAGGATGTTCCTTCTTTTCTTTTCTTTTCTTTTTTCTTTTTCTTTTTTCTTTCTCCTTTATTCACATGCAGACAAATCTTGCATTTTTGTCTTAGTGCAATAGAATCAGATTTGTCTTAGTGCAATAGAATCTGAAATCTGGGAAGATTTTAGATTTCACAGTTGCTATGTTGGGATTTCTTGAATTGTAAGGCTGATTCCAAATGAGAATGATTGAACTGTTCGTTGACCAGCTGCTTAATCTGGGAAGATTTCAATCTCTTATGTCCTTCTTTAGGGTTGTTATAAATAGCAGAGCTGTGCCAAAGCATAACATTTAGTGACCCTGATTTGTCTTTGACATTGTACTGCTGTTTTTTTATTTTTTTTAAAAAAATCTATTTCTTTGCTTTCCCCCACTTCTCCTCTTCTTTTTATCCACTTTGTTATTATGACCAAAAGAAGAATATCCTGATATTCTGACGGTTATTTATTTATTTATTTATTTATTTATTTATTTATTTATTTATTTATTTATTGGTTCAGTTTATATGCCGCCCTTCTCTGGAGACTCAGGGCGGCTTACAATGCATTAAGCAATAGCCTTCATACTTTTGTATATACCTGCTTAGTAGGGCTTTCGCCCCCCCCCCCCCCAAGCGGTGTTCTTTTTTATACAAGGTCAGTTTATTGCCCCCACAATCCAGGTCCTCATTTACCTTTATTTAAATTTACCTCAACATTATATTTACTGTTATATTTACTTCAACATATGCACGATCCAAGTAGGTATTGTACTTATCTCCCAATTGTTTTTGGATCATGGAGGAATGCACAGATATAAATGAACATTAGAGTAAGTTTTAGCTCCATAGAGTTTAGTAGTAGTGTAGCCTATGAAGCCCAGGGTGTTGGTGTTTCATTTGGACTGATTTCTTTCAGCCTGGTTTCATTGTTTTGTGGTTTCACTATTGTAAAAGCAAAACAGGGCTTTTAATTTTGCTGATTAAGAAGATATTATTCTAGTCTAGAGGGTACAGTGATAGTCTGATATCTGCCTTTGCTTCCCTCTTTACCTATTCTGTGTACATGCTTCTCCACAAATGGGAATTCCCTTTTATTGGTTCACTCAGACCAGAAGCTAGAGTGTGTTTTGAGTTAGCATGTGAATGTTGGATACACACATATCCCGATGTTGTGGGTCTTCAGCAACATGGACGTACACTGATGGTGACAGTCACTTAATTGTCAACATACATACAATACTTACACTGGGAAAAAAATAGAAAGGTCTATTTCCAAAATAATATGTAATTACAAGCAATCAAATATGGATGCCAACATTCATCAATTTACGGATATCATTATGATTCTTTATCCATATTAACAATAATAATCAGTGTTAAAAATAATTTGGAAAATCTCTCTCTGATTTCCTGTTGCATGAAAAAGTGATGTGTTAGTCTTCTGAAGACTTTTTTTAAAAAAAACTGTAACTTTTCCCCCCTAAAATTTTAATCTGCAGCTAACAAACTACACAATTTACTATCAGCATCAACTCTAGGTAAAAAATAGAATTGCATCAATTTATCAAAGTTAACCTGTGAGTCATCCACATTTGTGGTTAGTACCAGAACCTGGAAAAGTTAGCAACTGCCAAGTTTGCATAGATAATTGAAGAGCCCCACTGTCCAGTCTTCAAGATGGTAGAATCCTAATTCTCCCTCCATGCTTTTTCACTGGCATTTAGGTAATAAACTCAATTATCATCTCCTACATTTATGGAGTTATACATTTGCTCAACATCATTGGCTAATGATGGAGGGACTAAAACAGCCTTTCATGTTGGTTTCTTAGAACATTTATTTCCCACTAAACTGGGAAATATTAGACTAAATAAAGAAAACTAGCATTAAAAATGATCCTGCACTGAAGATGAGGATGAGAAACACTGAACATCAACATCAACACTGAACATTCAGAGTCCAGTATGTAAGAAAAAATGTGAGAGGGTTCAATTTTTAAAAAATTTGCATAGAGAAGAACTCCACCCCCACCCACCCCCGAAGGCTGTAGGTTGCAGAATTATTTTATGTGTGTAGATTTTGTGTTTTTTACTGGAATGGTGAAAGATAATATTTCTGTTCATTTTTCTAAGAACTGAGAGAAAACTGTCCAGATTTATAATGCCCTGAATATTTCTCTATCTGCCAGAATTACATTCTGAACTACTTATAATTAGGTAGCACCCTTATTGGGATGAACATTAAAATCACCTTCTTAACTCTACCTAATAAATAGCATATCTTATTTCAGTGAATTTTCCATGCTGGAGAATTCTGTAACAGTACATTGAGAACTGGGTTGATACATTTAGGATTTGCTACATTGGTCAGAAATTCTGTAATGCTCTTTGTTCCTAAATTGGCCTATCTATGAGCACTTTCTGCTAATGCGAAGGACAGATATGCTAGCAGAACTAATATTTATAATTCCTAGCAAATGTGATCAGTTTAGGACAGGGGTGTCAAACTCATGCCGCTCGTGTCATCACATGACATATCACAACTTTTCCCCCTTCACTAAACCGGGCATGGGCGTGGCCAGTGCATAACTCAGCCAGCCTGCAGGCTGTGAGTTTGACACCCCTGGTTTAGGAGGATAATAGGAACAAAGTCTAAGATATTTGAAAGACCATCATAAAGAGCTAGTAGAAAAACTGAATCATAATAAACCAAGTAATGTTTAATGTAGAATAATGGATTTAGAAGGGATATCAGAAATTGTCTAATCCAACCCTCCACTCAGTGTAAAATTTGCTAAAACATTTCAAACAGGCAGCAATCCAGCAACTATTGAACATCTCAAGGAAGGGAGACTTACTTCCCTGTAATTTCCACCCTTTAGTTTAGTTCTGGTCCTGTCCTCTGAGATGGTAGGGCGCATTCAAAAAATATGCTGCAGATACTAAGGCCTTGGAAAAAATATTCAAATGCTGTGATGTGTCTATACTTGCAAAGATTAGAATCGCGCAAGCCATGGTGTTCCCTGTGACATTATGGAAGTGGAAGTTGGACTCTGAAGAAGAGATTGATAAGAATATTGACACTTTTTAATGTTAGTGTTGAAAACTCCTAAGAGAATGTGGACCAAGAAGAAAACAAACAAATGGACCACTGAAGAAAGCAACCCAAAGTTCTCACTCAATGACCAGGCTCCAATTTATCCTACTTCAGGCAGATTGTGCAAAGATCTAACTCTCTGGAAAAGGCTGTAATGTTGGAAAGAATGGAAGGAAAGAAGAGAGGCAGCAAGATCTCAGAGTGACAATGAGTGCACCATTGGAAAATCTGAAAAAACAGTTTAGAGACAGGTTGTCATGGGGATAAAAATCTATGTGGTTGCTAAGAATTGACAATGAATTGATGGCAATCAATCAATCGATCAAGTATTTACACAGTCTCCCATTTTTCCTTCTAGGAAATGTTATTTGCAATTACATATTTGATATCTCATTTTGCAGAACTTCTCAATTTTTGTGGATACCTTTCTCCTTGTACTGAGCATATCATGAAGTACTCTCCTGAAATCCCATAGACAGCCTGATTCTTCTGTATTCTGCCTCCCCTTGAACTCAAGGATAACATGGTCATTTTTTCCCATGTTTCCAATCACCTTCACTTTTATAACCATTTCCTTTCGGTAAAATTAGGTCACTTTATTAATTTTTCTACTTGTCATGAAGAAAAGATAGTCAATTGTAAGATCTTTGACTTTTGCAGATTGTTATTATGGTATTGAAAGTTTGATCATTTGATTCAGAAAGGCAGAATATTTATTGCCTATCTAAGTGATCTATATCAAACTCCCACAACAATATCATTTTTATTTTTTTAAAAAATACTTTCAACAGGTTTTTTATGCTCCAGTTCATGAATTCCTGCGCATGCATGTACTTTATTTATATACAGTGTAACATCCCCTCCTTTTCTTTTCATTCTCTTCCTTTTGAATAAATTGCATCTGTTCAGGTCTACAGTATGTTATAATCATGTGTTCTACCATATGCCAGTGATTCCTGTGCTATCCTGTGATAACTACTAATTCTACATTTAAGATATCTTAATACTAATTAAAAACTGTCAAGGAGACATAGGACGGGTGCAAACTAGTTAAGTTATAGCAATAAGAAGATATAAACTTGCAACTAACTTAACATGTTCTGTCTCTATCCTTTGAGGTGCAAGTTGAATGCTACCCTCAGCATTGTTAAGAAAAGTTTCCAATAAGTCAAATAATTTTTACTTTCAAGCACCTTTTCTCTTTGGAGGAACTGTGGAGGATGTGTTTAACTGCTTCGTCTGAATCAGTGACTTCTACTGTCTTACCTACTTACTTACATACTCATTGTCTACTATAAGCACTGCTTATAACTTTCTCTTCTTTATATGAAACATTCCCTGTGAGAAGCATGATATTCTGATCTACTTCTCCAGTGATGATGCATCCATTTTTGATTGCACATCTGATTTTGGACTGCATTTGAAAGATCCTTTAAAAGCTGTGGTGCCATAACAAAACTCCAGAATAAACTCTGCTTTGTTAACTCCACCAATGAGAAAATTTGATATTGTATATGGAACCTAAAATGCCTAAACTTTACATATTGCCTAAAAGTTTAACATGTTGTCTGTTTTGCTTTGGATTTAAGACTTATGTTCTGTCCTCATTGCAGCTATCTGCATTATGTTTGCATTATATAAATGACTTGTGTTATATATTCTAAGACGGGGTAGGCAGTTAATTTTTCCAAGGGACCACATGAGAAATGGAGAGTGTTAGAGTTTGCAGTGATCCAACGAGCACTCAAAGTAAACAATTTAGTAGGATTCATGTATTAAAGAAAATTCTTTATATACAATAATATAAATCATGATGCATGTATACAATACCCATGCAGCAGAAGCCAGAATCAGAACTCAGAATCCAGAAGTACAGAATCAATATATCACAGAAGCAATACCGTGTTTCCCCGAAAATAAGATCCTGTCTTGTATTTTTTTGAACCCTGAAATAAGCGCTTGGCCTTATTGCCATGCGCTCAAAAGCCCGATTGGGCTTATTATCAGGGGATGTCTTATTTTGGGGGAAACAGGACAATAATCCATATATATATATATATATATATATATATATATATATATATATATATA
>WNWU01000001.1:62061622-62099901 GCA_012654045.1 Ptyas mucosa | reverse complement strand
GGAAGGAAGGAAGGAAGGAAGGAAGGAAGGAAGGAAGGAAGGAAGGAAGGAAGGAAGGAAAAATTATCTTCTATTGGACCCTTCCAGACTTGGTTAACTAAATGGTTAAAGGGAGGGAGGAAGGCTTTTAGCCTGCATCCCTGTATTGGGTGGGGAGGGAGGAAGGAAGGCATTTTGGCAAATTCTTTTACACCTCTCTCCTTTCGCTGGATTTCAATTAACTGTCCTCTAAAGAATTCTCATTTCCGAGTAAACCAACTGTTCCATTTGAAATACTAGACGAATATTTCACACTGCAATCCTAGCACTGAATTTAGTGAGACTTACTTCTGAGTAAACCAACTGTTCCTCCCTGTATTGGTGGGGGATGGGAGAGAGAGAGAGAAAGAGAGGGAGGGAGGGAGGAAGGCATTTTGGCAAATTCTTTTACATCTCTCTCCTTTCACTGGATTTCTATTACACCCCCTCTAGCTGATTGGTTGGGGGCTAACTGTCAGAGAAGGAGGAACACCCAGGACAAACCCTCTTTCTGCGAATGGGCCATGTTGAAGGGTGTGAGATGCAGGGGCTGGTGGCCCATTCCCCAGGGCAAATGACTGGAGGTGTGCCAGCTGAGGAGATAAGTCGGGGAAGAATCACCTGAAGAGAAATGCCCGAGAAGAATGAAAAGTCAGAGATGAAAAGTCCCATTCTGGAAAGGATCCACCCTAAGTTATCTGGCTATAAAAGAGACGGCTGGATATTTATACTATTAGACTTGCTAGATTCTATTTATGTAGCTTTACAATAAAGTAGAACTAATGTATCTGGTCCTGTCTCCTCAAAAGGGTGATAGTATGTTAGTAGGGATATATACTGTATATACCATGGGACGCAGTGGCTCAGTGGCTAAGACGCTGAGCTTGTTGATCAAAAGGTCAGCAGTTCAGCAGTTCAAATCCCTAGTGCCGCATAACAGGGTGAGCTCCCATTACTTGTCCCAGCTTCTGCCAACCTAGCAGTTCGAAAGCATGTAAGAAATGCAAGAAAAAAAAATAGGGATCACCTTTGGTGGGAAGGTAACAGCGTTCCGTGCACCTTTGGCGTTTAGTCTTGCCGGCCACATGACCACGTGGCCGGCATTTCGACAGTGCTGGCTTTTTGGCTTTGAAACGGAGATGAGCACCGCCCCCTAGAGTCGGGAATGACTAGCACATATGTGCGAGGGGAACCTTTACTTTTACCTGTATACATAAGTAACTATAGAAGTCATTCCAGAAACATTTCCCCTGAGAAAAATGTGTGTTTATATTTTTGGATCGCAGAAAAGAAAGAGAAAAATCTGACTTCAGTTTGTAGACTGTCCCACCAAATAGAGGGAGTCCTCGACTTATGACCACAATTGAGTCCAAAACTTCTATTGCTAAGCAAGACAGGTGTTAAGTGAGTTTTGTCTCGCTTTGCCACCTTTCTTGCCATGGTTGTTCAGTGAATCACTGCAGTGCTTAAGTGAGTAACATGGATGTTAAGTGACTCTGGCTTGCCCATTGACTTTGCTTGTTGGAAGCTTGCAAAAGGTGATCACATGACCTCAGGACAGTGCAACTGTCATCAATTTGAATCACTTGCCAAGTGTCCAAATTTCATCACATGACCTTGGGGATGCTGCAACTGTCATAAGTCACTTTTTTCAATGCTGCTCTAACTTCAAACAGTCACTAAATGAATGGCTGTATGTTGAGCAATATCTGTAGATTCTGACTCTACCACCCTACCATATTAAAACCTTGCAGTTTATTTAGTAGAAATTTTATAATCCAGACTAGCTTGGAAACCCATGATAATGGCATTACAGAACATTCTTAAACCTTACCTGGGTATTAAGGCCTTTGATTACTAGCAACTTGCTGTCACCTTCAAATTGCAAGATTTCCTATAGATTTTATTTTTTATTTATTTACATTTATATGCCGCCCTTCTCCGGAGACTCAGGGCAGCTTACAATGCATTAAGCAATAAATAAAGATAAATAAAGATAAATAAAGCCATTGCAGATATGAGAGTCCCAAATTTTAATTCCAAAAATGTAATCAAATTAAAAATATCCTGCTTGGTCTATTATTTTCATCTATTATTAATGTTTCTGAGACAGCATATCCATTATCCACATTACTAGGCCTAAGTGGTATAACAAAAACAACTGAACATACATGAATACATATTCTAGTATTCTTCCTTTGTCCAACACTCTCATATTCTCAGATTTTGCATCACATAGGAATGACTGAAAGAATTTCTCACAGACAATTAAAGAAAGAAGGTGAAGGTTAATTTTACAACCCAGACTTTATGTTTATGTGTGTGCTTTGTTTAGTACCTGAGTGAAGAAACTAATGTGCAAACATTATTTTGTAACAAGCAGATATTTCAATCATTTCCAAATGTTAATGTGGTGAACAAAAGAAAATATCATTTTAAACCTTGCTCTTGCCAAAACTCAGAGCTACAAATCATCAAGAATGTCAGGCTGTACATTAAGAATATGATGGGCCTTTTTTTTTGTTTTGTTTACTAAATTGCTGCTGAAGTGAAGCCAGCCTAAGCAAAAATACAATATGCGAGAGAAAAGAGTTTAATCCCCCTTAAAAGGGAACCCCTGCATCTGCAATTAATATAAGTAAATATGCAGGAGACTGTGTGCCCTACTTTTTTTGGAAAGGCAGTTTTCTGTTTGTTGAAAAGCATTCTCAATTTAAATGTTCCTTCACCCTTTTGTTTGGACTATAAAGCCAGTCGTTTCCAGTGATTTGGCCATGTTGATTGAAATGGATACTGTCTTTTAAGGACTGTATAGTTCAAGTGAACTAGATAAAGAATTATTGGAAGGGAGAACAAGAGTCTCAACGTAGCTCATTTAGTTATCATACCCTCTGGACCCAGGCTGAACAGGTACAGATTGAACAGATTGTCTCAAGTCATAGCCTTCTCCAAGAATCAAGTAATTGCTCATTGGAAAGTAGGTTGGAGGTCTTCTAGTCCAATTCCCTGCTCAGGAATCTTCATACTGTCCCAGACAAATGGCTGTTCAACATTTTCTTGAAAACTTTCAGTCACAAAGCCCCTATGACTTCAAAAGGCAGGCAGTTCCATTGCTTAATAGCTCTCACAGTACAGAAATTCCTCCTTATTTTAAATTTGGCTCCCTCACTGTAAAACGTACTTTCCCCCATTGGTTTTGTCTTACCCTAGGGTGCTTTGGTTATCCTCCCTGTGATAACCTCCCTGTGACTTCCCTTCATGTATTAGAGTACAGTACTTTTTAATAATACTTTTTCAAAATTTACTTTTAATGAACACATGCGAATTAGTATTGGCAAATGAATGAATTCCTGTATTGTACAAATTTGGGTCCTCTTACGAATGGCTTGATGCTTTTCTTTTGATTGTTTTGGCAAGACTCATGAATATCATGTTTAATTCTACCAACCAACTCAGTGACTACTCTTGTATGAGCAAAATCCGAGACCAAACACAAGTCTTCTTCAGCTATTCCCAAATGGAGCATAAAAGAGTTAGCTCAGAAGAATAGAGGCTCAGAGTAGTCAGTCTATTGCCCTGTAGCTGATCCTACAATGGAGCAGTACACAAATCCATTAATATTCCTTCTCTCTGAAGATTAGCATAGTGGTGAGCATGGCACAAAGAAGTTGGAGGATGAGTTCCTACTTCAGATTTCTAAACCTGCATTAGTTTACACTGCTAATTTCTCCATTTGGAACTAGACCGAAAGAATGACAGTTGTTAGGATTTCAAGCCAATTATGAGTTCAGCAAAATGTGATCTTTGTTGTTGAAGAAACAGGGTCATCGGCAGTGCAGCATTGTAATATAGTGAATAATAAAATGATCTTGGAAATTACTGTCATTGAGGATAAGTACTGGAAGTAATGAAACCTGACAAATTTGAATTTAATAGACCTTCCTTGAGATTAGCCTGTTCCATTAGATTTGCACTCTGTCTTTCTCATAGCCTTGTAGAGATAAGGGCTTTAAAAAACCCAACAAATTTAATAACAAATGGTATTAGGGCCTCCAGTTGAGGACTCCACCTCTGTAAAGTGAGAGGAAATGATCTTGATTTATCTAATTTCCAGGAAGTAAGACCAACATAGGTGTAGTATGACTTGCACTTGTTGTGCAGAGATTCCTTTTCTTGTGCCTAGTCATCTCAATTTAAATACTGGAAAAATGGAACAAGCAGGTGCAGATACCAAAGGTAGTTCTATATCTCATAACTTGGACTATTACTTGTGTTAAAAGGTCTTTAACTTCCTTTATTAATTAGAATTATATAAAAGTGCACCACATCCTGATTGCCTCACCCAAAATTTTGGTGTCCGTGCAATAAGACAAAATCATAAAAAAGTGAAAGGACATGTGATGCGACACCCAGAAAAATACGGCATACTTCACTTAATCCTCCAGGGAAAAATTGAAGGCAAATGAGGTTCAGGCAGAAGAAGAACATCGTGGCTTCAAAATCATGGTTTGGACAAAACGCAGCAGAACTTTTTCATGCAGCTTTGATATAAATAGGATCGCCAACATGATTGCCAATGTCTAATGATGGATATGGCACAAGAAGAAGTGCAATAGGAAGATTGTTGTATTAATATAGATAGGTGATAAATCAGGGGAGTAAATTATAGAGATACACATGTCGAGCAAATTCTGTGCTGCATATGGTTGCCATTTAATCCATGGGTGATGCAAGGATCATCAGCCCAGCCCATCAGATCCAGCAGAAGAGGAATGCTATGCCATCTATGAGATGGGCAGCATCTAAATGTTGTTAAATAAATAAATGAGTCCAGTCTGCTAGGGAAGTACACTTGATGAGACTCAGGAGGTTCAGCTAACCTTATGAAAACTCTCTCCCGCCTCTCCCTCAAAGTGAGACTGACTAAATTCCTGTTGGCTTTCTAGAAGTCCCTCAAAACTTGGTTATGTATCAAGCCCAGAGGCCCCAGGGGACGAGTGAGATACTGAGGTGACTCCATTGTTGTTGAAATTTGCTACCCTTTCCTAGCTTTTAATCACAGTTTTAAAATTTTTAATGGATTTTTACAGTCCTGTTGTATGCTACCCAGAGCCACTTGTTTGTAAGATGGGTAGCCATATAAATTTCATGAATAAATAACTGATCACAAAAAATGGAGTTAGTGACTTGGAATTTATACACACTACCCATTTGCACCATTGCCAAAATAGGCCAGCGACCATGATCTGTAACAGAAAAAAAATTACGTCACCTTGCATTCACCCTCTAATTACCAGGGAAGTGACCTCTAGGTGTGCTTTTCTATTGTGTTTATAAAGTACCATTTCCCATTTATTGAGTATGCCTGTCAATTTTGGTTGGAACACTTTACTTCCTTACAGGCTAACTCCAGCAATTCATTGGCTATTTCACAGAAGGAAGAACACTTGTTCTTAACTGAATAAATAGTTGGCATAGTCTTTAATATTTTCCAGAGTTTCCTTTTAACAGAAGTGTTAAAATAGAATACAGCTATGACTTTTACCTGCCAAATAAAAATCTTACTGGTTTGAACCCTGGCAGATTTCTATTTTTTTAAATATTAAATTCTGATATTTTTCTTTAAGTCCAAGGCTGCATTGCTTCATCATTTCTCCATTCACTTGAAATACAACACAATCAACAAGATGATTTTTTTAAAAAATCAAATACCCCAAAAGCTGAGAGGGAAATAAAATTAAAAACCAAATGACTGGTATAAGGTTTAATAAAAACTGATCAGGGAAAGCCGCCGTTTCCCCATATCTACTTTGTTGTAGAATCTAGGGGTGTCAAACTGTCAGCCTGTGGGCTGGATGCATTATGTGCAGGCCACGCCCAGACCAGCTCCGTGAATGGGAAAAATGTCATGAAACGTCACATGACGGCAATGTGACACTGTGAATTTGACACCCGTGCTGTAGGTAAGTAAACATTTTGGGCTGAGAGTTGTATTTAAACTGTTTTGGAGAACTGCAAATTCAGTGGGAGGGACAATGGTGCGAAATCAGCATATCAAGATTATGTCATGCAAGTAGGGAAAGTCAGTACTTTCTCGAACTATGAGAAAGATACCTTGTTTATTATTGAAAAGTTCAGCCAAGTCATCTGTACATATTTAATTATGTCTTGTTCACATTTGGTGTTATTCATAGGGTGATACAAACTCTGTGGAAACATTTTTTGCTGGTAAATGTTCCTGTTTTCAAAAGCTACAGAAAACCACAGTTTTCTGGTCATACAGCTAATACGTACATACCTTTCACCTTGATTAACTTTAAACATACAAAGCATTCCAGGACAGGTAAACTGAAAAAGTAAAGTTGATATAATTAATACTCTTTTCCCTCTTTGTACCTCAATGTAAACATTTTAGAGCAGATCTGTTGTTGGTGCAACTCCACTTGACTTTGAGCACTTTGGATCAAGGACAGCTTTGAATCTTGCCTTTTTGTTTAGACTTTTTCTAGGAATGACGTAATTAAACATACGTAGCCAGTGATATCTAAGTTTGCAATGTAGAAAAGCCAAAGCAGGAGTGTGTGTTATTCTTTACTTTCATTAAAGGGAGACCACCTATGTATTTATGTATATGTGTATACATATGCATGTGTGTACGCACACTTACTTTTACATATAATGTGTGTGTCTGTGTTTCTAAGGTTAAAATTTAAGATAACGGTAAGTGCTAAACTTTATTTCATGTTCCCCAAACAACTTATTCTGTGATATGGTTGATATCAGCACATTGCCATGTTTACACGGAGCTGCCCAGTGAGGTTAAACAAGCTTTTCTCTACCTTTACAGTTCACAAGAATTGCAAGTGAGAGTTCATTTCCTTTGGATGTGCTACTTGCTTATTCATCAGAAATCTCTGGAAAAGGGTTGCATGACTAAATGAAACCACATTTGATAAAATTCACCAGAGAGAGACAGAGGGGGAAAAATGCTTCTCTGCCAGTACCATTAATCGGAGTTTCGGAATTTTTAAAAATGTCTTCATTTATACAAAGAGAATACTGCATTAGCAATTGGAACTTATATTATTTTTTTAAAAGGCGGGCCATCCCAGGGTCCCTTGGCAGAGTTCTAGATACAACACAAAACAGCTCAGCTCCTAATTCAGCCTAAATTTAATACCTACGGTTAATTAGAGTGGTGATTGAATATAGGCTTAAATGCCAGCCATCACCTGCAGCACCTCTCTGTGACTGTATTTACCTTCCTTGTGCCTGATGAAGAATTCTGGAAGAATTTCACACCTGCACATTAGTTGAATTGATGTATAAAAGTGATGCACAATTATACTTTTTGCTATTTTTTATTTCTTTGGTCTGCATAATAATCTTTCCTTTAATGGAATTCAGCAATTATCCCCCAACATTAATCATATTTGTGATTTTTAAAAAAATTTCTGATCCCATTAATGTGATGGTGGGAAAAACACTTTATTTTGATTATTAGAATGATGAGACAGATTCTTCCTAAGCACTCAGAGACTGTGGTATTAATCCGAAATATGTATCTTCAGTTCTAGGTCTCTTTTAAAAATATAATTTGATCACTATTGAAGTGGCAGCAACAGCTGCTGCTTTGTCCTCTGTTGGAATTACACTGTGTGCTATTTCATAGATGTATATAGATATATGGCCCTTCAGTATTTCTCACAATGGGCCTGGCTGGCTAGATTGCTTGGAATTATAGTAGCATTATAAGGAGGATTACAGATTCAACACATGGTATATTTATGGAACAGCATGGCATTTCTTGGGCCCCTGAAAAGGCCACAGTTGATCATTGTGGACAATCTCAGACGTTTCCTGGGTGATTTTGGGTTAAACTCAGGGGGAAGATTTAACTCAAGTTAAAGATATACTGTAGTAGAAAAATATATAACTAAATATACATGAAATACCTCTACAGTTGCAATTTATATAAACCACCTTGTGCATTGGTATACTAATTAAGACTTATACATTATTACAATAAACTCATTATCTATTTGTACTCGGTTAAGAGATCAAATGCGATGCACGGGGTTTACATACTGAAATAGAAAATACGAGGGCTGTAATCCAGAATAAGAACACTGTTATTGTAAAGACAATAAGACAAATGTGCTAATGGGAAAAAAAATGATGATTACTTGCAGAAGTAACACATATCACTTTTGCAGGATATGTTAAACCAAAAAATGGTTGGCACAAAGGAGCATCATGAATAATTGAAGCTAATTTGCACTTGTTAAATAAACTAGCCAAGTGCATCAAGAGATACATTATCCACGCTGTTAAGTTGTGCGCTTAGGTCTCCCCTTGTGAAGTACGTCTGCAGTCTTTATTTATTTGTGTGAGTGTGTGTGCGCGTTTAGACTCTGTATAGCACTTTCATCTACCATTTTTCCCTCTGGCCAAGGAATAGAGGTAGGCTGAGAGAGAAACTTACTGGATCAAATTCTTCCATGTTTTTATAATAACCAGCATTAGTATATTTTGAGCAGCAAAATATATTTCTGGCAATGACAACTATCTTAGTGCTCCAGCAAAAATTAGTGCTCATGCTACTAAGTCCCTTGTCTGAACTACCTTCTTAACTTTACCATTATAGTGGATAGTACGCTGATGATTGTGGTATCTCCTTCCTTACTTTCGACCAACCTTCATCTTCTCTATCCTAAACAATGAGATGTGGCTGCTTCTGGTCTTCAGCTCATATTGGTGGTGGTCCTTAAACTGGCAGTAATTTGGGCATATGGAGGGGGTATATGAAGCAATTTTTAATTCTTCGGAATTACAAGGATCCAGTTTGAGGCTGCCAAGACACTTGTATAGAACAACAGAGTCCTTTTGTGTTTGTTTGTGAGGGTAATGGAATCAAACAGTTTAAGTACCACTGTTCTAGAGAAAAATGTAGCTACATGAGGTTGCAATCTCTGACCTAATTAGCAGGATTTGAATAAACTCCCTGTGAAGAGTGTTGTGTTGAACAGGGCTCTAAATGAAATGCAGAAACTTAGACAAACAGGTAGGCTTCAACTTATGATCATTCATGTAATGACCAAGTTATAACAGTGCTAAAAAAAAGTGACTTATAATCTTTCCTTGTGCCTAGGACCTTTTCAGCATCTCCACAATCATGTGATCAAACTTTGGGCTCTTGGCAACCAGCATGTATTTACAATGCAGTCATTGTAACGCATTGTAAGCCACCCTGAGTCTCCGGAGAAGGGCGGCATATAAATTGAACCAATAAATAAATAAAATAAATGTGGTCCCTGTTTACAACCTTCCAAGGGGACTTTCAACAAGGAAAGTCAAGGGGGAAAGCCAGATTTGCTTAATGACGATATGATTCTCTTAATGACAGTGGCAAAAAAGTCATACATTCCGGCATGACTCACTAAACGACATTGCTTAGTGAGGGAAGTGCTGGCCCCAAATTTGGTTGTTAAATCAAGGATTACCTATATTAACAGATGTACTCAATTATTTGGTCATGGTCAAGATGGATGATGCCATACATATCTATATTTATACATAGACACCTCTTGCACTTTAAATGCAGAAAGTACATAAATTGCATTTAGGAAAATAGATAGGCAATCCTAGGAGTTGCTATTGCTTGTCTTGTTCTGAAATTTGGCTGCCTAGACTGATTAAGCACAATCTATTTAATATTGAATATTGAGCAATATTTTAATAGGAAGTGTCTGCACAGAACATTTCTCTTCAGAAGAGAAGTGAAAAATTCTTAAGAGGAGAGGAATTGTGTCAGTGAGCAGATGTGTCAGGGTTCCAAGTAATACCCCCAACGAAAGAAGACTCTGAGGCTTGAAGTTCCTCAAAGTTCCATTTTATTAGAGATGTCATATTGGCACATCTGGGAAAATATGAATCTGAAAGCTTCCAGGTTTTCCCCACCCAAAGGAAAGTCCAAATCCCTGCCCAGCACCCACATGTCCATCACCTGGTCCAATCAAATCACAGACAACTGGAGATGTCTCTCAGTTCCAGCCCTCCAGGTGCAGGGCAAGATGTCCTTGACTCCCTGAGAAAGGAATGTTATTATGACTATATATCACTCATGCTGCATACAATCACCCCCTCCCAGTTTCTCACAGTAGTCAATGTGGCAGGCCTGAAGGTCCAATGTAAAAGATGGCTTCCAGACCTGACAAGAAATACAAATACTTGTGAAATACAAGTAGTCCTCCACTTACAACAGTTCATTTCGTGACCATTGGAAGTTACAGCGGCACTGAAAAAAGTGTCTTAAAACCGTTTTTCATACTTACAACCATTGCAGCATCCCCATGGTCATGTGATCAAAATTCAGAAATTTAGCAGCTGATTCATATTTATGATAGCTGCAATGTCCTGGTGTCATGTGGTCCCTTTTTGAGACCTCCTGATAAACAAAGACAATGAGGAAGTCAAATTCTTTTAACAACCATATTACTAACTTAACAATTGCAGTGATTCACTTAACAACTATGGCAAAAAAAGTTGTAAAATGTGGAAAAACTCACTTAACAAAAGTTTTGTTTAGCAACAGAAATTTTGGGCTCAATTGTGGTTGTAAATCAAGGACAATCTGAATAGAAATTATAAAACGGGACCAAAGTAAAGTTCCTTTTAAAGAAGACTTAAATAATCTTCCATTTTCAATTGTTTTCTTGCCCTTCCAAAGTACATGGATCCTATAGATACGCCACATAGTGTAGTTTGTCATAGGGATGTGCAGGCTTACAGTGGCAGATGCAGTCACTGTTGTTAGGTCGCACAGTCATTAGACGTCATTTGATTACCATTTTGGATCTCTGAAGGGTTTTTCCATTCACTTTGCTTGCCATAAGCAGGCAATAGAGGTTGCCAATGATGATCACATGATCATGGGATGCTGCAACTATAATCGTGAGGTAGTAGCACCCGAATCATGATTATGTGACTGTGGAGACACTGCAATGGCCACACCTATGAGGTCCCAAGTCTTCCATTTCAGCATCAATGTAATTTTGAACTGTTGCTGAATGAGTGACCACTGAATGAGGACTTCCTGTATACATAAAGCAATGATTCTTGAGAAAACACTTTCATTCAAGACATGTTACTTGAAGTTCCAAAGAAAAATATGTTATTTATAGATTTCATAGTGATGACACAGATGTGAACTTCTGTGGAATGACATCTATGTTGCTGAATGATCTCCTTTCTGGGGAACAACAATCCCCAATGCTGACATGTTTTAGTCATTTTTAAAAATTTCACCTGTGTTGGCCTTCTCTCTCTAATAATATTTCTAATACTTTTAATTTTGGTTTTGGTTTTAGTTCTTCCTACTGTATTATTAATGTTGTCATACCTATTGTAAACAACTTCAGGATTTTTTTATAATTGGAAACAATATCAAAATTCTCGGAATAAACATGTCCTGGTATCTTACTACCTCTCTTATAACTGCACCCGGACAAATAATATTTCAAAAACAGAAATCTCTGTTTAACCCAAGGGTACAACCCAAGAAGTCTAAGGTTCTGGGATTAGTTGTGGTCCCAGAAAGCCAGACTCAAAAAACTGCCACCAATTTCAATTTTTAATTTGGCAGAATATATGACTGCAGAGATATCATTGTACATATACATTCACCGTACTATTTCTTTTCAGGGTAAATAAAGCTATGCCACGTGAAGAAAAGTATAAAAATCCAGCCAGTGAAACGAAAGGGGGAAAAGAGAAAAAAGGAAACAAATTTAAATCTAATTTAAACTGATACCATTCACTATACTTCTCTATACATTTCTGTCCTTGTGAACTGTCCTTGCTTTATTATATCCGTACACTGTTTAATATATTGCTTTTTTTTTCATTTCTCATCTTTCTTTCTCAGAATCCAATCAATTCTATGCAATTGTGGGTTTTTTTTAGCTCTTATAGTCTTGACCCATTAACTCTTCCTTTATATATTTGTTTTACAATTCAATTTTCATTCATTCTCTATATGACCAAACTATGCAGTGTTCTTCTTTCTTAAATTTCATTTTATATTCAATTCACATTAATTTATTATCATTCATTCTTAATTTTACCTGTTTTTGTTTGACTGCACAGTTACAGTAAATGTTCCGTTGCCAGTGCATTTTATGTCGTTTCCAATATATCCAGATCTACTGCCATATAACACTGTAAAGTGGGCCAAATTTCTTTAACAAATGTTCAGTTTCCAGTTCCCAGTCCACATGTATGCACTATATTTCTATTAGCAGCAGTCCAATTTAAACTTTTTTCATCCCTGTTCTCAACTCTTATTTGTATTCTTTTTCATAATTCCCTTTAGTGTAATTCCATATACTTCTATGTCACATTGTAACATAATTCTTTTCATTCTGTTCCAATCAGCTTCTGCATTTTATTTTGTTCATGTTCTGTTCATTCTTTTGGAAGATTAATCTATTTTACCATGTTTTTCCATATAAAATTTGTCTTTTGCTTCCTACAATTGTTGCAGTGTCTTTCTCATTTCAATTTGCTTTTCTTCCATATCTGTTTTCCCCAAGATTTACTCTTGATTCTACTAACAAATGGTTTGCCCCACATTCAAAATCTCTCAACATCATCATATTCTTTACTAATTCTGTCAATATTTTATCTTTTTATCATATAACAGATCCCTATTTATTCCTTTACCACAGGGGCATGTGAATATATTTGTGCCTTTACCCATCTACTTACACTCAACATCCACCTTTCTCATTTATTCTTGGGTTTCTGAATGAACCAATTGCTATTTCTGTACTCTATCATCTCATTCCCATCAGCCATTCATGTCATCTGACAGATAAATTTTCCCCTCTGAACTGCATTCATTTAGAATATTGTATTTTCCCCACAAAACTCATCTCTGGTTGTTCCATTATCACTGTTCATTGGAGTATAAAATACAACTATGACCAGCCTATGATTCTTAATTTCATACAAATACACAACCTAGATGATGCCAATTAATATTTTCTAAGACACTTTAGCCTTTTGATTCATAATTACTGTAAACCATGTATCTTCATTTAACTGCATCCCCACTCCAGAAGATCAGACCAACTCATTTATTGTAACTTCTATATATTTTCCTCCATTTTCACATAAACACAAGATATCAAATTTTCTTTCATTAATTATTTTGTTAATTTATGTTCTTTATAGGTTACTCTACCTATAATCCAAATTACAATCCACCATATGCTATGGTAATCAGGAAATAGATTTTTCATGGTTTTAGTCAAATCAGGTTTTCATGTAACACTTTTTAGTAAAATAGAGATGGTGTGACCTAGGTTACTAGACTTAGAGATGTTCACACTATATGCAACATTCACAACTAAATATAAAAACAAGGCACAATTTAAGTAGTGTGCATTAAGCACATTGGTAAAACAAAGTTTGTTCCACTTATAGTATTCTATGCAAACTGGGGTCTCTAAATTAGATTAGAGGTTAATTGCTGCCAGGATGTGAATTTTAATCATTCTACTATAATTAACCAATTCAATTTATATTAAATGTAAATGAAATCAAACCACATTTATTTTTATCCTGGCCCTACACATTACTTTTTGGAATGTGGCCCCTGATGTAGAACTATGGATTCCTCAACTTGAGAAGGTTTTATCCTTCTGTCCTATAGAAATTCAGAAAAAAGTTAGTTCCAAAAGATTGTAGTCGTTGGAAATCTAAGCTGTATCCTTCAGTTTCACACTCACAAGCCCTATTTACATTAATAAATCTGGTGAAAAAATATTGTTATTCATGGCAATTGACTATTGAAATCCATTAAACACTTATAACTGACATTATCAGAAAAAGTGCAGCCCCTTTCATTAGTCATTATGTTTTCTCTTAATGTCATCATTTGGTTATACAGGACTTAGATCTATAGTTGTGCTGTGGCTACTACTTGCAGGATTCCTAGCCTTGTAGTTATTCTGGGATTTATTATCTCAATGCATCTAGAAAGCCTCTTGGATTAGGGTTGGCCCACAAAATGGGAGGAGGAATGGCATTCTTTAGATAACATCACAATGCTTAAAACTTATAACAGGTGACTGCACCTAACTGACCATTATGGATCTTGAAAAGCTAAGCAGGGTTAGGGCTAGCTGGGATTTTGATGCGAGAGGTGTAGACCAACCTAGGAAGCAAAAGAATCCTGAAAGAAGGCAAAATTAAGTAACTTTCGTATCAAACAGAATGGGACTTCAGTTTATCTTGACATAGACTTTCCATTTCCTTACAGCTCTAAAGTTTGTTAATTCATTTTCAGTAAATGATATCTGGCATTTATTAACCAGAGGAAAGCCTTTAAAATATCTGTCCCATTTTAAAATGATAAGTATTCAGATACAAATAAATGCACGAAACCTTGTGTGTGTGTATCTTGTCTTGTCCAGTCCTGTCCTATCATCGTCTGCTAAATGCTCAAAATAAAAATGATCACCCTTCAAACTAGTAACAGCATACAATGTATTCTTTTCAGAAAGTGCAATCCTTATATCTACTTATCCAAGAATAAGGATACTTTCATAAGGATTTGCACAGGTCAGAGATCAGCTATGTAGCCTTGCACTCTCATATAATAGTCTAACTTGGCAATTGGGTGAATTTACTTCCAGCTGAGCTGAGCTATGGAGTTCATTTTCAGATAGAAATGTTGGAAGTTGGTAGAGCATGAGCAGAGGCTGTTTCCTGATTACTTCATTCCTTAACGCAACTTTTGGACTTTGACTGCCCTAGTAAGTTTTGTAAGCTTGAAAGATCTGTATTTCCCCATCAATGGCCCAGATGAAGCAAACAGGGTAAAACAAAAATTCTGTGAGTTTTCCTCTTCTGTTTAATAGATTCAAGTCACCTGCAAAGCTTCGGGCTGCCTGGATATTTTCTTCTTCTTCTTTCAGCTGGCGTGGGAGAGTTTTCTTACTCCAGGAATTGCAATAACTTGAGGGCAGGTACTGATTCTTCCTTCCTTCCTTCCTTCCTTCCTTCCTTCCTTCCTTCCTTCCTTCCTCCCTCCCTCCCTCCCTCCCTCCCTCCCTCCCTCCCTCCTTCCCTCAGAAAATACTGCTTATTTTATGTAACAGAGAATTATATATATTTCCTTTCCCAGAGTGCTTATCACTCATTAGTCCACAAATTTGATTTTATTACTTTTATCTGAAAGAAAGTCAGGTCACATTTGACTTGTCTCATTTTATTTTATCCTCTGGCTTTTCAGGAAAATTTTTTTTTGATGTAAATAAATGAATTCGGAGTCAGTGATTCTAGCAATGGCTCATCTATCTCAGGTGCTTCATTCTTATACTGAGCTTCTAGGCTTTTGGAGAGCAAGTTGAGTTGTGTATCTGGTTGCATCTTCACCAGCAAAATTGAAGGGTTCTACCTCTTATCAGTTTCATTTTTCCTCACTCATGTTGTGTTGACTATTCTGAAAAGAATACAATCCTTATACTGTATACAGATCTGCATACACAGAAACACATATATATCCATAGTATAGAAATTATTCTGATACAATATTAAAATATTGAATGAAAATATGCATTTGGCAGTAATGGTTTTTTTTGGTTATATTTGACATGGAATATATAATATACAGGCTGTTTTGCATAATATGATTATTCATGGTTAAACTACGCATGATTTGCTTGATTCAATTCTCTTGGTTAGTACAACCAAAAACTAACCGTGCAGACTTCACTCCAATTGTATCTACATTTTTATAAAATGCATCAAGCATTGGAACAGATTCAATCTTCTCCTCACTGATCCCCTGCATGACCCCATATCTATTTTAGAGGAGCAATATATGGAAATGGGAGGAGACTTCTTGTTTGTCAGAAATATATAGAGATGTGTAACACTGGAAGGATTGGTTCTGAACTGATATTTCTAAATATAAAAGTTCAAAATAGCTTACAACGCTTATAAAGATCTTTTCTCAACTATCACTGAGTGTTTGTATAATTACTACTATCTACTTAGTAGGTTATTAATTTTTAAATAAGGCTGTTGATCTGTCTAGAACTTCATATTTCTTCCCAGAATGACCAACCAGTTGTTTCTGCACCATATGTCTGGCAGGTAATTAGGCAAGCAAAAATATTAAATGTATTAAATAGTGTTTAGCTATTAGTGGCAAGAATTGGAGTAGGTTTATTTATTTATTAAATTTATATACTGCCCATCTAACTATCAAGCAACTCTTTTGCATGAATATAATCCCATATTAAATTGAAAATAATGAGAAGGTACCGTATTTCAACAGGCATCAAATTTAATTGTATTAAACTTGTTTTAAATTTACACTTCAACTTTCCTGTGTTTTGCTGCCTCAGGGTTCAGTCAGAGAGGCATCATGGACCCAGCCAGGAAGGTGTGACTAATATCACCCCTGGAGTTATGGATTGCCCTTTCCTACTATAGGATTTAGGATAGTATGCATGTTTCTTCTCCATTGTGTTACCCATGACTGTTCATTTCATTTATTTCTGGTATAATACATGGAACATTTGCCTTGGTCCTTCCTATTCCACCAGCCTCCTAAAACTTAAATATCTGACATACTTTCCTGAGGTGCTACAGCATTTTATGTTCATTTGGCTGTGATAGTGATATTTCACATCCTTATATTCTTCAGGTTATATGTTTTTCCTACGGGTACTAAAAATGTGGAGAGAGAAGCAAATAATATCTTCTTATATTCTTTGTATCTTACAAAGAATGCTGATTTGGTTTGCATTATAATAAGCTGCTTCAAATAATATTTCTGGAAACAAATGCACTTAAGTAATTTGATGGATGTGTTCTTATTTCTTTTTCTCTAAACATGCAGCATATTGACTATGTAATGTCATTGACTGCTTGATGGTCAGGTTGTTGAAATAATAAGCCCATACATTAGTAAATAACCTTTTGAAATAAATTGAATTTGTATTTTTGTATAATATACGCAATTCATAAAACACTATCACATAAATTAATTAGGACTTGAATTGGTGTTTGTTTTATATAATGTTTTAAAATTGAAAATGCAAAACTTGTTTCTTGGTTAATACTCCAGAAATAATAGCACTGTATTCATAGAAAAGAGCATTCAGGGACTATGCTACAAAATGGTACATGTGACCAGATTCCAAAAAGAATACCCTTTGTTTAATCTCACTCTTCTTTTAAGGAACTACTTCCCATTTTTATCAATACTTCCCATTTTTATCAATACAAAAGAACTCTTTTCTTGTAGCTTTTACATTTTTCATATAATTCTAAACTATGTCAGTATAACTTAGATGTCCAGATCTTTTAGATAGCAACTTCCACAATTCTCAATCAGCAAATTTAGGGTTAGGACAGTGGTCAGGGATGAATTAGGCTGTATTATGGTCCAACTGTTAGAGATCCAAGATTATCAATTACGTGGTTACATATAGAAGTTTGAACTAATATGATCTTCCCTTCTTCTTCTGGACAGAATGGTGAGAATACACGTTTCTATTATTTCCCATACAGGATTTCTCACTATGTCCAAATCTGAATGAAATGTGGTTGTTATTAACTAAGATTTGGACAGAGAAACAAGATGCCTCCAAAGTCCAAACAGTGACTAATTAACCTGGCTTGTTCTTCTTAATTTGACAAAAATGGTAGAATACTTATAACTACAATTCCTGCTTTAACCAAACAAGGGCAGGGCATGCATCACTCGGTACTTAATCAGTCATTCTCATGGTGCTATGCCAAATTAAGCATTACAAGGTAGTCCTGATGTCTGATATTGATTAGAAGGGTAATCCAACAGATACCAAGTTGGGGAAGGCTGAGTGGTAGATGATTCTGTTCTTAAAGCATGCTAGGATCAGTGCAGGAGAAATTTTTGTGATTTAGCCAAACAAACCCGTAAGGTCTGTATACGATAAAACCTACTCAGTCTAATGAGCCATATTGTTAAAATATTAAAATCTTGTCAATTTCTTTGCCCTCCATGGAAATTAACTGGAAAGAAATACAGAAAAAGCAAGTTCCTCCATTACAATATTCTTTGCAGTACAGAACAAATCTCACAAACAATGATTGCATTTAGTGGCCAGTGGAGATAGACTTAGTAAAGTAATGAAGTCATGCCAGTACTCTCCTTGTGCTTATGATAGGGGCAATAGACTTGCTGGAGAAAGTGGGCAGAAAGATTCTGTATTCAGAAAGTTGTGTCTTTTTGTTCACTTAGTTGGATTGTGTGATGCCAGATTGTGTGATGCCAACACTGGTGAGTAGATAATTGAAATGCAACTGAGCTTTGCAATGCAAGAAGAGCTTGAAGTAAAGTGAAAAATATCAACATAAAAAACGGCAAAAGTGATCTAGTTTTCAGTTAGGCTGCTGGTGCATTTAGCTTTGCTAAATGACTGGCAACAGATATATGGGTTTTAGTCCTAATTATAGAGGCAGAGATTGAACTGTAGACAGGTAATGGTCTACTTATGAGCTACAGTTTTTCCCAGATTCTTTGGGGAATACAGAAAGTAATAATGACAGGCCAATTATCCAACTAAGATAGATTTTGGAAAAGGTACTTTCTATGTTGAATGAATGAATCTGCATGAATTAGTTTGGTATTATAAATGCATTGGAATTATATCCTTTTATATATGCATTTAGTATGTATTTGACTTTTAATTTAAATTACTTATGAATAACAGTATTATTAATTAATATTTGACTTTTTATTATGAAGTACCAAGCTTCTAAATTGCTTATAAGTTAAAAAATAAAATCAAAAAGGCTAAAATGAATTAAAGTAGATAAACATTAAAATATGCTAAGTGGGAAGTGTTTACAATTCTTTTAAATAGCTTATTTAAAAAAATACTGGGAAAAAACATGGCTGGTTTAAGGAATTGCAGACAGAGATTACATTCATATTCCTATGAACTCTTTTTGATATCTAATTTCTTCCAGGGTCAGTTCTAGTGAGTGTTGATAAGGGGAACAGATCTAATCTATGATCCATGCTTTGCTTCAAAGCCCAATGTTTCCCCATTCCTGTTTATCATCTATATGAAGCCTCTGGATGAGATCATGTGCAGACATGGGATGAAGTATCATCAGTATGCTGAGACCCAATTTTACATCTCTGTCTCTGGCTGACTATTTGGAGGTTCTGTTTCGGTGTCTAGAGGCTGTGGGGGTCAGGAATAAACTTCAGCTCAACTTTATCAAGACTGAATGGATCTGGGGATGGGGATGGGGGCTGGATCCAAAGATTTTCCATCTCTTGTTCTGGATGGGATAAACAACCTGGGAACTTGGTTGTACTGGACTCACAACTCCTACACAAGAAACAATTGGCAGTTGTGGTCAAGAGGGCTTTCAAACAACTTCACCGTGTGTACCAGTTGTGCCCTTTCTTGAACCAGGAGGCTGTGCTCATGGTTGCTTATGCTTTCATCACCACCTGAGTGGGATTACTCAGTGGTGGGTTTCACTTACATTTGCTACCAGTTCGCTTGCACGTGCACCAGGTCTGTGCATGAACAGAGCATATTTGATGATGTTTGGGTGGGTGGGTGGAGCCACCCGCTACCGCTATTACTAGTTCGCCCGAACCGGGGCAAACCAGTAGCAGCCCACCACTGGGATTACTGAAATGCACTGTACAGTGGACAGCCCTTGAAGAACATCCAGAAGCAACAGCTGGTGAAGAATGTAGCACCAGAGGTACTTATAAATGTATCTCAGTGTATAGATATGTTTGCGCTCTAAGAATTGCATTGGTTGACAGTGGACTTCTGGTTGCAATTTAAGGTGCTGGTTGTCATCTATAAGGGTTTTTGTGGTACGGGGGCAGATTATTTGCTAGACTGCCTCTTCCCAGTCATTTTTAACCTATCTCATTATACATGATGCAAGTCCCCTCTGTTAAAGAACGTCATTTTGCAAAATCCAGGAAGTGAGCCTTTTTGGTTGGTTCTACTGCCTTATAGAAGGTGCTCCCTCTGAGATTAGATTGGTGCCAACCTGTCCAGTATTTTTCACTTAAGACAAGATTTGATCCTGGGCATGGGGATAAGCATATACTGTTCTGAATCCAGTTTGAATGTTTTCAAGATAATCCACTTCTTCCAGTGTCAACTGCAATGAGAAGCTACCAGCCCCTTAATCATTTTATTAATCTTGATTAATCTGTACTATAATACTTTTCTGCCCATAATTTATATAATGTTGCCATTTTTAGCACATATATTTTTACTTCAATAACTGCCCCAACAGACATAAACCCAGGAGCGAGGTTTTCTCCATAACTTCAACAACCCATGTTTGTCTTAAAAATACAGATTGGGGCGAAAATTGACAAACCTAGATAAAGAACATATTAAAGTTCCATGTCAGAATATAAACATAGATGTCATGTAGAACAGGCCAGCCAGTAGAGACAGAAAGTTGCAGCCTATATTGTCATTCTTCAGCATCTGATTACAGAACACTGACTATGGCACATGAAATAGTATGCAGTCATTACGAAGAATAGCCACTGGTAGACTGGCTACTCATGAAACTGTTTAAATGGGTGGCCATTATCACATCTGACAGCAGTAAATTTCAGTTTAATGTTTTGATTTGCTTTACAATAGTGTTGGTTATGCTTCTTGGTTGTATAAAATTCTATGGATGCTAGATTCATAAAGTTGACATTTTGAAAAAGAGAGAATTGTGGTAGAGTATAAAAAACTGAATGAGGAAATAAGATATAGGAAACAGATATAGAAAACAAGAAACGAAATCTTTTCTAGATGTAGAACTGAAGTCTGATTTCCATTCTTCCCATTGAAAGTTCCACTGAAGGACCTTTCTTATGCCCTTCTTTTATACCATTAAGTTTTAAATATTTATTCCATTTGTATATTGTTACATCTTCCAGTGGTTTATAATAATAAATCAACAATTAAAACATTGGCAGAGGTAACAGGATTAATTGTTTTTACATTGGTGCAAAATCCACAAAACCTATTTGGCAAAGGCAGAAGGATTTATACATACAAACAGTGATGCCTCCTCAAGCTACCTTTAACTAAATGGCTATGTTTACATGATACCCATATTCATCATCAACGGAGTATGTTTAGTTAACCAAATTTTCTGGATTTATTCAACATACTGAACCATCAATTAAGCAGACAAGCTTGGTCATGCACAACACTAGGCTTAAAATATAGTTGGCTAATTTATGCTATGTTAGGCAAAACACAGCCAGTGTAAAATATTATAATCTCTTCAATGAAACAGGCTGCGGTTAGAAGCATAGGACCAGAATCAGTAGAAATTAACAGCACAGTAATAAAGAAGAAGAAAAGTATGGTGCCTTGCTGTGGGGAAGTAATGTTTTCTTGTAGTGAATCTTCTTTTCTTTTCTTTTAAAGGTATGCAGCACAATCTTATGCATGTCTGCTCAGAAGTAAGTCCCACTATGTTATATGGTGTTTACTCACAGGTAAGTGTGCATAGGATTGCAACTTTAGAACAAACTTAGATTTGATTTCATTTTTGTCTTTATTATGTTATGGCTAAATAGCAGGGGTCTCCCAGGCCACGACCCATTGGGAACCAGGCAATGCAAGCAGCAGGTGACTGCGTGAGCACACAAGGCTCTCTTTGCACAAGCAATGGGCACCTGAACAAAACCATCCTCTCTCCCCCTGCTGGTCTGCAGAGCCAGAAAGGTTGGGGACTGCTGCTATATAGGGTAAACAAATCCCATATTCTGTTGTCATTGACCAGGCTGTCTGGGCTGAAAGGAACCCAAATGCCAAACTTCTGGAGGGCCCTGGTGCTATGACATATTGCCAGTTCTTATCCACCTTCTATTTCTCTGTAGTATGATTTCCATTCCCATATTACATTTAGCGGAGCAACAACAACAAACATTTTGTTTTCTTTGGGCATTCTACTCCTTCTGCTTTATTCATTGTTTTGTATATCTTTTTATCTATCTCATGATTTAAGGCAGGAGTGACATCATTTGCCATTAAATGAAGGTAAATGAAGAAGCAAGGGAAACAGTGGCTTAGTGGCTAAGACACTGAGCTTGTCGATCGAAAGGTCGGCAGTTCAGCGGTTCCTAGTGCCGCATAACGGGGTGAGCTCCCGTTACTTCTCCCAGCTTCTGCCAACCTAGCAGTTCGAAAGCACGTAAAAAATGCAAGTAGAAAAATAGGGACCACCTTTGGTGGGAAGGTAACAGCATTCTGTGCGCCTTTAGTGTTTAGTCATGCCGGCCACATGACCACGGAGACATCTTTGGACAGCGTTGGCTCTTTGGCTTTGAAACGGAGATGAGCACTGCCCCCTAGAGTCGGGAATGACTAGCACATATGTGCGAGGGGAACCTTTACCTTTACCTTTAAATGAAGAAGCAGCTGTTGAAAGAGAGAGGTGCTTTTCTGTTCCTCATCAGGGAACAGAGAAGTTAAATCTGCCAGTCAAACTGGTTACTGAGAGAAAACATGTGATACAGTTTCAGGGCAGTTTTGCCAACACCCTTCAACCCCAGATACATGACTCATCAGATGGAAAGCTTTTGATGAGTTAAGACTTGTGGATATGTTCACAGGTTGCACAATAATTGGCTGCTATTATCTTCATCCCTCCTTTATCCCAGCCTTTCTCCCTTTTACCAATTGTGAGGAGAAGAATTTCAAAATCCTGTTGTTCTGCCATTCAAAAGCTGAACAAATAAAATTATATTGCACCCTCAGGTCCTGTTTGGTGACCATGTCTTTAAATTTCAAGTGTGCTTCGTTTATGTACTATATTTCTGCTCAGAGGAGCACTACAGGATGGTTGCTTTTATAACTGCAAAATCACAATGCTACAGTATTAAACTGTATGCAACTGGATTAAACTGCTGATTTCTTCTCATATACCAGTTACTTCTTATTTTTTAAGTGTCACATGATGCCAAGAGCACATCAAGTGCCATAGCTTTATGGCATTTGAGGATGGATTTTGGCCTACTGGTTCATTATTCAATTTTGCATTCTGCGCATTAACTAACACAAGGTTTCAATGGTAATTTCTAAAGGCATGTAAATTGTTTATATAAATTAGCAAGAAGAACTTGGAACTGATTTGGTGTGGAGCTACACAAAACCCCAATGAAACAGCTATGTTATAATAAATGCTTTGATGTCATTTCCTACAGTTGGATGAATTGTAAAGCATATAGACAACTCCTTTGAGATTAACAAAGGGATGAATGTATCTGTAAATAAGGAAGTTGGAAATGTTGGTTCTGGGAAAAATGGGGATATTCTCATTTATTTTTAATAGTTTTCCTTTTTTTATTTGTGTAAACTATCATGAAAAACTTGTTACCAATCCAGGTAGGATGGCATTTCTGTATAACTTTTTCTCTCCACCAGCTATTTCCAGCTGAGCTGAAGCAAATGTAAAATGGGGTAATCAAGAGTTAAAATAATTGAAAGCAACTGTCGTTTTAGTCCTTTTCTTCCTAGTTGTGGTGCTTCTCAGTAATCAGGTGTGCATATATGATACTTTTGTGTATAGAGCAGGGTTTCATTTTAAGGTCACACATGCCATTCCGGAGAACATAATTTAATGCATTTCATACAGTTTTATGGTTGCCTATAATACCTAATAGAAAGAGGAGGAAGAAGAAGATCCACTTTTCCTTAACAGAGGAATAAATGTGCAACAGCTGGGCCTACTTTAACTTAATTAAAGACACTAAAGAAAGGGTACACATAAGAATGAGTCCAGATAAAAGAGCAAAAGTGGGCTTAGAATCTGTTTTATTGAAAACTGTTTTGCAAGCCTAAATTCAGTTCCTCGGAGCCCCCTACTCCACCCCAATTTCTGAGTTTAAAGTTTACTTTGCAGTTTGTCTTCAGTGAGGTCAGTATTGTAGTGAATAATTTATAGGCAGGATGAATGAGCTCATTAGTCACCTTTTCAAAGTTTAAATGAGTTTGGTGCTTGTCATTACATGGGCCTTCTGTTCAGCCACATGGCAAAATGACAGTTTGGCAGTTAGCTTGTTTGTAGTAGAGTAGACTGTCTCATTTTAGAGCTGCCTTTGCTTTCAGCCCCCTCTTCCTCCCATTTGTCTCATCCAAAGCTGGTCCAGTAACTCTCATGCTTCTTGGGTTGTTTTTTTTTTTTTAGGCAAAGAGTTGGTAGCTATTGCTGACATTATAGGGATCCTGAGACTTCTTTTCCACCACAATCTTCTATTCTCCTTCTAGATTATCCGCCATTTTCATTTATTTAGCAGGAAAAAGAACCAAGGTATATAGGAAGAGCAAATGATGTTTTTTAACGTCGGTAAAAAAAAAATCTTTGCACAAGATGGAGGCATCAGAAAGCTCAGATCCACTCAAACATCTGCAGAAAATATAAAAATATTTATTAATCACATTTATATAGTCTCCCATCTCACAAAAAATGAGTCTGGGTGGCGTGCAACAAAATAGCAAATAAAAATATTTTAAAATCAATTAAGCTTTTTAAAAAAACTAAAACATTTAAAATATACAAAACACACACAGAGTAAAAGGATCAACTTACTATGAAGGAGCCATCTAAAAATATCTCGTTTCCTGGAGATAAGGTTTTCAGGGACTTCGGGAATGATAGTAGGGATGGAGCTAACCTGATTTGGGAGCAACAGGAAGAATGTTTCATAGGCAGATGCCATGGTAGAGAAAGCCCGCCTCCTGGAACCCAACAAATGTAGGTCCCTGGCAGATGGTAACTGCGCAACATGTCTTTTCTGCCAGATCTAATGGAATAGGCAGATGTAATTGGGAAGAGGGGTCCCTCGGATAAGCTGGTCCCAAACTATGAAGTTCTTTAAAGATTAAAACCATCAGCTTGAACTGGACCAGAAAACAAACTGATAGTCAATGCAGCTCACACAGCAGAGGTGTAACAGGTATGATTCTGGGAGCACACCTAATACCTGCACTGCTGTATTCTGCACCAGCTGAAACTTCTGAATACTCTTTAAGAGCAGCCCCAGGTAAAGCACATTATGGTAGTCTGGAAACACTTGAGAAAAAAATCTTTATGTGTCTGACCTTAATTCTCCCCAATATAGGCTACTGTACTGGAGATTAATGTATTTTTGGAGCATGGAAAATGGGTTAACTTTTAAATGGGTTCAAAACATCTGAGAGAATGGATAAAATCTCATACAAAAGGATAGTTTTTGCTGATCAGAATCCTGCACAAAGCCACTTCCGATCATTATATTCTATGAATCTTTAATAATTCTGAATGACGTGTAACTATGTGGTAGCTAAAAGTTGGTATCAATTACCGTATATACTTGTGTATAAGCTGACCCGCATATAAGCCGACCCCCCCCCCAATTTTACCCCCCAAAACTGGGAAAACTTGTTGACTCGCGTATAAGCCAGGGGTGGAAAATGCAGCGGCTACTGTAAATTTCAAAATAAAAAAAGACTGGTCAAAAGTGCGAGGACCTGTCAGAAATCACTTTTTTCAGCCCTCTGGGTAGTCCTTTTGTGCACATGGACTACTCAGAGGGCTGAAAAAGTAATTTTTGATTGGTCCTCGCACTTGTGACCAGTCCTCAAACTTACGACTGTCCTCACATTTTACGTTTTTGCCCTATCTTGTCACCATGGCTTATACGCAAGTATATACGGTAGACTATCACCTATTTTATAACAGACCATGGAAGACCATTACAAAATAAGAGAATATTAGCCTACACCCACTATTAAGTGAACATAATCTGTACAATGACTTTTCCTGATTGCTATGGGTGCAACAGTTTTACCTAGATGATTTCTTCAAACCGGGAACAAATACTGAGAGTGCACGGAGGATATTAAAAAGCAGAATGACCCCACTGAATCAGAGCCAGAGTCTGCAAGTAACATCTTATAGCCATTGCTGTGTATTGTGTAAGAATTCAACATTCCACTGCTCAAGCTCTGTGCCTGACCACAGTGATGTCAAAATGATGAAATGTGACATCATGATGCAAGCTTTGCCTTTCTGTAGGTTTTTTTTTGTGACATTATATGTCTTATCCTGCTTCTATGAACATCTATGTCAAAGGGTTACAACTTAAAAATTGAAACTAGAGAAAGCATAAGAAAATGATAATATCTTCCTTTTATTACTGAGGAATACAAACACACAGACAGAAACACAAAGATGATGTATAACTGAACAAAGGCTTCCATTAGGGTTGAGTGTACATTAAATATAAGCTGATTAAGAAAAGATGTTATAAACTTTCTTGATTTGGACTAAAGTTCAAATTTAAATTCAGTTTGCTTTTTTTCTCTATCTTCCTCAGGTTTCAGCTATACTGAAGACAGATTTTTTTGGCTAGTAATTGTACTCCTAGTTAATAAGAATTAATGTAAACAACTTCAGTGGAGAGAATAACTTAAGAAACACATGTATGCATTTATTTATTTAACTAGGCTTATATGTCATTCCAATCGTCAATCAATCTTTAGAGGTTTACAGTCTTGCCATATGGAAACAAGATTAGATATGGTAACCAAAATACCCAACAATAAACAATTACATACTAAAACATTCCTGTGCCAAGAAATCATGCTCATATAGTTGTATATCCTATATAGGAGGAATGTCTCTTAAATCATTGCTTTTTCAAAGCCTTGTTTGAATTAATTTTTAGTTGCTTCCAAAAATTTCAGTAATGTTGAGGGAGATGGGTTGTTCTTAAATATGACAAACAAATAAATAAAATTGAATACTCTAAGGGAATAAAACCTTAAGAAGTCCCTGCTGGATAAGACCCAAAGACATCTAGTCTAGAATCAGTTCTCACAGTGCCCAACTGCAGTACAAAGCCCACTAGTCTCCCAGCGAATGGCCCCCAGAGGCAGTCACCTGACATCAAGGCATTGATCCCCGCAATCCTCATGACTTCTATAATTTGGTCCAATCTTTTTTTTGAAATTAATCAGGCTGGTAGCCAACACTATTTCTCCTGTAGCATCATAATGCTGTTTCAGCGAAGGGGGCAGCAATAGAAAAGGATACTTCTCCACAGAACAATTCTTTACAAGCATTAAAGAGGGAGCCTGAAGGGAACCCTCTTTTCCTGGACTGATTGCACTGTAGCAATCAGGAGGAGGCCATTGTATAGATTATGTTCACTTAATGGTGAATACATATCTTATTTTAACCTTCTTCAAATAAACCAATTTTATGTGGGGTGCTTGGTGCTCTCTGAGCTTCCTTGTTTTCTTGCAGATGTTTCATTACCCTAACTAGCACTAATGATGTTACCTAGTTAGGCTAATGAAACGTCTGCAAGAAAACAAGCTCAGAGAGAACCAAGGACATCTCATTTCAACCCTGAACTACAAATATTCTCCTTTATTGGAATCAATCTTTAGTTCATTCTCTTCAATTTTTCTTTGTCCTATTGAATAGGCTTCTTCAAGACTATAACAAGCCTCTTTTGTAAAAATAAAACAAAACAATTGTATATAACTTCTATGGGTTGCTTTAGCAATGCAGTTGAAGTTCCCATGACTTGGGATATAGATAAGAATAAACGGCCAAAGCCAAGCAAGATAGAATTGCTCCATTTTCAGGGAGATTCTCTGCCAGCTCTCATGTTCTCTCTTGAAGGAGCTGAACTGCTCTAAGAAGTCCTCCCAGATTCATATCAATTGTTCGTTTGTCAGGTGGAAGTTGTGGCCAGGAAAGGCTTGCCATAAATCTGGTATACCACTTGGTGGTGGTTCTATTCCAAATGGTATACCATCAGGCTGGTATATTACCTGGAGTGAGCAGACATTATAAGAATAATTAATGTATTCATCAACTGGGTAAAATACTGTAGCTGTCAGATATTCAAGGTATATCAGACTGGGATCCAGGGTCATGTAGTTTAGTATTACTATTGTAATGTTATAGTAACAGAATCTTGTGAGTCTGAATGCACTTTGCTCCTCTCTCTATCTTTGTGAGAACTCGAGAGGAGCTTCTTCAAAACATTAATTTAATTTAATTTAATTTAATTTAAACCTGTTTTTAACCTTAAAGTACTATATGCCTTGATACTGAATTACCTTCAGAACTATATGCTTCAACTAGAATTTATGAATTATCTTGAGTAAAAATTACTTATCCCCGACTATCATGAAATTAGGGGGCTGAGGCCAGAAGAAAGTGGTCATTATTCTCTGGGAAGTCAGGTTAGGCCTAGAGTTATCCTTCTAGAAACAACTTTAAAAATTTCTACTACAGGGTGATGTCAGCCTTCCCTGGTACACCAGCAAGGAAACCTGACCAGATGAGCTAAATTTATTTTATTGTAAAGCCACATTAACAGGATCTTGCAAGTCTGAAAGGACAAATGTCCTACCCTTTACTTTTAACTACTTGCTCTATTAGGATGGGTCCTTCCTTAGTTTTTCTCTTACCGTTTTAAGTGCAAGCTTCTTCCCCTCCTGTCTGATTGTTTTCTAGTCAGCATCTTCTCCCCTTTCCTCAAGGTCACCCATGCATACCATTATATCTGAGACCACACCAAATGGATGGGGTTTTTAAATTTATTTTGAACACCCAAAATCACCTAGGGTGCTATAGAAATGTAATAAATAAACGAAATGTTTATATTTCTCCAATTAAATTATTTGTTCTAATTTTTTATTACATTGTGATGATTACACTGTGGCTGTTTTGCGTTCATGTTTGCAATCATTCTTGTGTATCACCGAGTTGTACAAATGCGGTGGTTTAGAAATCTATTAATATATCACAAATTAAAGATGAGAGGGATAATTTTTCTTTCAAAGCCAGCACTTAAGTCAAGAATGAATCACATGTAGTCCTTGAATCAATTTCTTGTATCCTTCAACCTAATTTCAAAATTTCTCTGCAAAAGATCCATTCAAATCTTTCATAAGTGTCTTCTCCTTATTCCCTGCTCCTTAAAAGGAAAAGCTGTTATCTGGGGAGAGAGAGATGTGGCGGCGGGGGGGGGGGGTGTCCTACCGACTTTGGCATGATGCAAACAATACCCATGGGTATCTCTAGATGGTTTGCAAATATTTAAGTACAGCAAAAGCAAAATCTGCCTAAAGTCCTAAAGTGTTAAGAGACGTTTAGTCCTATCCCCAATAGGGATAGCCTCTAGTACCTAGTTTTTTCTGTAGTCCTCCTGTGGCTCTCTCAAATGCTTCCAAAAGTATTGTAATTATCTGTAACAAAATTTGATGATATTCAGTGGTGGTATGAACAAGTCTCTCCCCCCCCCTCTCCCTCCCTCCCTCCTTCCCTCCCTCCCTCTCCCTCTCCCTCCCCCCGATACAGATTATCCTTTGGAGTGACTAAATATGTTCAGATTGGGACTAAATCCTGTCTGGAAAAGATCTTCAAGATAATCTTTGGCCCCACTTGCATTAGCCTGATCCATACAGCAACCCAAATAGATTATCCCCGAGGGAAAATAGTGCTAGACAGAAAAAAAGTTGTTCGGTCTTGGGATGAATGTACCTGTAACACAGCTGGAGGAATTGCAAATGTGACTAATTAATCTTCATTTATGATCGTACTAGATCACTCCCATTTCATTATTGCATCTTACATTTTTTTAGGCTGCCTTTCATATATAAGGAATCACGAAGGTGATATTTTTGCCAAATGCATTTGTTACTCAGAGACACGAGCAAATTACAGTATGCAGTATTCATACTGAAACAAAAAGCATCATAATTCTGAAAAAAGAGGTACTAAAAATGTTTACAGTATGCCATTGCACATTCCTGTTGCCACAGCATTGTTTCTTTCTTTTTAATCCAATATTTGTCTGAGACTATACATCAATGTTTTGAGATAATCGTCATGTGATACAGGAAGTATATTTGAAGATGAGCATTTCCTGCCAGTTAATCTCTTCCCTTCTAAAGAGCTAAGCAATGAACTTCTTCCTATCCTAGTTCACATTGACTATCTTTTTGGATTTTTTGTTTGTTTGTTTGTTTCAATGCTGTTTTCTGCGAAGGTGCCCTTTCCTATTATGGCCACCCTTTGTCTATTGTCATCTATGTGACAGAAACCACTCTTATAAGGAAATTTAGATAGAGCAGGTTTTGCCAGAAATGTACTAAAGTCTTGATTATCTCAAATAATTGTCATAAAAATATACAGCTAATGGAAAATATCACCAGAATGAAATGACAGATTAGAATGTGTAACATGCGATTCCAGAAATAGATATCACAGTACTGTGTAAAATGTGTACATCTATCCTAGATCTATATACTTTTGATCTAAGACTTATTCCAGGTTTGGAACAAAATATATAAGGCTTAAGTGCTAGTCACAGTACTTCTGCTTCAACAGGCTCTGTCAACAAAAGATTAAATTCTAATTTTTGTTAATGAAAAATAAACAAAATATTTCATAAATCAGCTTAGGAAAGGGACTAGTTTCTGGCTGCACATTCTTATATATGGGCCTTTATTCAGCCAAACAATATGAATCTTCACTGTGGAATATTTAAATATTCAAGGTTGCCTCCAATTGTGTTCATTCACTAGTGACTAGTTAGTGGCAGAATAGGCTACCTCCTTTCCTCTCTACTATTCACTTTTCCCAAAGCAATGCTAGAAGGCTGCAGAGGAGAGATCCTTTACATGAGTAGTTAGTTTACACTCTAGCACTGGATACACCAATATAGTGCTCATAAGAATGCTAATATGCTCCTGGATGTCTTCTTAATATTCAGCTGGTTCCTTGCCTGTTTGTGTTATGTAGTTAAATAAAACTACATAACTAAAAAGAAAGAAAGAAAACTGACATTCTATAAAACAAAGGAATGGCCTCCATCGCCATCATCCTTATTTCCAAGAATAACTCAGGATATTAATTATAGTCCATAGATTTGCTAGACAGTGAAAGTGGTGAATGGCTGCAGCACAACATCTACATTTGGAAATGTGACCTCCATCAATAAGCTACATATGGACAGTAAGAAAGACTGCCAAGTTTCCATTCAACTGAGAGCTTCTTATCTAGATCAAGCTGGGGTCAACTGCCAAGGGAATGATCTTACTGGATTATTTCATTGAATATTTTTAATATTTCAGTACACTATTATTTTATCTTATTTTATTTGATATGGTCATTATACTAATCAATAATCACTTGAAAATGTGCCGCCCAGAAAAAAGGACAGAGTACACTTTAGCAAGACTTTTGCAAAGACAGTGGATTCCAGAACAATATATTAAACTATGGTTTCATTGAGGATATGTTTGTCCTGTTTATCTTTAAGATGCAAGGAGGTTTGTGTGTATGTGTGTGTGTTTGCCAGAATGGAATAATATGGCTACCTGTTTTCATTAAGAAAAGAGACATTTCTCCATACAAAATAATTTATCAAAATTCAATCTAGTTTGTTTTCCAGTATACCTGAATCAGGTGGCTGATATTCCATACGTTTCAGAGAAAATGACAAAAGTGAGAACTTGTTCATAATTGAGTTCTTGGCAAAATCTCTGTGTAGGCAAATGTTGTGTCATAAATCTGTGTGATTTGGCTGTTATTGTTGTTGCTGTTTTGCCTTTTCCACTTTGCTACTATTTGTGTGTATTTTCCCCATCATTCATGAGTCAATATATTCTTGATTAGGTCTGTAATGTTTACTGACAGTCTGCTACAAGTATGTAATTTTAGGGCAAAGTGTACAGCTTTTCATTCTGAAAAGTGGGAAGACATGTAACTAGACTAGCAATATTCATCTAAGTAGGTTGTAGGAGACCATTATAGAAAACACTTCACAGCTTCTTTACTGCATGAAAATCATTTTATAATGTACAAACTGCAGACATATAATTTGTTTTTTATGATAGTTGGTAACCTTGTGTGTGCTAGCTAAAGATCTGCTATGATGTTTTTTTTCATAAATTTAAATCTTCGTAAATTTTGTTTGCATTATCTTGTGTAAATGATAAATCAAATGAACCTTCAAAGAAAGCATTAAGGTGATTGAATAATTTTGGTTATATGCTATACATCAGATACTGAAGGTGTAATTGCAAATAATTCTTACTAGAAAGAAAAAAGGAAGACCTGTGTGGATACAGGATTGATTGATAATGTGCCATCAAGTAATTTTCAAATGTCAGCAATCACATAGACTTTTTTTTCGGGACAATCTGTCCCTGAGCTAGTTTTTCAGGTTTTCCAATGGTGCACTCATTACCACTATAAGTGCCTCCATCCACCTTGCTGCTGATCATCCTTTTCTTTTCTTTCCTTCCACTTTCCCCAATTTTAGAAGCTTTTCCAGATAGCTAGATCTTTGTACAATGTGTCTGAAGTAGGATAAATTGGAGCCTGGTCATTTGTCCCTTGAATGATAATTCTTGATTTGTTCAACAATCCATTGGTTTGTTTTCTTGGCTCGTCACAGTACTCTCAAGAATCTTCTCCAACCCCAATCTTCAGAAATGTCAATATTCTTCCCATCCTGCTTCTTGAAAGTTTAACTTTTTACTTCCATAGATTGTCACTAATCATGCCTTGCATAATTCTGATCTTTGCAAATATAGATACATCACAACACTTGAATATCTTTTCCAGTGACCTTGTAGCTTCTCTACCAAGTGCTACCCTGTTTTCCCCAAAATAAGACATCTCCTGATAATAAGCCCAATCGGGCTTTTGAGCGCATGGCAATAAGGCCAAGCGCTTATTTCAGGGTTCAAAAAAATATAAGACAGGGTTTTATTTTCAGGAAAACACGGGTAATCTGCATATTTGTTGATTGCCTGTTTCTTTTCTGTTGGTGGTTGATTCTAAAAGGGAGAAGCTGTCCACCATTTTGATATCTTCATTGCCAATTATAATTTGGTTGGTTGTTCAACATGTTATCATTAATTTGGTCTTCTTTATATTTAATTTTAGCACCATTTTTTTCATTGTGCTCTTTGACTTTTAGAACTAGGGCTTATAAATCTTCTGCATTCTCAGCTATCAGGGTAGTATAATTAGTACTTTACAGGTTATTCTCCAGTTTTAAAACAATGCTCATCTTTTTCCAATTCACTCACCTTAATATATATTCAGAATATAGGCTGAATAAATAAGGGGAGTATATGCAGCCTTGTCACACTCCTTTACCAACCTGGAGCCAGTTTGTTTTGCTATGTACTGTATATACTATGTCTTCCTGACCTGTATATAAATTTCTCATGAGGAACAATGAGATTTGCTAGTATAGCTTGGTTAAAACCTTTCCTGTTTCTTCTTCTATTGCTTGCCATTATTCAGCGGGTATTCCATCAGTTCCTGTAACCTTCCAACTTGTTAATGATCAGAGTATTGATGTAACTTCAATCTGATATGAGAAAAAAAGAATGTGAAGCAGTGATGAAATGTAAATTTGTTGCCAAAGGTTCTGTGGGGGTGACTTGGTGAGCGTGGCTGGGTGGGGGTGGGGTGTCATGTGACTGAGTGGGCATGACCATTTATTTTTACCTTTTTAAAGCATTTTTTTACTACTGGATCGCCCGAACCAGTAGTTTTTATCACTACTGGTTTGCCCGAACTGGAGCGAACCGGTAGCATTTCACCCCTGATGTGAAGGTTAATATGTGTTTCATGTTGCTGCTTACAGTAATGCAATTGTATGTTCTAGAAAAGAAATTGTATATTCTAGAAAAGAATATACAATTTTGCAATCAAATTATCTTTCAGGTTTTGTCCTGTATCAACAAGTGGTATACATGGCATGAAAAGGCATCAATACACATCTAAGTATTTTGACAGAAAATATTCCTTGGCAAAGTTATGTTTAGCATAATTTAAGTGAATGCTTTAATGGATTATGCTGTGTAAAAATACATATTATGTCTTCGGGGGGGGGGATCTCTATTTGTATGCATGAAGAAAGCTTGACATGGGCTGAAAGGACAGGATGAAATCAGGTATGATATTCAAAGACAATTGCTTTAGATCAGATTTCTCCAATGTTTCCAGCTTTGAGGGCCAGTGAGTTGGGGAGCAAGGGGGTAGTTCCATGTGAGTGGTCAGCAAGTGTGTCTGTGCAGCTCCATTTAGGTAAGCGACATGCACGTGTGCATGCCACTCACTTAAATGGAGCATGCGTGCACATGCGCACACTCACTCACATAAGTGAGGATGCGCATGTGGGCTCGCCAGCCATTTCTATGGCGCAGTTGTGGGCCACAGAAATGGCCCATTGTGGGCTGCAACCCACATGTTGGGAACCCCTGCTTTAGATAATCAATTATGAACATGGGACTAATGTCAGCAATTGGAATACTGAGGATGTTATTCTTAATCATAATTTACCACATAAGCCTCATTGACTCTAGTTCACACATAATTCTAAGCTATGGTGTGTTTAATCATTTACTGAATAATCCAGAATTGACTGGGTTATTAACAAATTGAAAGAAAATCAAACAAACCACAATAGGGCTTTGCATGATATGCAAAATTATTTAGTGTGACATAACTTCCAAGTAATCATTCTTAGATTAATCTTGACTCATAACTCATGTAGGACTCTTTCTGCTGTTGCTTTATTTAGCTTTAGAACTTTTCCCTCATCTCATTAAAATTAAATATCAATTTTGCCTCGAACATCAAATGGCATAAAACCTTATTTACCACAGGAACATGCCACTGTTAACTCTTCTAGCTAAACATTTTTTTAAAAAAATACATCCAAACATCCCTGAAGAGTTCCTGTTTATTGCCACTGAAAACAGTGGTTGTTACATTGACCTACATGTGTGTGTGTGTGTCTTTTAGACACTTGACTTTTGACATCAGCCGCAAACAGAGAGAGAATGTCTCCTCTCTTGTTGACTTACCTACTTATTTCATTCTGAAAGACCTCTCAGAATGCTTTGAGTATATGTGTTTCTGTGGGTTGGGTTAGCATTTGGTAACTTGGGTTGTATTTTAAAAACAGCAAAATGGCCATGAGATAAGCATTGTTTGACTTAATAATTCAAGGCCTGCTTTAGTTTTAGATAAACAGGCATGTTTGCAGGGCAATCAAGGATAAAGGAACAATGGCATTTTGCTTTATAAGGGCTGTAGTTTTAATTACTCATTCCTTTCACAAGTAGGTTACAAGGATTGGCTGGATATATTGAATTGGCTTTGAGTGGTTCTTATAAGTATCAATAATTCAGTTCAGCCACTGTGCTGGACATATACACCATGTGATTCATAGGGAGTTCTATCTTAATGTTATTAGTCATACAACTGAGAAGGAAAGCAAATGATACTTAATATATACTCACAGACCTATTCAGCCTTGTCTAAAAAGGGTTCCAAAAGGAAGACACTGTCTCTGGATTACTGTGATTGTTATCATATGTTACTATTTATTTGGATAATTTAGAAACTTAAATGCTGCAATGATTTTAAATGTGGTGATTCATTTTAACAATGAAATGTATTAGTTACATCCATTTATGCAAAAGCCTCTGAAAAATAATGACTTGCAGAAGCATGTTTCTATGAAAGTTTTTTTTTTGTTTCTATGAAGAAACAAAAATGCATGGATCCAACCAGAAGCCTAGCTAATGCAGCAATCTGTTGCATAGGGGCAACCAGATGCCTTCTGGAAGCCTCTAAATAGGACCCGAAGAACAGCACTGTCCTACTTTGTTTCCCAAACAAATCATATCCATAAACTCATCTGATTCCTACAGCACATCAGCTAACTGTGGCTTGTTTAATTCTGGCAATCTGCTATCAGAATTAAGTAACTGTAATTTATGATACTTTTGTTGTGAAACTCATTTTGATGTATAGTTTGTTCAATAAAACATAATTAAATAAACTATGGTTTAGAATGCTGTTGAACTTCTGCCACTGCTCCAATACTGAAGGACAAAACACAGTCTCCATGACCAGTACCTAATGATAACCTTATTATTTATAAAGTTCTCTAATGTTTTTTGAGCCAATTAAGTTGAGAATGTCTTTCTTTTTTTCTTTGATTACCTACATGACACAATTCATGCTAGGCTTAATTCTACTATTAAAATAAATGAACATAAAATTTACTTGGGAATTAGTCCCACTGCATCCAGTGCTTTTTACTCTGAGATGAGTATTAAGATTATTCAGTGCTACAGATTCAAAGGCAAAGAGGTGCTCTAGCGTACAATGATGCAGATGAATCTACAAGAATTCGCTACGGCCAAATCACTGCAGCCACTTGCCGCAGGACAACTCACCACAGGACCACTTGCTGCGGGACAAGAGTTATACTAATATCAAAGAAATGGTGGAATGATGCATTGGCCATGGTGAGTTGGCCACAGCAAGTTGTCCCATTCCTGATGCAGATAGCATCTGGTTGCAACTCCGTAATTTTTCTTTTGGATTAATTTGTAGCTGCAAAAAGCAGTCATATCATACCAGCTGCTCTGAGGAATTATGGACAGGTGCCATGTGAGTATCCCATGTACTCCAAAATACTTTTTTATCTTTAAATCAAAAGGGTTACGCCTATAGCTTCATTGAGCATGGACTTACACAATTAAAACTGTTTTTGTAAAAACAGACACACAAAAAAGAGAATAAAACTGGGACCTATATGTACACATCTATGTATAGATTATATGTACAGACAAGTATTTATAGGACCATATTTTATTTCCTTTTTTTCAGTTGTTCCTGGTTTTCCATTGTATTATTTTTTCCAGTGTCTTTTTTCATTTTTTTAGTCAAAGCAAAAAACATATTAATATATAAGCCATCTTTGCTCCATTAGGTGAGTCTTGAAAGCTTTTTCAGATGTCATCCCAGAAACATAGACAAGTTGATAAGACATTACATTGTGTGTGCCTACTTTTGTCATAATGTATTAGGTGAACTGATTATTATGATTTATAAAAGTAGTACAGTGTAAGAAATAGCTAGTTGTAATTTAGTCAATAAAACACGATCAGATGAAGTATGCAGTTTGCAGCAGTCTGTGAACACAGACACATTAAGCACATGTGTCTGCTCAATTCAGATTATGAACTTTTGAACCAAGTACACAAATTGGAATAAGTATTCCAACAAGACTGCAGCCCTCCTCATTTTGTAAAATTTCAATATAATTATATTGTGTTTCTTATTTGCTCTGTGGTTGGCAAACCTCAGTCAATATCAGTTTCTTGAACTATTTTTCATACCTATAAAATATTCTTTTTCCAATATGAAAATGCATTCTTAGTTTGGGGGTAAAGGTGAAATTGTCTGTAATAATCACATCAAACGTGGAAGGGCTGAAATAAGAAAGTTGTATTTTGCTCATATACTGGTACTTTAGAATGGATCTCTGGATTCACCTGAAAAAAATTGTTTTTCAGTGACCTTAGTTGAGATGTCACAAGATCTCTATTTGCCCTTGCATTTACATGAAGCCAACCTGGGAGGCCTCACTTTCATTTGAGTGATCAGGGATTCTGAAAACTAGAGACCAAAACAACTTGAACCACGTGACCATTTCTAGTTTATGGTAACATTCAAGAGTTCATAAATTGTGTTGAACCCAAACAAAACAAACCATACTACAGTTTGGAGAGATTGTGAGTCTGTCTCTGACTTTTTGATCTTCCAACTGGCCACTTTATACACCTAATGAAGAAAAGCAGTAAAATGTCATAGTATCCCACTGGTTTTGTTTAAGGGGCACATGGAACACCACCAACTAGCCAGCTACATTTTAATCTGACTGTGCAAATTTTACGATTCTCTGTTATCAACCAACGTCAACATTGGGTAAACATTTTTACACTAACCAAGGGTAAGACAGTCAGGTGGGCAGAGCAATTGTGTTCAGATACAGTTTGTTCCCAGTTCAATTCCTAGAATTATTGCCTGTATCCAGTGGTGGGATTCAAATAATTTTAACAACCGGTTCTCTGCCCTAATGATTCTTTCCAACAACCAGTTCACCAAACTGCTCAGAAAGTTAACAACCGGTTCTCCCGAAGTGATGCGAACTGGCTGAATCCCACCACTGCCGGTATCCCTATTAGTTTTACTTAATTAGGAGCTAAGTCTAGTGAATTCACAGGGACTTACTTCAGAACTGAATTGACCCTTCAGGAAGTGTCTTCCTGAAGTGTTTAAGATGCCACCCCCCCCCC
>WNWU01000001.1:62034191-62061612 GCA_012654045.1 Ptyas mucosa | reverse complement strand
CTTCAGGAAGTGTCTTCCTGAAGTGTTTAAGATGCCACCCCCCCCCCACCCCACCCCGCACCTCCCCAACTCTCTCCCTGCGTGCGTCTTTTCGTTAAACAGAGCCGAGCAGGTGCTATCTCGTAGTTGCACTTTTGGAAAGGCAAAACTGTCTATATATTTTTTTTTTTAAATTTAAACGCGGAAGGGTGGCGCGCTGTCTCTCTCTCTCTCTCTCTCTCTCTCTCTCTCTCTCTCTCTCACACACACACACACACACACACAGACACACATCCTGAAGTGACTTTCAGGCTCACCCACATACCACGTAGGCTGGTGGGGAGGGGAAAGAAAAAGGGAGAAGCCAGTCAGAACAACCGGAGGAGGAGGGCATGTGCAGCGTTTGGGACTCTCCAAGTGGTGGAAGGAGAGGCCGAAGGAGGCGGCAGCCTGAGAATTTCTGAAGGGCTCACACAGGCCTCTCGGGCCGGGCAGCGGGGAGAAGCGAGAGCGGGGCGGCCGCTGCCGGAGAACGCGCGCGTGGGTGGAAACGCCGACCTAACACCGCGCTTGTCTCGCAATTAGGGTCGCGGAGCAATAAAGCCCCCCCTCTTTTCTTCTAACCCCCGCTCTCACCCACCCACCCACCTCCGCTAGCCCTGCCTTCTCCTTCCCTCCGTGGCGGCTAGTCTTTGCTGGCCCTGCCCACGTTTCCCTCTTTCCCTCCCCCCCGCGGTCATGTGTTGCCTTTTTTTTGTTGTTTGCAGTGGAAACAATTTCGCCTTCTTCTAGCACCTCCGACCCAAACCGCTACTCGCTGAGACGGGGGGGTTGGGAGGGGGGGGGAAAGAGAGGAAAGGAAGGGGAGACGACGGCTGAAGCGTTGAGGCGAAGCAAAGAGGGGCGGCGGGGGGGTGAAACTGCAGCAGGGTCCCATGCTCGCCTCGGATTTCCTTTTCGGCTCTGGGCTCCCCTCGCTCTTTCCCTTCGGCCACATTGTTGGCTCCAGGCTGGGGGAGGAAGCAATGCCTTGTTCCATCGGATGAAAAGTTTGCATAATGACCAAGGGAAAGGCGGCGGGGAAAATCTAGAACTCACCCAGGACAGGTAAGTTTAGATTTTTTTAACATACGTGTGTGTATATATGTGTGTGTGTGTGTGCGCGCGGGCGCGCGCGTGTGTGCTTAGTATATGGTCGGGGCGTTTCGTCTTTTCTGCTTTCTGTGTAGATTCTTCTTTCATTTCAACCGTAATTCCTTCGCTGGGAAGATTGCGTAAGATTCTCTGCATTGGAATCGAAAGAAGGGGGGCAAAAAAAAAGCACAAGAGAGACAAGAAAAAAAGGTGAATTGGGCGCAAGACGCAGTAAAATCAGTTCGGAATGTCTAAAAACAACTTCCTGTTCGTCTTGGAAATAAGGGGATGTAAATTCACTTGGTGTTTGTCAGGTGAAGCGGGTCGAGCCGAGTTTGCAGGCACGAATGTAATTTTGTTATCAGAACTAAAGCAGCAAATGAGACCTTTGACGAATAGAGTTGGTGTTGCGTTTTAAAGTTGGGGGGTGGGAGTTTGAGGACGAACTCAACCTTTACAACATTTATAATCATTTTTTTTGCGATAGTGATAGCTTCCAGTTGCTTCCTATAGTTTGGGGAAGCATTTTTTTTCTCTTCCAAGTTTTACAATCCCATCGTTATTGGGTTTTTTTTTAACTAGTAGAATGAGCTTTAGCATTAAGACAGCACGTTTTTGAAATGATTTTTACAGAAATAGATCCTAAGCTTTTGGGGGGGGGGCGTATATGATGGCGTGGTGTAGAAGAAGATAGGCCAATGCAAGGTTTAAGATATCTGACCAGCATTGAAGGTATGTTCGCTGCAAATGGCACTGTATAGACATAAGTGCAGTTTTCTAGTCGCCTAGCAACGCTATTGATTGATTTGAATCCCAACCAATCAGCGGCCTCCTTCTCCCCTTCAAATGTTTTTGACAAGTACAGTAGGGAGTGTAGGCAAAGTGCAGTCTCCCTGACTGCTCTCTTCTTCACTTAAAAATATTGGCCCGTTGTTTTATTATTTCTTTAAATATATATCCGTTCAAATGTAGCTTTCAAATATATGCCACTGCATAGATGTAAGTTATTTGGAGAAACAACAGTAACTAGTAATTCTTCCTTTTTGTGTATTGTGTCAGTTTTACAACTCTAAATATTAAAAACAGTGGCTGTGCTCAAGCAGCAATAACGTTCATTTTACACACACTAGGGTCAAATTCTGAGAACGTCTGATAGAGTTACCTCTTTACAAAATATTTGTTGCTAATTTGTATGTAATTGTTTGGTTAGAATTCTTCAGCCCCCATGTACTTTGTTAATTAGAAATGGCAGGCAAGTTACTCCTTTGAGCTGGAGTTCAGCTGAGGAAAACTAACTTTGCTGTATACTTTTCTCCTTCACGTAAATCTAAACTAGAATTTCTTCCATAATTCATCTTAAGTTATGAAATTGTTGTTTCAACTGAAATGCTGCAAACTTGTTTTCAAAACTGTACTGTAGTGTAGTTAGGTCTACACTACTGTAGGTACACTAGAAATACTTAAGCATTTCTTTTGCATTACTTCTGGAAACTTATCCTTGTGCACACGAAGGAGGCGCTTCTTATAGTTTCCAAGCTGTTGATGTTGAAATGTACATGGTATAATGCATATTTCAAAAAAAATCTGTCCTTCAGCCATGCACAGCATTTCTCATTAAGTTATTTATATTTTTCAATGATTATTATTAGAATCCATGAGACATTTCCAGCATGATCCAAAGTCTGTCATGTGGTATTCAGTGGCTTTTACTCTACATAAATATAAATAAAATCACATGCTTAAAACATGTAGTAAAGTGGTTGTGGCTATTAATCCAAACATAAATTGTTTGATGGGTTATAATTTTAATTAACTCAGAGCATGTTGAAAACCATGAAGTTGACCCTTCTATCTATAGAATTGGAAAGAATTGCCAGTCTAACATAAGCTCTTAGAAAGAAGTCCCTAGTTTTTGTGTGAAAATTGATGGTATTATATAGTCCTTTGGGAGAATGCTGGCAAGTAAGCAAATTAAACTGAAAGAGAGCAGCATGTTGTCATAGCAACAGAGCAATTAAATTATGTTGTCAGCCATGATATAATTTTCCTATTTAAAAGCTTGCTCATGGGATATAAGTTCTCTGTACTGAATGCATTTGGCTACATTGCTTTCAACTAAAGGCGGTGAGATTAATGTTTTAGGGATACACGTTGCAGTAATCTCCCTTACTTCCTCAGTGCTTCCATGTTTCAGTGTACTAACAGTGTCTTTACTAGGCAGCATTTTTTCACATTGAAACAGCATTGAAAACCCTTATTGAGCAATGTTTACGGGTACTCTCACTACTTCCCCTCCCCTTTCAAATGAGGGATATGTAGTTTCCAATTTTGTAATTTTAAAGAACATCTTAATCACATTTTTGTTCTTAATTGTTGAACTTTGTTTAAGTGTTATCAATACATTTTCTCATTAGTAGAGTGGATGAAATAGATTCATTTAACTTTTTTTCAACTATTTTAATATTTTCCTTCAGCTTAATTTTTATTCAATCTTTATCTCTAAGAGTCTTGCTTTTTTTCTTTTTGTGTTTTTTCTTCAACTCACCTTAATAACTTCGTATGTAATTATAATTTTTTTAATGTTTTGAAACTTCTTAACATCAAGTCTTTTACATAGGTTTTTGACATGTCATATTAAATTATTGTGATTTTTTTTTACATTGAAGATGCTTCTAATAATTTTGCATATTTTTTAAAAATAAATTCAACTGCTGAGTGTTGTTTAAGCTCAAAATCTTCCCCAAAGAGTACCTCCTAAGAAGTTTTAGAAGTGGTATATGCTGAAGGCATTACATTGAAGAAAGCCTGATTATATGTTTGATGAGTTTATATAAAAATGTTGCACTATATAGGGGTTAAAAATTTATGTAGTGCACTAACACTACACTAATAAAATATGCTGATCATAATTGTAATTGATATAAATAAAGGAAAATATATTCTAGAAAAGTTGCACAAAGGTAAAGCCTTCCTTGAATGAAGCTCAGATATCAAACTAATTGACAACTCTTTTGTCAATAGTACAGAAAAGTTTTGACATTGCTTCTCTAGATTGATTTCTTCAGTGTCCACATCTAACATGCATCTTTAGGTTTTCTAGTTGGTCTCCTATCCAAGAACTAATCAGGATACATACTGTTTTTTTACTTCTGTCAAATGGCTAAAAATGCTCATTAAACAAATATAGACTACCTCTGTAAAGAATTACATTACAGTAGAACCTCTGGTCACGAACGCTTCTGACCATGACCAAATCGGGTTCCGACCAAAAAATTCACATTTTTTTTCCATGGCCCATTTCCCCTTCCGCGCCATTTTTTTTGTAAGCGGCAAATTTCCAAAATTAGGTTCGGGTCACAACCAAATCGGTTTGCGACCAAAGTTATAGAATAAATTATGATCGTGACCAGAGGTTCTACTGTATTTTAATTTAGAGATCCTAGTTTTATAGTGAAGCATAAACATGCTTGAACTTTGATTATATTTGTGGCATACTTGTCAAACTGCCAAAAGAGACCAGTGTCATGGAATTTTGCATGTGGCATAAATACAACTAACACAAGCAACTTAGCCTACACTTTCTCTATCTTACTATAAACCAGTATGTAAAAGCCTTGAAGTGGAGTGGTGGTCAGTATCTTGGGGATGACAATAACATATGCAATATTGATTGAAGAGATAAAATAATGAATCATTATTAATCAACTTGTTTCAGATAAAGAGTAAACAACTTAAAATGTGGCTTTGATTATTAATCTTGATAGCGGAATTCAGGTTTGATTAATGTTTGTAATACTTTCTCAAATATTTCCCTAACACACATCAGATAGTCAGGCTATTTGTTTGTACATATTTTCTAGCTTTGGTGCCTTTTGCTTTTTAAAATGTAATATAGTCTGATCTATTTTTGCATACTATTCTCTGAGCCCAGTATAGCAACAACGGTATCTATTGATCTATGTATGACATCACTGTTCATGCTTTCTTCTAAGTCACGCTTGTCACATTCATTGTTTACTGTAATTTCAGCTAAATTTGTCATTGTGGGGCTGAATTCTTTTTCTGTATATGCATTTTTTCTCTGCTTCTCTAACTTGTATTTAGATCACTAAAACTTAATTCTGAATGCATACCACAAATTTTATTGCAATTTCTTTGGGAAGCTGAGTGAATGCTTGGTTGTAAATTTTGTGTGTGTGTGTATAAACATGGAGTTTTGCCTGTTTGTGTGTTTAGCCAAAGTAACAGAGGCTATAATTATAATGTGGCTGTGCTCACACTGGAAGTGAAACAGCTGAAATTAACATGAAGCAACTGGTCTTAAGCTCTCAATTTTTTATGCTTCTTACAAACACTAACCGCTATTATGACCAGTGATATTGGAGTCCATATGATATGCTAGTTTGGGAGAAAGTACAATTGATAGCATTTGCTTATTTCTCAAGTTAATGGATAAAGTATTAGTTTAAAAGGACATCAACCTATTTTTGTTGTTTATATGCAGAAAAATTAATATATTTCAAAAATATTTATTTCAAAAAATACAATAATGTTTATTGCAAAAATTAAAATTCCATTGCTGTCTTATTCTCTGAATATTGCTTGTGTCAGTCTGGATATGTATGTTGGGAAGGGTGCATAGCCACTAGACTTCGTAAAAGGCCCTAATACAGGCTAGGAAAAGTTGTTTGAATGTTATTTTCTTTTTATCTACCTAACTTTTTTTTTTTTTTTGTAAAATTTGGATTTATTTTATTAGGAGCCTCCGACTAAATGGGTCCAGTTATGCCTCCTAGTAAGAAGCCAGAAGGCTCGGGAATTACCATTTCCAGTGGACTGAGCCAGTGTTACACAGATGGTGACCTATCAAAAACTCTACAGGATGAGGAGGACTTAGACTTTTCTTTGCCTACTCTTCGACTGGAAAAAGATCCTATAGAAGATGAAGAACTTACCAATTTGAATTGGTTACATGAGAGTAAGAACTTGCTGAAAAGTTTTGGGGACTCAGTCTTAAGAAGTGTTAGCCCAGTTCAAGACCTAGATGATGATACCCCTCCATCTCCTGCTCATGCTGACATGCCCTATGATGCCAAGCAGAACCCTAACTGTAAACCACCATATTCATTTAGCTGCCTCATATTTATGGCCATTGAGGACTCTCCAAACAAGCGGCTTCCTGTGAAGGATATATACAACTGGATTTTGGAACACTTCCCTTATTTTGCAAATGCTCCTACTGGATGGAAAAATTCTGTGAGGCATAATCTGTCATTAAATAAATGTTTTAAGAAAGTGGACAAAGACAGAAGTCAGGTGAGGCTGGAATAATGTCTGTAAAATCCATTTAGTCTTCTAATCTTTATTACTACTTTGGGTTTTGGGGTTGTTTTTTATGTTCTAGTTAAAATGGATCAAGCAGTCCTATGTTTTCTCTTTCCTCTCTCACTCAGTATTGCTCCATGCATTTGAAGAAATAGTATTTGATCTCAAGTGGTTCATTCATAAAACATTGCATTTTTTTTGTATAGACAGCTGTAAGATATTGTTTGTGTAAATATGTAGTATGCATTTTAAAATTACATGTTATATCTCTCTATGATACCAATATACTCTATTTTGTTTTACTGATGATTTTTAGACATACCAGGTGCATGTAATCACATAGAGTTGAATACTATTCTTGGCTTTATATACATCTGTGCAGTTTTTGCTTCTCTTCCACTTTAATTGAATGTGAAGAAATTGATTTCTTATGTCTAGTGTTGCATGCACAGACCTTTGCAATCTTGCAGTTTTCTGTTTATTACTAAATGGTAATTTCACTGTATTTATATTAAGATTTTATATTAATATTTCAATTATAACCATCTGCTGTAATTTTGGTTTATTTTGGGTTGCTTCCATGGAAGGAACTGGTGAGATCTGTATCTGACGTTCAGTAAAATTCACAGATTGACCCATGGGAAAAAAATCTAGGAATCAAAGAATATGTTTTTGGCTTGGGTTTTTGCTTGCTTAAATTTGGATAAAATATTGAACTGAGGAGAAGTGAAAGTCTTAAGTTTTGCAAAAAAAAAAAAAAGCACTGAGTTGAGATAAACAGCTTATATACAGATTTTCCACCTAGGATTGCATTTTACAGAAGATGCTTCCATGTACTTAGCCTTTCTGGTTAGTATTTTATCACTGGCAGCAGATCTGCAGGTTTAAGCACCTGCTGCCTAATTGTTTGCATTAAAGAAGCAAAAATTGAATGTAGGACCATCTTTATACCAAGTTTGTTCTCTCTGATTGGAGAATGATCTTTTGCCATTGCTTTAGTTATTGAATTATATCATCCAGCCTTTTATTAAATCTGTTATGATCTGAATTTCCTTGTAGCTGCTGCTGAGACAAACCAGTATTTCTATTAGATAGTATCTTTTGTTGGTAAAATGTGAAAGCTGAGATTAAGAGTGATTTGAGAAATGTTTGTATCTTGCACAGTTGTGTTAGAAGTAACACATGAATGATATTTGTGCAGTACACATGGTGTTACTATGATTGATGCTTCCTTTCTATCAAATCTAATGTATTTTCGACCTTCTGTGACACAGCACAGACTTAAATTTTATTGCTTAAAAGTCTTAAAGTGCATGGTATCAGTAACATTTGTTTAAAATCAAAAGCAGTTTTTGATTGTGTGTGTGTGTGTGTGTATATATAATACACACACACACACACACACACACATATATACATATACACATACATGCATACATACATATACACACACACATCCGTTTTTCTTTCTCCAAAATGCTAGTAAATGTAAATAACCTACTGAGTTATTTGGTAGCCCCTGTTTGAGGAAAAGACATTTGATATTCAACAGGCTGAAGCAAATGTTGTAGATTATTTTGAGCATTCTTTGGTTTTGGATTCGTGTGTGTGTGTGTGTGTGTGTGTGTGTGTGTGTGTGTGTGTGTAAATATCTGAAGAAAGGAATAATGCAAATATAACACATTACTTTTCAGATGTTTTTCTTTCAACCATTTTGCTGTTGACTTTCTGTATTCTTGTCCCACTTTCCTTTGGGATCAAGCAACCAGATACTCTTATTTCTGTTGTATTAACATCTCTTCCAGCTGTTTGTAGTCTCCTACTGAGAGATTGATGAAGGTTTTTAAAATGTGATATTAAGTTATAAGTGGAGTGGATGTATTACCTTCAAAATCAAGGTGATTTAGTCATGATATGAACTGTTAGGAAAAAATAAAGAACACCTTTAAATCAAGATTCTAGTTTGCATTTTCAATTTTTTTTAAAAAAGCTGCAGTTGCTAGCTCTGTTTTGATTTTTTTTATATTTAAATAAAAAGGCGCTGGTTATGTTCACGTTACGCTGAAGTACACTGAGCCAAAAACTAATCAACCCTATTTTAGCCTGATATCGAGAAATAGGACAAATTCACGTGTTACCATGTTTTAGAAAACTGAATTAAGTAAACTTTGGTTAAGTTAACCAGTATAAACCAGTATAAAAATATATTGTACAAATATATCCTCTATGTTAAAAAAAAGCATGCAGGTAGTCTGTGATTTATAACCATAATCTGGGCTCCATTATGGTTGTAAGTTGTTGTAATAGTAAGTTGAGGCACCATGTGATTGAATTGAATTTTATGACTGTTTTTATGATGTTTGTAAAGCAATCCACTGTTGTTGTTAAATGGTTGTTAAGTGAATCACATCATTAGTTGAATCCAGCATATCCAATGGGTGGTTTTTGCTATTTTCTGCTGGAAAGTGGCAAAAACTCTCAAATTGTGTCACATGACTGTCGGATACTGCAGTCAGTTGTAAATGTGTACTGGTTGCTAAGCGCCCAAAATGCAGTCATGTGATGTGTGTGTGTGTGTGTGTGTGATAGTCGCTTTCAAGGATAAGTGATTAGTAGATGTTTTGAAGTCCAGCCTAACTTCGAATGGTCATGATGCTACTATAAGTTGATAACTATCTATCTATACAACATATTCCACATAGATAGTGTTATCTAGGCCATGAAATAGTTCTGTTCCTCCAGGGGATGGGGATGGTTGGAATACAAGTTCTATGATTCTCAGCAACATTGACTACATTAGGTGGGATATGAGTTTGAGGACTTCTAGTTAAACTCAAATATAAGGTACTGGCTTGGGAACATTATGTCACACTCAAGTTACATCAACAAAGAATGTATTCATTTTTAGGCCAAGCATCTAGATTTTCTTTTTTAATGCTATTAGTTACAACAGTGCTAAGGTGCTAGTAATCCCAGTTCATACATTGAAGACCAAACAAATTGCAGAGCTCAGTTAATTAGCATTCATAAAATAAGAATGTATGGCCTCAGTGACATATGCATTGATACTTTTGGGATCAAACTTAAAACTTGATGCACTACCAATGTTTTTCTTTTTACTAAGCCTTGAAAAATACTTTTCCATACTTGGAAGAAAAGCATTTTTTTATTTCTTGTACTTAACATGTAAGTTTACAAATCTGATAATTTTAACTGCACTTTATTGTAAAATATCAAAATACTATTGAGCTTGGTTCACAGACTCCATTTGAAGAGATGATTAGGCATTGCTTTATTTTATTTGTCCAGAACTATTAATCTTGTTTGCTTAATTTTTCAGATGGTAGGCAGAATAGAAATATTGTAAATAAATTGGTTTTATGAGTTCAGAACCATGTTTTGAAAAATGTATAATGTGGCATACCATATGGGTATCCCTCGATTTACCAAGGTTTGTTTAGCGAACATTTGAAAAGTGGCAGTGGAGAAAGTGACTTATGACTGTTTTTCACACATTCGTTGCAGTCCCCCATGGTCATGTGATCAACATTTGGATGCTTGGTAACTGGTTAATATGATGTTTGCAATATCCCAGGATCATGTGATCACCTTTTGCAACCTTTTAACAAAGTCCATGGGGAAGCCAAATTCACATAACAACTGTGTTACTAAGTTGACAGCTGCAGCAATTCACTTAACAAATGTTTCAAGATAAGTGGAGCAAAACTCACTTAACAAATGTCTTGCTTAGCAACTTGAATTTTGGGCTCAATTGTGATTGTAAGTCAAGGACTATCTATACTATATTTGAATAATTCCCTTATGAGCTCTAATTTCCATGATATTATGATGGATGTATGCTGAGGAAAAAATTGAAAAAAAGAGTAACAATTTTAGGAAATCTTTGCTTTCCTTATGACTAAAGTTTACATAGAAGCAACGGATACCACTGGATTTTTCTTTACTTCTTTATATATTTCTTGATTTTAATAACATTTGTAGTGGTAAAATGGTTAAAAATCTTTTTATCTTTTTATTTATATTAACGAACTACGGTGGCGCAGTGGTCAGAGTGCTGTACTGCAGGCTACTTCTGCTGCCTGCTGGCTGCCTGCAATTTGGCAGTTCAAATCTCACCAGGTTCAAGGTTAACTCAGCCTTCCATCCTTCCGAGGTGGGTAAAATGAGGACCTAAATTGTTGCGGGCAATATACTGACTCTGTAAACCACTTAGAGAGGGCTGTAAAGCGGTATATAAGTCTAAGTCTAAGTGCTATTGCTATTGCTATCCAAAGTTGTTATTTCTCTAACTGCTTTGTTTTATTTTTGTTGCAAAATGTAATTGTAATTTGAAATGTGGTTTATCTTTATTCAGAATTTGAGCTATGTAATTCCTAAAATAGAAGCTTATAATTTGATTTCAGCATTAAAAAGATTTTTTTAAACATGCAACTCAAAACTTTTCCAAAATAATAATAAAAAAAGCAAAACTTAGCCAGGATTAAGTTATACATAACACTCAAAATCTCTTTAGTATTTGAATTAATGTTTTTTCTTTTCTTTTTTTCTCTTAAGGCTTTTATTCTTTTGGCAGTTCAGACTCAGTTTTGCTCAGCTGAAACTTTTCAGTAATTTAATGTTCTGTTGAAATTCATTACAACTTTCTGTTTCAGAAAGACAGCAAATTGAGGTGCACAAAAATTAAATGGAAAACAAATGCTCATTTAATTTAGACTTCTCTTTATAATTTGTCTTATTATCCTGAATATCTGTATTCGAATGCACTTTGACGGCTATAGAGCCTTTGGAATGCTGCAAGAGCTGGTGCAACGAGGAACTTTTTTAAAAAAGCAAACTCTAGAAAATGATTTGCATTAACTTTGATTTTCAGAGAATAAGATGTTTCTGCTTGTCTTTTTTCTGTTAGATCTGTTTCAAAGAGATTAGGAATATTTCTAGTAGAACATAGGTGGGAGGCAAGCTGTAGCAGAAAAAAAATTTCTAGAAATAAAAAACACCCCCCTCCCTTCCCTTGTTCAAGCATCTTTTATTTATCCTTTGTGAATCCTGATGTTTGATCCAAATGTTTTAAGGAACTCTAAGAATATTGGTTTGCCTTTTTGATATATTTGAGTGCAACAAGTTGTATTAAACCTAAGGTTTAGCTATGTGGGGATAGGCAGAACATTGTTCAAGTGAGCAGGCTACGAGAATTGTTAAATTGAATATAGATTCAATCAGCACGAAAAAAATCTTACAGAACTGATCTGGAAGGGAAAAATAGATTGAATTGCGAATAGCAAAAGTTACAAAAGAAAAGTAAGTGAATGAGCATATGAATAAATTTGGTCTACTATGAATTAAGCCAGATAGGAAATTTTTGCTACAGTCTGTTACACACCTGTAGTCTCATGCCTTTCTGATAGTTACCTTTAAAGAAAAGAAAGTTGCTATCACTGCTTGGAGTGTTGCTTACTCTTCTCCAGTGGAGTTTCCCAGTGGAAAACATAAATATAAGCATGTATTTTAAACATATATTTCATAACTGTTAGTCTCTTGCCAATTAACAGATTTTTCTTAATTGAGAATAATAGCAATATTTTGGGTTTCATGTTGGACAGTTTCATTAAATGAGCAATGTGGTTCTAAATTCTTTCAGTATTTCTATTGGAAACTTGGTTTTTAATCTGTAGTTTTTATTACTGTCCAAAAGAAGGCTGTGTGGCAAATGAATAACAGGTAGTCCTTGACTTACAACAGTTCATTTAGGGACCATTCAAAGTTACAGTGGCACTGAAAAAGTGACTTACTGACCATTTTTCACACTTATGAGTATTGCAGCATCCCCATAGTCACGTGATTAAAATTCAGACACTTGGCAACTGGTTTATATTTATGACGGTTGCAGTGTCCGGGGGTCATGTGATTAGCTATTGCAATCTTCTGACAAGCAAAGTCAATGGGGAAGCAACTGTGTTACTAACCTAACAGCTTCAGTGATTTACTTAACAAATGTCTCATTTAGCAACAAAGTTTGGGCTCAATTGTGATTGTAAATTGAGCACTACCTGTACTCCCAAAATTATACTTTAAAATCCTTTTAGCTCTGAGAATTTATGACTATTTGTAAACTAATGTTGATTCTTACAGCTTTTTTCCAGTTATGAACATTATTTTCACTTTTGCAATAATACGTAAAAGAAATGCTTCTTGGGTTTGGAATGCTTTGTTATTTTATAAATTCAGTGGCAAGGCACACTTTTAAAATATTTGTTGAATAAAGCAATATTGGTTAGAGGAAGGGTGGATTTGATTTAAATAAGTCGATTTAAATCACAATTTAAATCATTTAAATCACTAGTAAAAAGGCTTGATTTAAATCACCTTGATTTAAATCATAATTTTTCCATAGCGATGCTCAGCAATTCTTGTTGGGTTCTCTCCTATAGGTTTAATAGAGACTGAGAGTGTAGTGTTTCTTTAAATTTGCTTGTCTGACCACGCCTCCTGGTTCCTTTGCTGCTCAGTTATTTCTCTCGAGGTGTAGAGACGTGAGTGTTTAGCTGTGCTCACTTATTGTGAGCTTTTTTTCTCTCTTTTGTAGCTTAGTTAGTGTTTTTTTTGTAGTTTTTGTCTGTAGATAGTTGTAGATAGTGTAGATAGTGTAAATAGCTTAATTGGAGCAAGCGGAGAGAGCGAAGCATAGCGCAAAGCGCTAACGAGATTTTTTTCGCTGCGGCTGCTGCAGGCATGGGCGGGTCGCTGGGGATCCAGCTTGACTCCCTGCCGTTTGTGAAGCGTTAGCAGCGATTGGAGGCTGCTTTTTTGACTAAAAGAGCTCCGGATAGCCCTGGAGGCTGCATTATCGGCCGCTGGTGTGTGGGCGGGTCTCCTGGTCCGCTGGGCTTCCCGCCACCCCATTTGCTCCCTCCTCCTCGTGGCGGCTACAGAGTACCTGCTCGGGGTCCCGAGTCACACTCTGCACCGGTAAACTGCCTCACAGCACTCTAAGGGGTTGTTTCCCCTTGTGCTTGGTTTGCCAGCCCTTCTAGAGGAGGATTCAGCATTGTGAGTACTGGATGGTGGCTGTTAATCTGGGCTGCGCGCCAATTTTGGGAGGCCATTATAGGAGCTGGTGGCCATTTTGGATGAGCCTTTTCCCGCTCTTATTCCAGCGTCTTCTTGGGGGCAAGGCTGGCTGCCTCATTGCCATTTGGCCTAATTAATTGGAAATGGTTTGTGATTTTTTTGTCATTGCCTGTCAGTTTGCAGGGCCTGACAAAGGATTGTTTACAAGATGTCTGACCTCGAATTTTCTTCTGATGCTGAACAGGCGCCTGATTCGCCTAGACTACAAAAGACAGTAAAAAAGACTGCTAAGTCTTCTGCATCTTGTTCTAAACCTAATTCCAGCAAATCTCACACTCTGCTTCTTCCTCGTCTGATAAGGATGAACAGAGGAGACATAAGGCCTTAGAGAAGCAGTTCTCAAAAGCACAGAAGACGACTCAAGGGGGGGGGCTCAACCCCTGTCTCACGACTCTCGCATTAAAGGATTTCTGCGGGGGGCATCCAACATCAGGCCTTCTGTGATCCATCACTACCCTTCCTGGGACTTGTCATTAGTGTTAAAAGCCCTTACTTCTGCCCCTTTTGAGCCTTTGGCTTCTGTTAGTCTAAAATTTTTGTCTTTCAAGTTGGCATTCCTTCTTGCAATTACCTCAGCAAGGAGGATTTCGGAATTGGCAGCTTTATCCGTTTGCAGTGACTTGTGTATTTTTCACCCCAACACGGTGGTCCTATGGTTAGACCCTTCGTTTATACCTAAAGTTAATTCAGCGTTCCACAGGAGACAGGAGATTATTCTGCCCAACTTTTGCCCGCAGCCTTCCCATCCGTTGGAGGTCCAGTGGCACACACTGGATGTTAGGCGGGCCCTACGTCGGTATATTGCCAGGACTGCATCCTTTCGTAAGTCAGAAGCACTCTTAGTTTCTTTCCACCCAGCATCCATGGGACAGAAGGTGTCTTCGCAGACTGTTGCCAGATGGATCAAAACTTGTATTGCCTTTGCTTATAGTTCCCAGGACAAACAATTGCCGGGGCGGGTTTGGGCCCATTCTACCCGAAGCGCAGCTACGTCTGCGACCTGATCTACGCAGGCCTCTGTGTTAGAAGTGTGTAGGGCTACTATGTGGACTTCCCTTTCGCCCTTTGTTAAACACTATAGAGTTGACTCCTTTGCCTCGGCGGAGGCCTCTTTTGGGCGGAGGGTACTACAGTCTTTCCACTCTCCTGGTATCCTGGGTTCCAGCCAGCCTCTCTCCCTATAATTCCGGCTTGGGCATATCCCATCAAGAATTGCTGAGCATCGCTATGGAAAATGGACGTTGACTCACCTGAACGTTTCTTTTCTGAGCGATGCGAAGCAATTCAGCCCACTGCTCTGGCTGTCTGCAAAAGGGCCCGGTAGGTTGTGTCTCTTCTTCTTTTTCTTAGGTCACGTCTTCCATGGCGTCTTCGAGAAATAACTGAGCAGCAAAGAAACCAGGAGGCGTGGTCAGACAAGCAAATTTAAAGAAACACTACACTCTCAGTCTCTGTTAACCCTAGGAGAGAACCCAACAAGAATTGCTTTGCATCGCTCAGAAAAGGGACGTTCAGGTGAGTCAACGTCTATTTTAAAGAGCAAATTCATCTCTGTTCCTCAGTTGGCTCCTCCTCTGACCCACTGTTGACTCACTGACAGTCCCATTCACTTTAATGGGACTACTGGTGATGCGGCAGTGACACAACAAGATGAGGGACATGGCAGGCAGCAGGTGAGTGAATGCCGCTAACAGGCGCTGCCATGATGGATCTGAAATGACAGGTGCTCTTTAAATGTAAGGACTCATTCTTACTGGTAGTTAGAATCTTAAATATTATTATTTGCAAACAAAATGAAGGTTTCCTAATTAGCTTGCAGAGCTTGGATTCATTGAACGAGTTTACCAAAAATGTAAATATTGCAGAATATACAGCCTCATGCTACATAACTAAGCTCCATTTCATGCTGAATAAACGAAATTATTAATGTATCTTAAATAGAAAACTACCTTTAGATAGATTTTTACTCCAAAAGCATTTTATTAAAATAGATTTGATAAAAATCAAATAAATTGATTTAAATATTTTTTATTTAAATTTTAAAAATCCATTTATTTATTTTTTTTAATCAATTTTTATCCACTCTGGTTAGAGGTATATACTGTATTAAGTCATAAGCCATAGGGTTACACAACATGCTAGGTGAAAACTTAAACTGTGTCATAACTTGGTCTGTTAGAATCTTAACAAATCTTATGCAGAATGTTTCACTCGGTTTAAAACTTATATTCACTTGTTGGAAGACTTCTTTTTCTGAGCTGCAACTTCCTTGAGGACTAATGTTTCCACTGTAATGAAAGTCTCAGAATTATTTATTTGGACGACATAGTTTGGAAAAGTTTAAGTGATAAAATTTTAAAGGATCCCCTGTATTTAAAACATTTTTAAAATGTATTTATTTAAATCATTTTTATTCCTCAGTTAAAAAAATACATGAATTACAAAAAGCAGTACAATAATAGACCTAGTCCTCAAAAATAAACTTAAAAACACACTGTTTGAGAGCAAGATTGGAAAGGGATGGTAAAATGAAGAAAATTGAAGCTCAAGCAGTAATTCCTAATATTAAAGCATAAGTAGAGCCCATCCAGATCAGATCAAAGGCTTATCCACTCCAGCACTCTCTTCCCACATGATGTAAGTATATGAGCTGGAATAGAGAGAATTCCGGTAGCATTATGAAAGGCAGCCATTAGATAACAGTTCTTGAATGGCCAAGTTCTCTTTAATTACCAGTGGAATTGCTTAGCCTGTCCTCTTTAACTACTTTATGATGTCTGGTGGAATCACTCTCCTTAAAATAGTGCAGGGAATAACTATGTTTTTCAAGCTATGAAAACTCTTATTATGGCATTGCATATATTAGTAGCTTGCAAAAATTGACCAGTCTCCTAGGCTTAATGAAGAAAAACAAAAACAAGTGCATTTTTGTGCTAAGCATGAAGAAGGGACCATCCAATCTGGTATTTATCTGCGGAAAAGGGATATGGTGTTCCTCCTTGCCTGGCTAGCCTGCTGTATGCTTAGATGCAATTTCTGGTTGCCTGTAGCTACCAGTCTAGTACTTAAATACAAGGCTATGGGGAATACTCACTGACTTGTAAACTGCAGCCTAGATATAGAGATGTGAGGTTGTTTTTAACAACATCTCTGAGATCAGAGATCTGAATCCCAAAAGTTGCTTAAGCATCTAAAGTGCTGGGTACTGTGTTCCTGTGAAGGATAACAAACATGGCAAAGATACAAGTACTAGAATAAATAGGTGCTGAAATACAACTTTTATGAATACTGTATAAACTACACTAAGGTGCAATCTAGTATTTTCTTGAAAATTGTCAAGGTGTGGGTGCTATCATTCATACAATAATTTGAAGAAATGTGTTGGGCCCTATTGCTTTTAATCTCAAGAATAAAAGCTTGGTGTACTGGATACGAGGAGCTGATTTTGTAGTATCAGTTGGCCAAAAGTATTGTGCCTCCTTTCCTTCAGTATTCTTCATATTTACCACAGGTTTTGAGTGATTTTGTGCTATTAAGTTCGAAATCATGCTACTTCTGTTTCATTGCTGTATTAGATCTACAGCTCCCAAAATTCAAGGCGGCAAGGTTCGTCCTATTTGTGAATTATTGGAGTTGAAATTTGCAATATCTTAAGAGGGCATCAGCTTGGGAAAGCAGGGTGGGAAATATTATATATTTCCATATATAATCTTTCTATTTCATTGGACAATCTAATGTCTAAGACTTATAGCTAAATGTTCCATTTTAAAATATCCATATCCTCTGTTACCAGCTGTTACCAGGAACTCTATTGCTAAGTGATGCAGTTATTAGGCACATAATATGAATGCACTGACTTTGGATAACAGTTCCAGCAGTTTTAGTTCACATTGTTAGGTAGATCTTGTGCATTTGCAGTAATCTGCAGTGATGTGATCACCATTTGCAATCTCCAGACTGCTACTCCATTGACTTTTCCTTGTTGGAAACTGACAGTAAAATTTGCGAATGGCAGTCATGTGATTGTAGGATGCCTCAACATAATTGCAAGCTTGTCACCAAGTGTCCAATCATCATTACCTGACCGTGGATACACTGTGATGGCCAGAACTATGATGATTTATCCTAAGTAACCTTGTTAAGTGTTATTGTAACTTTGGACAGTTGCTGAACAAGTGCATATTAAATTAAGGCTAACTATATATATGCTTTTAGATTATGTTGTTAACAATTTACTGTTCCCATATTGAAAACTCTTAAAACACATGATATAAAACATGAAAAAGAAAATTAAAATCAAGAAAGGGAAATTGAGTATTGAAATTGAGAAGAAACATGTTTGATTGGAACCCTGTATAAAAGGGCTACATAAACATTTGATGTCAGTTCTTTTTTTTCTATAAATTAATTATGTCAGCTTTTTTCCCTCCCACTTTCTCAAAATGTGAAGATAATGTAATTGTAATTGATAATGTAATTGAAATATTGATGTTTTCTTAATGTGTGTAATTTTTGCAGTCTCAGATCTGCAGCTTTGATGGTGGTGAGAGAAGAATGCTTGATATGTTAACAAATGCAGATGGCAAAAAAGATAATAGGAGGCAACATTTTTTGGTTTTCTCAAAAATGCTTAGATTGGTCATTGAATTTTCAAATCTTGCTGATAGAATGTAACTTCCAAAATTAAACTTCTTATTCAAAGTAATCAATTTAGCCATCTGCTTTGATTAAAGAAAAGAACACAATTAATTTTGTTTCTACTTGGAAACCGCTTCTGGACTTTCTGCTTGAGGTGGAAAAAAGGAAATTTTGATTTGGGTTTTGCTGATTACATAGATTTATTGTTATAAAAATGGCTAGTATATATTATCATATCAAAGTGAAAAATTGGGGTTTGATGTTACTATCTACTATCTACTGCACCAAAAGGATTGGAAGTCAATGATTTTCTTTTTCTTTTTCCTTTCCCCCTACACTTCTCTTGCTTCCCCTTTTCCTCCCTTATTTTAACATTATTTTCATTTTCATTTTTCTTTCTATTCCTGTATATTTGGATAAACTAATAAAATACTAAAAAACAAAACAAAATTAAACTTCTTACAAAACTATGTCAAGTTACAGGAAAGACATTTGTGTAACTAAAATCTGAATGGATGATTTAGTTCTGTAACTTGGGTCTTGCGGGCATGTATTTTTCCTGTGAGTGAATCCATCACAATGTGAGGTCTTTCTTGCACTCCCAATCACAGGAGATGTTAGATTGAGCAGGGTTTTTTGGCTAACAGAACAGTCCTGCTATGCTTGTAGAGAGAAATATGTATTCCTTAATTTCTAAGCCTTTTTGGCTTGTTGAGGTTGGTCTGCACTCTTTTCTTTATCTCCAATAGGAGGGAATTAAGTATTCTAGCTCTTGAACTGGCATACGTTTTCCTTATGCTTTGGGGATGATTAGAATTACAGAAATCCAGAATGCTAGCAATCCTCCGCTGCATATAATACATCTTTGATTTTACTCAAAGTACTCTGTTTTCAGTCAGCATATCCAGCAACTGCCAGGTTTTGATAGTGCATAGGACTGCTCCTTTAAGTCATTGCCTATTTTTGTTGCTAGACTGGTATTCTCTTTATAGATAAATTTTATGTTACTTTTAAATATATATATATATATATATATTATTCTTTTATTTCTTACGAAGCTGCCCCCAGAACATATTGGGTGACTTGGGTAAGTAAGTACATTTATACTTACTTTTTATTTACAGATTTTAGAGTGATCTGTTTTAAATGCATGCATATTATAGTCTAGGTCTGAATCCAATAGTTAAGTGCCACTTAAAATAAACAGTAGCTATTTCTATTTAACAAGGATTTAAATGTCTCATTAATTTTCATAAGGATTTCTATCTTGTCTTTGTTTTTTGTTTTCCCCATAAAATAAATGTGAAACAACTCAGTCATATATTAGATAAAAACACACCCTTAACAAGTTTCTAATCATAAAATATCCTCAAAGAATAATCGAGATAGCTATTGTTATAAATGTAACAGAAAATAAATAAGGAAACAAATTAATGTTTTGCCCGATAAGTGAAAGAGTCAAGAAGTGTGATATAGTTTGTCCTTTACTTTCCTAAATCCCACTGTTTGCAAAGGAGCTTCTAGGAAAATCACGTGTTATCCTAAGAACGGTATTGCCTACTAAGATTTTCTTCTGTTTTATGGAATAGGTTAGGAGCCAGCAAACATTGTGTACTCACTTTAAAAAAAGGTTGTTAAATACTGGGATTTCTCTGGATGGCTGAGCAATTCTCCCTCATGTTGTTAAATAATGTTAGATTTATGCTGCATGCACTGGATTTTTATTGTAAAAAGTCTTCAAAAAGCACCTTCAAGTTTTCTTCGTTTGGTGACGTGTGCTATCGACAGTTGTATACTAACAAGACCGATGTTAAAGTTGTTTTAGAAAGAAGTGGGGCATGGATGGGATGGCTGCTGAAAAACATTAGCGTCAGTACAAAGGTCTTTGTCAGTAAAATCAGCTTGTATGTACAAGCCTGAAGTCTTAATGATGACATTGTAACTGTGACATGGGAGGTTTCTCCCCTTTCTTCCTTCTTACTAGTAGAATTCCGTATCCATTTGCTTTTGTTTCCATCACTTGAATGCACTAGTATGTCACCCGTTTAGTGCAATCCCTTTAGTCTGTGCCTTTCCTAGCTTTACTGCCATCTGGTCCTTGGCTATAGAGAGGAATTTTTCTTGTATATGTGACTCTGTAACAATGAGCATGCGGTTGATATGGAAAGTAAGCAGTTGCCTTAGCAACAGAGTTACTGATGTGGCAGTTCCTCTGCTTGCAGGCAAAGGATCGTGTTTAGTTCAAATGCATTATGCAGTTCTGCTATAATATGGTTATGGCCACTAGTGCTGTTGCAGGTAAGGCATCTGCAAGCATCTTGGTTGCAGCAGCAGAAATGTTTTGTTTTTTTCCCTCTAGCTAGCCTTCAGATAGAAAGGATTTGTCTGCCAACCTTATGCCGTGGTGAATTTTATAAAATTTAAGCCAAGTTTTTATACCAAGAATGTTTCTTCTCGGCCCATGGCTTTATAGATGGGAGCCCTCCTGAGTCTGTTAACGCCAATTATATATTTTACAGTGCCAATTCTAGTTGTGTCCATCTTCCTCTCAACTATTCTTCCTCTGGCTTCTTTGAGCTTTGAAGAGTCCTTGCCTCTGAAATGACATTCTCTACGCTGCTTTTCTATGGTATCTTGGAGTGTATATAAACTGAGAAGTGGGGGAATTCCCTGATAAATACAACCCAATTTTAGTTCAAGCCCACAGCTAAAACTATTACATTTTTAAAACAGATTTGAAAAGCATATATAATAGAAAGACAATTCCATAAACTCTTTTTGAGAACTAGGTTTGTCCTTATTTTGTTCATAGGGACAAGGTAGAGTGATACAATTTTAATATTTCTTTTTTTAAAAATAAGCAAGTCCATTGCCCCAATATCAAATTCTAAAAGTTCTAAAAAGGGCTGTTTCTTATTATATTACATAGATATTACGTATAGCTATTGAAGTATTAGTTTTAACATGTGGAATTCCAGGGTTCCAGATGGCCCCAAATGGTATTTTAGTGGACTCTAATGCCCCATCTGATTAAAGTTGTCTTGAAAATTAGTGGCATTGCAAAGGATAAAATCTATTAAAATTGTAATATAAATTGAATAAAGTAGGTTTTTAAAAGCAACCACTGATTTCCTCTAAAATCTAATAAAAACCTGGGCACCAAGATTTTTGTGCCCTTTTCAATATTGATTGCAATCTCTGGCCATCAGATAGTTGTGTTTCTACATATCCATGTTTTAATTGAGCGTCTCTTAAGGTAGATCATGAGAAATTATTAGTATTCAGGTTAAATTGATGTACATAGGCATGCTGCACAGTCAGTTCTGTAACTTGTGCGTGACTTTCTCAGTACAATGGCAATTAGAGGCAAGATGAGGAAAACAAACTCCAGCATTTTGAAGAAACTTTTTTCTTGCTGAACTTCCCTTTGCTATGATGCTCTTATTAATGGGAAATAAAAATGTACAGTGGCCATAATTCCCTGACTAGTGGAAAAGGCTATAGAGCAGTGATGGCTAACCTTTTTGCCATCGTGTGCCAAAAGCGGGGGGAGCGTGGTGGGGTCACACGCATGCGTGCCCACATCCATAATTCTATGTGCCCTGCCCCCCCATGCTCCCCCCGCTTTTGGCATGAGATGGCACGGTCGGTCTGGTAGGCCCATTTTTTGCTCTCCTCAGGCTCTAGAGCCTTTCTAGGAGCCTGGGGAGGGCAAAATGGCCTTCCCCACCCCCCAGAGGCCCTCCGGAGGCTGGAAACAGTGTGTTTCCTGACTTCTGGTGGGCCCAGAAGGCCTGAAAATCAGCTGGGTGGCACATGCATGTGTGCCGGAGCTGAGCTCGCGTGCCCACCGATATGGCTCTGCGTGCCACCCGTGGCACCCGTGCCATAGGTTCGCCATCATGGCTATAGAGCATTCCTCCTCAGCTCTGGAAGTCCACGATAACTGTAGTATCATCTACGATAAGCTTCTCTGTTTCACAAAGTATTCACATATGGTAATTGTATGGTAATGGTAATTTGCGCCTGTGCTTTGAATATCTCCCCCCCCGCCCCCGCCCTGGTGAGATCAGCTCCAACCCTTCTGACCTTCATAAGACCTTAAAGACCTGGCTCTAACAGTTGGCTTGCAATACCAATGGAGGGGCTTCATTTAGGGTGGTGGTTGATTGATTAACACTAGATCCCATCCTCTTCCCCCCACCCCCAACATATTCCCTTCCTCCCTCCCATTTTTTAGCCAGGTTGATTTTATAGTATTGTATCTATGTTATTATAATTTATACAATTTTATCTTTTGATACTGCAATCTGCTCAGTTATCATAGAGCAAGATAGGTGGCTAATAAATATTACAGCTAAATAAATTTCTGATTTCTGATTTATTATATTTCTCTGGACAGATTATATGGAAAATTAAAATATCAACAAATTTTAATATTATTAAGAGTAAAATATCAGGTTACAAATAGAAGTTGATGATTGTACTAAAAAAAATTCCTCAAGAGTTTCATGAAAAGTTGATTTATCAAAAATTATATTTAGTGTGTTTTAGAATATTTAGTGTGTTTTTAGAATACATTCAGAATATGTATCTGAAAGTCTGGATACTTTTTTTATGTTGAAGGTATAAAAAAATTGAGAAGTATCTGATGTGATCATGTGATCATTCAGCATATTTTGGGATGCTGCATGAATGTATATTACCTGAGGTATGGAGAAATCATTGAATATTAAAGATGTTAATGTAATGTTCAATTAGAATAGAATAGAATTTTTTATTGGCCAAGTGTGATTGGATACAGAAGGAATTTGATTTGGTGCTTGTCTTGAAATAATTCCAAATTCACTGCAACATGACTTTTAAGATTGTTAAGATTACAGGTAGATCTTGACTTATGAGCACAATTGAACCTAAAATATCTGTTGCTAAGCCAGGCAATTGTTAAGTGAATTTTGCCCCATTTTACGACTTTTTCTGCCATAGTTGTTAAGCAAATAATTGCAGTTGTTAAATGAATCATGTGACTGTGAATCCGGCTTCCCCCATTGATTTTGCTTGTCAGAAACCGGCTGGGAAGGTTATATGGGAGCCTGGGAAAGTGTAACTGTCATAAATAAATGCCAGTTGCCAAAATGCCCGAATTTTTATCACTCGACCATGGGAGTGCTGCATGTTGATAAGTGGGGGAATTGGTTGTAAGTTAAGGACTACTTGTACTTTATACTGCAGATATGTCCCAAAGCTGACAAGAAGAGTTGACTATTAATATAATATTTGAAAACCTGTACTTGTCACTCTATATTGCTATAATTTTTCTTTATAATTCAGATTCATCACGGTGATCTGTGTTGTCCTTGGTAATGATACAGAGATAAAACCACAGGTAATAGAAACGTAGTTAGGGGCTGTCTATGCACTGAATGCGTTGGTTTATGCAAAATGACTGCTGGGTTCAGCAGCAACAGAAAGAATTTTCTGAGGAAAGTTGCCAAGGATTGTGTATGACCTGATGCAACTCTAGCAGGTTGCTTGCATGATTGTTAGTTGGAAGAGGTTAGATTTCTCCACTTTGATGTCCTCCAATGTATGGGAATTACAACTTCAATAAGGTCAAAGAGCATCAGATCAGGTAGGCTTATGTATTCTGTGGTAGGTCTTAATCTTAATTATGTAGGAACCCATAGCTTGTTTAGCTTGTATTCCAATAATTTTTCTCTTCCTTTTCCCAGTTCTAGGTCCAAGTCTGATGGAAAGCATAGCAGAAAGGATTGTTACTGGGTAATGGAAACTATAATCAATGAAAAAAGCTTTCAATAGAAAGAACATACTTTAAATTTCACAGAAACAAAGCAGGAAAGGATGCCATTTATTCATTTTGGACAGGTAGCTAAAAAAAATGAAGAATACCTATAAAAACAGTAGTCATTATTTTGTGACTATTTTCAAGTACCCAGAACATGTATAGCTTTCTAAAATCATCTTCTAAGCAGTAAATATTACATTGCTCTATACAATTTAAATTAATTAAAATTTCTTTCCCAGGGCATAGAATGTAATTAATGTATGATCTCAGTGATGACTGTACTGTACAGCTAAGATAATCAATACTTGATATATTCTGATTCTTTCAGGTTGCTGTTTTTCATGAAATATTCTTAAATTGATCGAACCCAAGAAACACCTTTCAAAAGATGCTAAGCAATCTAAATGAATTTATTCAGAACTTGTCTGAGTTTATTAAATAAGTCCTAGAATGTGTGCAAAACTGAGGCTTTTAATCTTCAGAAGGGTCATTTAAGGTACATAAGAGAATTAAGCTTCACAGGAGTGTATAATATCCCTGTTATTGTCTGTTACTTCCTTTGTATGTGGTGAGAAGGGAAGCACACTTAAACTTCAATTAAAACTAAGCATTTTATGAAGTGGAACAATACTTGGAATATTTTATATCTCAGCCTTAAAGGAGGATGAAGCTTCAGTGTCTGTAATGAAAACAAAAGAAGCAAAAACTCAGCATTCTTGTTCTGACTAATTTTGGCTTTCTACTCCAGGCAATATTTTTACACACCATACTCATTTTTGCTATTTTCATCCCTTTCACAGGTATGTGCATGCACTCACTAAAAATAAATGCTTTTTTCCAACTACAAGTAGTAAGTGCGAATCTTTAAATATATTACCCAAGTCAAAAGCTGAATGGTTTTATCATTCTATTTTTTACCACTCAACTGCCAACACGGCTTTTTTGCAAACAGAGAAAAGGGTGTTCTGAAAATAGCTGAATTCTCCTTTAGTTCAAATATATATCTGTCTTGCAAGGGTGTGATTGTGATATTAATCTTTTTGGGTGTGAAATTTTACGTTGTACAGTTTAAAGGTTGATATTTTTAATGTTAAGCAAATACATTTCTTAAATTTGTTTTAAATTTATTTTTGGGTAATTCATTTGTAAAGCAGTTGTGTGTAGATTTAATAGTTCTGATTGTTGCATAATTGTTTACTTGTTAAACAGCATTGCAAGAAAAATGACAGCTAACACATTAAAGTCCTTGACTTAGGACCATTTGTTACCATCACTGAACGAAGGGACTTACAACTAGTTCCTGGAGTATGGCTATTTCAATGTCCCAGTGATCAAAATTTGGATGCTTGGCAGCTTGCCTGAACTATTGCAGGAGCACTTCAGGTCCCCCACCCTCCTACCTTCTCTCCATCTATGCCTTTTGACCCCCTGCATTCCACAGCCCCTGCCATCCTAGGTGTCTTTCACTCTCTTCTTGCTCCCACTGCTAACCAGCCTGCCCACCTGACCCTTCACAGGCAGTTGCTGGCTGCATGGGGCTTCTTTGCAGGACCTGGAGAAAATGGCCCACATGGTCAGCATCTGTCTCATGAAGGGCCAGGACAGGCAGACCTTGTTAGCAATGAGAGCAAGAAGATGCGGAAGATGTGCTCACGCTAGGAGTACATGATGTTTAGAATGACTGGGATTGGGAATCAGCTGGGTCTTCCTGGGGCATTGAGGCTTTGGACCACCAATGGGGGTGTCTTGGGCCTTGCATCCCAATGTGGGGCTGCTGAGTCTTCTAGAGGTGGCTGTAATCTGACATTCTTAGAGAGGGGGACATAATTCTCTATATATCACTTCCTACATTTCAACATCTGTTGAATTATTTTCCTTAGAATATTGTTGCAACAATATATTTTCTTTCTTGTTGAAAGTAAAATATTATGGAATTAAACTGCACATTAGTTTTTAAACGCATTAATTGATGGATATTTTTTTATTTGTGAACCTTATTCATTGCTTGAATCCTAAGGGACTCTCACTGGCTTACAGAACTCGCAAAATAGAATACTATGCAAAAATCAATATTATAATTAATTTTAAAAATAAAATCCAAAATTTATTTCCCCTACAATTAATGAGTTAAAATTTGTTTGGCATGGTGATGATAGTCTTTATAATAATCTCTGAAGGTGTTCGAGAAGAGGCAGATGTACCTGGATCTGGAAGGACATAAGGGTGGAGGCCAGCCTTGCTTCAGGGGACAATCTTACTCTAAAAAGAGGATCTGTTATAGAGTTATCTGCAATACTCTTTAGAGTTTCATAACAGAGTATTTAATTTTCCCCCCATTAATTTATGGTTGAGATATTGAGCTCCGTTAGAATTTTATCCCTCAGTTAGCTTCACAAAGACTTTCAAATTAAATTTAGTGCAAAGATGCTAGATGGGTCCCCTGCCTATATTTGAATGCTTGTGATGCAGATATGCATGCTGACCCTGCAATTATACACCAATTTATTTTTTATTAATAAGTGTTTTATCTGTTGGAAAAGTTGATGCAAATTGTGTACATTCAGTTTGGTCAGGATGGTTTGATTTTAAACATGATATTATTGGTAGTTCTTTAAATACTGATGTATAATTTAAGACAATTGCACAGAATAATATAGGTTGCAGTTTCCACTTTGAGTTGCAGGATAAATAGAAATTGTTGTACAGGTAGTCCTTGATTTAACCAGTTGTTTAACAGCTGTTCACAGTTACTACAGCCTAGAACGAGTGATTTATGGCTCATAAAGAACTGATCATCATAAAAAGTCATGCTATCACAGAAACACACTTTGGGTACTTCAGAACCTGCTCACATTTATAACTGGCTGCCAAGACCCCTGTGATTGTGTGATTTCCATTTGCCATCTTCACTCTGACGTCCCCAAAAAGTCAGTGGGGAAGCCGCCAGGGAACATTACAAATGGAGAGGATGTTGGATATTAGGTGTCTGAAATCCTCCTGCACACTGGAAGAACGGACCTCAAATCTAGCAAAAATACTAGTGAACACAAGCATTCTGAGCCTTTCAGAACATTGGCATTTGCTAGTCAGGGATAATGCAATGACAAGCATGTTTTTAACCTTTCAGTTAGAGAACAAAGGGGAAGATTTTACAAACCCACTTTTATATTTCACGTGCTTGGCAAACAAATAGTCAGGAAGCAAAGACCAACAACCATTGCTAGGTGGCACAGAACGTGTTTTACAAGTAAAAGGCTGCAGGTTGAGTCCCTGGCACATGGTGCCTCTATTTCAAAAGATTAAAAAACCAAAAATAAAGAGAGTGGGCACAATCTGACCAAAAAGAGAGAGAGAGAGAGAGAGAGAGAGAGAGAGAGAGAGAGAGAGAGA
>WNWU01000001.1:61959228-62034181 GCA_012654045.1 Ptyas mucosa | reverse complement strand
AGAGAGAGAGAGAGAGAGAGAGAGAGAGAGAGAGAGAGAGAGAGAGAAAGAGATTGTCTTCAAAGGGCCTTGATAAAAAAATTAATTTTAGTTGCCTTTTTTTTAATTAAAAAGTTTTACACAACAAAAAAAATCCCCCCCGTATTCCCCCCACCCTTTCCCCCTCCAACACCCCCCAACACCCCTTCCCCCCTCCCCCCTAGACTTCCCAGAGCAAAATACAGGGTATTTCAATTAGCAGTCATAAGCTAAATTAACCTATCTTTAAACTAACAAATCCCCCCCTAGGACCTTAACTCCAGTATAAGTAGCATAATGCATCTACAATTAGCATTCATTCATAAGCTATTTGGTATTTGCTTGTCTGATATTTGTTCTGAATATAATCAATCCATCTTCTCCATTCCGATATATATCTCTCTTGCGTATAGTCCTTCAAATACACTGAAATTTTTGCCATTTCCGCCAAGTTCGTTACTTTCAGTATCCAATCTTCAATAGTAGGCAAAGAGTCCTTCTTCCAATGTTGCGCAACCAACAGCCTAGCTCCCGATATTAAGTTTAAAATCAATTTAGTCTCTGATTATGTACAATCCATTGTTATACCCAATAAGAACAGTTGCGGGATAAATTTCAGCCTTCTTTTCAAAATATTCTGCATCACCCACCAGATTTTTATCCAAAATGCTTTGATCTTCTTACAAGTCCACCATATATGATAATAAGTTGCGTTGTCACAATCACATCTCCAACATTTAACTTGCACATTTGGATACATACATGATAATTTTAGTTGCCTTTTGTATTCTGGATACGTAATCCTTTTTTAAAGAACAGAGTTACAAACTGTCCTCTAAAATGAGGAAAAAGCTTATGCTCTTGAAAAAAAAGAATAAAGAGGTTGCTAAAGGGGAAAAAGCTTTCATTGAAACAAATAGTGAGTTTTCACTGTTCTCAATCACTACAGATAGTATGGTATAGGTATAGGAAGTCCTACCCATATGATCACAATTGGGCCCAGAATCTTGGTCACTGAGTGAGGGAGTGGTTAAGCAAGACGCCATGTAACCACTCTGCTCAACAACTGCAGACCCAGCTCTCGCAGGTGTGGTTGTTAAACAATAATGCAGGTTGTTATAAGAGGACCACTGGGGAGAAGGCTGGGCCTCCCGGGCATGGTAGGGTGGGGATTGGTCACAAGAATGCTGGTATTTGGTAATCGTTTTGTCAGATTTAAAATCTGTTCCTCTAATATGTCAAGGGATTTCCCCCTAGAGGAACCAGCATTCTGAGCATTCAGCATTTTGCCCTCCCTTCTGGAGCCTTTCTGAGTCTTTTGGATGGGTGACGAAAATGCTAGCAAATGCCAGTATTCTGAGTCTTTCAGAACACTGCCCTTCGCTAGAGCTTTACCCCGCGAAGGGGAGAAGAAAATGCTAGTGAATGACATTTAGAGGACATGGAGGAACATTTGGATAGTCTATCACTCAGAAGGCCTGTGAGCCCAATAGTCTAGCTGCACTCCTTTACTTTGCATCTTTTTCTTCTGGAGTTAGATGCAGAAAGCTGGCACTGTAGGGATTTGATTGTGTTCCAATAATTTTAGTTTCAACCCTCTCTCCTTAGGCCTATAGTGTAGAAGGCCTCGGTATCGCTGCCAATTAGTGTTCACTAGTGTATGTGTATCACTAGCACTAGATGCTAGTTTTCAATCAGTCATCTAAAACTAAGTGGTAAAACTACATTTTTCGTACGTGAGTAAAACAGGTCTATTGCTTGTTAGTTTAGAAACCTTGCTCCTAGCTACCAAGAAAATTTTGCCTCCAGCTACTGATATTTAAGCAGTATGTTTGTCTTCAAGCTATAGTTGAGTACTTAATTTTAGGTTTTATTTATAAGGAGAACCAATTGCAGTCTGGGCATAAGAAATCCCAAAGTGTATTTTTTAACATCAGATACTTATTTCCCATTTTTCCTGCAAGGAGATCAAAGCTAGCCATATAAACTGTCTGTCACTTCTGCTTAGTAGTTCTAGAGTTTGGCTGGCATAAGGGTTATCCAAGTGAGCTCCCTAGTTGAGTGGGAATTTAAACCTGAGCTTGCTTAGGCATTGTCTCTTCTTAAAAGAACTATATAAGACAGTATCAATTTTAAATAAATTGTTTTTAAATAAATTAGGAATTCCTGTGTCATGTGGCAGCTTATGAGTATAAAGGTATGCAAGCATTTTGAATGTTAATTCCTGCCCTAGGTCCCCAAATACAGTTGCAAGAAAAAGTATGTGAATCCCTTGGGATTACATGGAGTTTTGCATGAATTGGTCATAAAATGTGCTCTGAACTTCATCTAAGTCACAACAATAGAAGAACACAGTCTGCTTAAAATAATACTACACAAACATTAGATGTTGCCATGGTTTAATTGAATATAACATGTAAACATTCACAGTGCAGGGAGGAAAAAGTATGTGAACCTTTGGACTTAATAACTGGTTGAGCCTCCTTTGGCAGCAATAACCTCAACCAAACATTTCCTGTAGTTGCAGATCAGACCTGCACAATGATCTGGAGTAATTTTGGACCACTCCTCTTCACAAAACTGTTTCAGTGTAGCAATATTCTTGGGATGTCTGGTGTGAATCGCTCTTAAGGTCATGCCACAGCATTTCAATCGGGTTGAGGTCAGGACTTTGACTGGGCCACTCCAGAAGGCGTATTCTGTGCTGTTGAAGCCATTTTTTTTGTTGAATTACTTGTATGCTTTGGGTCATTGTCCTGTTGCATCACTCATCCTCTGTGGAGCTTCAGTTGGCGGACAGATGGTCATACGTTTTCCTGCAAAATGTCTTGATAAACTCTGGAATTCATTTTCCCATCAATGACAACAATCCGTCCAGGCCCTGAGGCAGCAAAGCAGCCCCAAACCATGATGCTCCCTCCGCCATGTTTTACAGTGGGGATGAGGTTTTGATGTTGGTGTGCTGTGCCTTTTTTTCTCCACACATAGTATTGTGTGTTCTTCCCAAACAACTCAATTTTGGTTTCATCTGTCCACAGTATATTTTGCCAGTAGTGCTGTGGAACATCCAGGTGCTCTTTTGCTAACTTCAAATGTGCTGCAATATTTTTTTTGGACAGCAATGGCTTCCTCTGTGGTGTCCTCCCATGTACTCCATTCTTGTTTAATGTTTTCCTTATTGTAGATGTGTCAACAAAAATGTTAGCATGTGCCAGAGATTTCTTTAGGTCTTTAGCTGACACTCTAGGATTCTTCTTTACCTCATGAAGCATTCTGCACTGTGCTCTTGCAGTCATTTTTACAGGACGACCACGCCTAGGGAGAGTAGCAACAGTGCTAAACTTTCTCCATTTGTTGACAGTCTGTCTTACCGTGGACACATGAACATCAAGGCTTTTGGAGATACTTTTGTAACCCTTTCCAGCTTCATTCAAGTCAACAATTCTTAATCGTAGGTCTTCTGAGAGCTCTTTTCTGCAAGGTATGGTTCACATCAGACAGTGCTTCTTGAAACCAGTAAACCCAAAACAGGTGTGTGTTTTTAAAGGGCAGGACAGCTGTCAGCAACACATCCAATATCATCACACTGATTGGAGTCAAGGTTGGCTCACTCCTGGCTCCAATTAGCTCTTGGAGAAGTCATTAGGCTAGGGGCTCACATAGTTTTTCCTCCCTGCACTGTGAATGTTTACATGTTATGTTCAATTAAACCATGGCAACATCTAATGTTTGTGTAGTATTATTTTAAGCAGACTGTGTTCTTCTATTGTTGTGACTTAGATGAAGTTCAGAGCACATTTTATGACTAATTCATGCAAAACTGCACGTAATCCCAAGGGGTTCACATACTTTTTCTTGCAACTGTATGTATGAAAAGTTATAGTCATTTGAATGTTTCTCATTTCTAAATGTTTTTACAGCACTTGCTGGGCTCTGATAGTCAACTTTTTAAAAATGTTCTGTTAATCTTAAATAGATGGTATCAAGTAGAAAAAAATGTAATACGTTGATTTCATAGCCTTGTCTCTAAAATATTATTTGAAATATTTGTAATATATGTAATATAATACAGATAAGCCATCCCAGATAATCAACTGTATGTGGGCCTCTATGGGACCTGCTTTATGGCCAGAGTCTAATTTGTAGAGAATCTGAGTGATTTTATTCAGCAGATGGCATATACCTCAGAGTGGCCTGCAGCTGGATCTCCAGCTCAACATTTCCTACAGGGGACCATGTCAATTTAAACAGTGTTGCTTGATAGCTTTCTCTATAAGCAGTAAGAGTAGAGAAATATTGACATTTACCAATTGTCCATTATCAATCTGAGGTATCACTTTTAATAGTGGCTTTAGCTCCTGGTCAGTTGCGTTCTTCCCTTTTTGTTCTCCATTCTTCTCTCATTTCACCTCCCTCAATTCCTTAAAAAACCAAGGGAGCCATGGCAACCATAAGGGGAGATAGAGTGTATAGGTGTGTTCTCTCATTCCAGGTGTTGCCTAAATTGGAGCATGCACTAAACTTTCAGCTCTCTCTGAAACCCAGTAGAGTCCATCAGTTGCCTGTGATGGACCAATCAAATAAGTCCTGCCTTCCTGTGACAGGGAGTAGCACCAGAGCATTCCAAGGCAATCATAAAGTGATCTGACCATGATAGACAGGTGATGGTAATTCAGATCATATTACAACTATCCTGACCAACCCCCCCTCCCCCCAAATCCAGTGTGTAACACAATTGTGTGTTGAGTCTTCAGTGATCTAGATTGGGTCCATGGCTGTTACAATGGCCATGAATTCCCGAGCTACCTCAGATTTTGTCCCCAGAGAAGACAGATTGAACTCCTTCAAAACTATAAACAAATTATCTTTGGAGCACCATCTCTGAACACCATCAGTGAACTGAAAATGGTCATGTTTCAGCTTAATATGGGACCATTTTGATATAGTTTTCTTGATAACATAGAACAAGAATGATAAATGCTGGATTAGAGTTCCACTGACTCTCAGTGTTGACTATATTGACTGGATGAAATGAGAGCTCGACCTCAGTAACAACTAGAAAGCTATTTTGTAGTGAACTTAACAAGTAGCTGGCGTATATATTGGCCTTTCTATTGGAATTTTGGTATAAGGCTCTACTAAGCCTAATCCTGATTCACTTTCTGAGAAATTTTTGGAAGATTGATACTGGTGTTGGAATTTACAATAGACTTTGGTTCCTTGTTTATAAGTTTAGGTACTTTAATATTGCAGAATGACAAAGGATGAAATTCTTCTACAGGATCTCATAACATAGGAGTAACTTATAGGCCAGAATTTGGAGGGTGGAAATGTTGGTGCGTCTTATACAGCCATTTTTGGCCTTCCGAAAACCATGTATCCTGTTTTTGCCAAAAACAGGCCCATTTTTCGCAAAAATGGGGCGCGCAGATGGTTTGGGAGGCCTGCAGAGTCCTCCTAGGGGCTGGGGAGAGCAAAAACACGACACATGGGGGAGTTGGGAGGCCAAAAGGGAGGCCATTTTTGCCCTCCCCAGACCCCAGGAGCACTCATTTTTGTAAAAAACAGGCCTGTTTTTGCAAAAAACACTCCCATTTTTGGCCTCCCAAATCCCCCACGTGTCATGTTTTTGCCCCCCCCAGCCCCCAGAAGCACTCTGCAGGCCTCCCAAACCCTCTCCAGGCCCCATTTTTGGCCTCCCAAATCCTCCACGTGTGTTGCGTTTTTGCCCTTCCCGGCCCCCAGGAGCACTCTGCAGGCCTCCTTAACCTCTGCGCATCCCATTTTTGTGAAAAACAGGTCCGTTTTTCACAAAAACAGAACGCGCAGAGTGTTAGGGAGGCCTGCAGAGTGCTCCTGGGGGCTGGGGAGGGCAAAACCTTTTTTTTTCTTGTTTACCTCTTCGAAATTTTGGTGTGTCTTATACTCCAGTGCGTCTTATAGTCCGAAAAATACGGTAATGGAATTTACTGTAACAAAATGACTGAAGGTTTTGTTAATTGTGATCTACATAGCATCTATATTACACTTTGAATAACAAGGGTACTTGCAATTATGGCTTTCTTTCTAATGCTGTTTGTGATATTTTCTATCTTATCAATTTATATTTATCCAAATTCTGACCTGTAGCTCATTAGACAGCAAAGAAACCATATGGATGATATAGATAAGCAAATTTGTAAACTCTAGTTATTCACGGATTGATTTTTGTAAATGTGTCAAGTTTGGGTTTTTTTCTGAATTTTTCAATTTCTAAATATATCAGTTTTGCTTTCTTAGAGTATTTTTTAGAAACACAGTTCTATTTTTGATGCATTTTCATGTACATTTCAAATGCATGTATAGGTGTTGGGTGGTTTTTTTTTGCAACATATCAAATGTGTTTAGTTTTTTTAGAACAGTTTTCCCTAACATAATATAACTTTGTGCAAGTCCTTGTTTATATAGCATTTATTCAGCGACTACTCAAAGTTATAGCAGTGCTGAAAAAATAACTTTACAACCCATTTATGACTTTCACAGAGTTCTTCAGTCATGTAATTGCCATTTTAGTCAGCAGGCATTGTACTGTGCTGGCCTGTGTTTTTTCTTTTTTTCTCCTTTGCAGAGTAGAGAGATTCCAGAGAGAGATAGCAAGAAAGTAAGCTATTTTGCTCTGATACACCTCAAAAGCAATATGATTGTGCTGGCAACCTGGTGCTCGATGCCAGAGGCATGTTATTCAAATAGTTCACAGCACTTCCTTGAAATCTTTTTCTCATCAATATCTCTGTTCTGAGAGGCTCAAGGTTGACTCAGCCTTCCATCCTTCCAAGGTCGGTAAAATGAAAACCCAGATTGTTGGGACCAATAGGCTGACTGTGTAAACCGCTTAGAAGGGGCTGTAAAGCACCATGGAGTGATATATAAGTTTAAGTGCTAAGTGCTGTAAATACAATCTAAAACGGGTGTCAAACTCATGGGCGGGATGCATCACACACTGGCAATGCCCACACCCAGGATAGCAAAGGAAAAAAAGTCACAATATGTCATGTGACGCCGCCGTGATGATGAGAGTTTGACACCCCTGATCAAAAATGTCATCTGTTCTCCACATGTCCTAAAAGAGAGTGGATAAGAGATAAAGAGAAATAAAGTTAAATAAATGAGTCAAAAGCATTATATTCATTCCTTTATTTGTTGAAAAAAAGAACTATCCAAAGCTATATATTTATTTGTGGCAAAAGTATGTGAACTGCTAGGATTATCAGTTCATTTGAAGGGAAAATTAGAATGGGTGTTTCAGTGAGATGACAATTAGGTGTGAGTGTGCAAGGTCCTGCCTTATTTAAAGAACAGAATTCTTAGTATTCACTATCAAAGTCTAATCTTCACAACACAGGGATTGGAAGGTATGTCATGGCTCTAACAAAGGAAATTTCTGAAGATCTCCAAAAAAACAGTTGTTGATAACTGTTGGAAACCATTTTCAAAGAGGTTGGACTCCACTAGTCCATTGCCAGAGAGTTCATATATAAATGGTGGTAATTTAGCACCAATGTTATTCTCCCCAGGAATGATTGAGCAACCAAGATCACACTAAGAGCAAGATCTTGAAGAAACTCAGGTACAAGAACTAACATCTCTTGTATTGGTGAATGCCAAAGTTCTTGAGATCACCATCAGGAGAACACTGAACAACAAAAGTGTGCATGGCAGGGCTGCAAGGAAAAAATACTACTCCAAAAAGAATATTGCTACCCATCTATAGTTTGTGAAAGACCACATGGATAAGCCAGAAAACTAATGAAAGAATATTTTGTAGAGAAATCAGACCAAAATAGAACTTTTGGCTTGAATAAAAAGCATTACATTTGGCAAAAGCCAGACACTGCATTCCAGGATATGGTGTTGGCTGTATCTTGGTTTGGGCAACTTTGCTGCCTCTGGAGCAGATGGCTTGCCATTATTGATAGAACTAAGTGTTCTAAATTGTACCAGCAAATTCTACAGGGAAATGTCAAGATATCTGTCTGTGAACTGAAGCTCGAGACAAAGTGGGTCATGCAACAGGGCAGTGACCCAAGATTTTATTTATTTATTTATTCATTTATTCATTTATTTATTTATTTATTTATTTATTTATTTATTTATTTAAAATTTATATACCGCCCTTCTCCCTGAGGACTCAGGGTGGTGAACAGCCAGAATTAAAAACATACAATACAAATATTAAGAATTAAAAATACATATAAATTTGGCTCCAATTTTAAAAATAACAAACCAATTTAAAAAACGTCTAAAATTTCTTCCTAAGCCAGCCCGGCTTGTTGAAAAAAGTAGGTTTTAAGGGCACGGCGGAAGGCACTGAGGTCTTGAGTTCTCCTTATCTCGGGGCAGCTGGTTCCAGAGGGTAGGTGCTCCCACAGAGAAGGCTCTCCCCCTGGGGGTCACCAGCCTACATTGTTTGGCAGATGGCACCCTGAGGAGGCCCTCTCTGTGGGAGCGCACGGGTTGGTGGGAGGTCATTTGTGGCAGTAGGCGGTCTCGCAGATAACTAGGCCCTATGCCATGGAGCGCTTTAAAGGTGATAACCACCTTGAAGAGCACCCGGAAGACCACCGGGAGCCAGTGCAGCTTGCGCAGGAGCGGTGTTACATGGGAGTGCCATGTTGCTCCCGTCACTACCTGCGTGGCCGCATTCTGGACCAGTTGAAGCCTCCGGGTGCTCCTCAAGGGGAGCCCCATGTAGAGAGCATTGCAGTAGTCAAGGCGAGAGGTGACAAGAGCGTGAGTGACTGTGCACAGGGAATCCCGATCGAGAAAGGGCCGCAACTGGCGAATCAGGCGAACCTGACAGAAGGTCCCCCTGGTCACAGCCGTCAGATGATCCTCCAAGGACAGCTGCCTATCCAGGCGGACTCCCAGATTGCAAGCCCTTTCCGTGGGGGCCAGAGCCTCGCCCCCAATAGTCAGTGATGGAGTCAACTGACTATATCGGGATGCCGGGAGCCACAGCCACTCAGTCTTGGAAGGGTTGAGCTTGAGCCTGTTCTTCCCCATCCAGATCCGCACAGCCTCCAGGCACTGGGACATCACTTCAAGGACATCGTTGGGGTGGTCTGGGGTGGAGATGTACAGCTGGGTGTCGTCAGCGTACTGATGGTATCTCACCCCAAAACCACGGATGATCTCACCCAGCGGCTTCACATAAATGTTGAACAAAAGGGGCGAGAGGACCGATCCCTGTGGCACTCCACAGATAAGAGGCCTCGAGGTCGACCTCTGCCCCCCTGCCAACACAAACTGCGACCGGTTAGAGAGGAAGGAGGAGAACCACCGTAACACGGTGCCTCCCACCCCCAGCTCTTCCAACCGATGCAGCATGATACCATGGTTGATGGTATCAAAAGCCGCTGAGAGATCTAACAGGACCAGAACAGAGGAGCACCCCTTGTCCCGAGCCCTCCAGAGATCATCAACCAACGCGACCAATGCCGTTTCTGTGCTGTGCCCAGACCTGAAACCTGACTGGAACGGATCTAGATAAGATGTTTCCTCCAGGAATTGTGGAAACTGTTGCGCGGCCACACTCTCAACAACCTTCGCCATAAAGCGAAGGTTGGAGACAGGACGATAGTTAGCCAATATTGCCGGATCCAGGGATGGCTTCTTGAGGAGGGGCCTCACCACCACCTCTTTCAAGGCAGTGGGGAAGTGGCCCTCACTCAATGAAGCATTGATAACGCCCTGGAGCCAGCCTCGTGTAACCTCCCGGGAAGCCAGTACCAACCAGGAGGGACACGGGTCCAGTAAACACAAGTCGGATGATTAAAGAATGGTTAAAGCAGAATACAGTTAATGTTTTGCAATAGTTCTGACCTTAATCCTATAGAAATGTTATGGAAGGACTTGAAGCAGGTATTTCATATGAAGAAGCCCATCAACATGAGTTGAAGCTGTGTTGTAAGGAGGAATGGGCTCAAATTCCTTTAAGAGATGTGCCAGACTGATTCACAGCTATCGGAAACATTTAATTAGTTATTACTGCCAAAGGTGGGGGACGCTCACTGAAAGCAAAGATATGTACATTTGTCTCACAAATACATATGCAGCTTTGGATCATTCTCAATAAATAAATGAACATATAATTTATTTATCAAATTGATATAGCCTCCCATCTCTCCCAAAGGGGACTCTGGTGGCGCATTATAATAAATAAAACAAGTCAATATAAAACGAAAAAAAATCTCAAAAGTCACAATAATAAATAGCATAAAAACAAAAATATTAACTGTGGATGAAAGGAGGATAAAAATGGCCCCTTCCAACACATGTTTCTGATTCATTTATTTAATTGGCCTCTCTTTATCTAGGTTTATATGGACATATATGGAGAATAGATCACATTTTATGTTATATTTATGCAGAAATATTAAAAATTCAAAAGGGTTCACAAACTTTTGAGTAACATTGAATAATCTTCTTGTAGAAGATGACCAGGCTGAGCCTGAGGAAGGGGTCAAACGCATCATAAGTGACGAGTTCCTGTGCGCCTACAAGAGATCTAAGTCCAGCCCACCTTGAATACTTTCCCCACTTATTTCCGATGAATACTGGTTGATCAGATTCTTGTAGAGAGCTGAAGTTTGCAATAAAATCTTTATACTTATTTGAACTACCTGAATCTCCTGATTTCCCCGGTACTTGGACATTTCTTCTGTGTCCAAATCAAACTTTAGAAAGGCAAAATGAAGCAACCTTCTTGGCTTTGTTGTTGACCAAATAAGTAATTGTCAGTACATGTTTCTCATTGATCTTGGGTCCAGTGGTCAGGTATGGGTTAATACTCTCCGATGTTGCTGGATCGAGTCTGCTGGTTGAGAAGCTCCTCCTCCTCCTCTTGCTTCCCAGCTTTCAGACTCGATCCTATTTGGATCAGACACGGAGTTTGAGCTGTCTCTTTGATCGTTGGTTTCCACAATCCTTTTTCTTCTAGCTTCGATTTGATTGTAAATATATTGAAAATTTTTTGACTGTTCATAATTTGATTCCTGCCTGCCATCCAGCTCCCTTGGGGTTGAGCCTGCCAGTGGGAAGGGCTTTGTGCCCGAGCCTGCTGAGGACCGCTTGGCAGTTGGGGTCGTAGGCTCCCCTTGGGCTGAACCTCCCCCAGGCAGCGCGAAGGACTCACTCCCAATCCCGCTGCCTACAGCCGTTTTTTGACCTTAAGCCTCCCAGCCTGACTGGTAGCAGGCTTCTCTCCAAATTAACACTTTCCGGCTGTTTCTCACGGCTGAGAGCGCGAGGGGATATTCGGAGCCTCCCAGCATTGCTGGTCTCCGTTGGAAGCAGCGGAGGCGGCAGGCGAGCGGTTTGGCCCCCATAATTGACTTTGGCAGCCGCGTGGCAGGGCGGCTTTGCTGTCAGACAACAGCTAATCTGATTGGCGTCTCCTGGGCATTGTCCATACGCCGAAGGCCATAAGGAGGACTCACAGCGGACCTTCATCGGACCATTGCCACGATCTGAGCTTCATGGATCACGCCTTGTAAGTCCCTTCAGGGCTGGATTTTAAGGCCATTAAGTCCCTTCTGGGGAGGGGGGAAGCATTTGAAGGCCTTCTGTTCCTCCTTCCTCCCTGGGGTTACAATCGCCATTTGCCTCAATATATCCTCTGGCTGCCATTTTGAATACCAGCCTCGTGCTGATTTGATGCCTTTACTCCCTCAATCCTTCCAAGATGGCTTCTGCTAGACAGGCCAAGACCAAAAGACATGTTATTCCTGATAAAGAGCAACCGGGGCTTCTTCATCTATCCCTGCCAAGAGGTCTAAGAAGTCCTCCTCTAAATTACTGACACTATGTCCAAGGAGATGAGACTTCATCAGGCCATAGAACGATCTATACAAAAGTTACTTAAAGAGGCCTCCATTAAGGAAGTGGACCATCCAACTCCACCTTTGGATCAGGCTTTCACCCCTGCAGGCCCTAACCCTGCTCCTCCTATCCAAACCCCAGCTTTATCCCTGGAGGGGGATGCTGCCATTTTGCCTGATCAGAGGCAGGTCAATAAGGCGCTTTTTGGGCCTCAAGGGGAGAACACCCCCCCCCGTGGTGCAGTCCCCTGTACCTCCAACTGCCCCTTTTGAGATGGCTCCTCAGAGGAGTGGGGAAGACAGGCAGAGACCCCTAATTTCTCTAGATCTGGCTGCTTATATTCACCAAGCCCTGTTGGGCTTGGCAGCTGAACGCCAATGCAGGACAGCCTCCTGGATTTCTGAGTCTCCTTCACATATAGATGTGGAGGGATCTTGTTCAACCACTGACAGGGTCCATGCCTCGGCGAGGGCTCAATCAACTGGCCAGGGATACATGACTGGGGAAGATTTGAGGGATCTAGAGACGTCAGACAATGAAGATCTGTCCCCAGATCAACCATCTTTCATGGGTCTCTTCAAACCCCAGATGTTCAGGTCCCTTTTACATAAGGCCAAAGTTACCACAGGCTTAGGTACCTCCCAACCGATTCCTACCTCAGGTGACAGGGCCCCTTTAGTAGTACCATTATTTGAGGAACCCACCATTGAGACGGAAGAGATTCCCCAAGTTATTCAGGGATGTCCTGACAAAACAATGGTTGGCCCCAGCTTCGGGTCCCAACCCTAATGCTCTATACAGGCGCATTTATAATATGGCCTCGGAGGTTTCTTCCCTCCTACAGGTCCCCACAATTGATGCTCCAGTGGCCTCTCTGTCAGCCCCTTCAAATCTCACCGGTCCTCCAGAGGAGAGCCTTTGCCCGGAGGAAAAACATCTTGAGCATGCGCTCATCAAGTCTCACCAGGCTACCGCATGGTCGGTGAAGTCGACTCTGGCGGCCTCTTTCTTTAACTGGGCCCCCATCCTCTGGCTGCGGCAGCTTCAAGACCGCCTTCCCGTGTCCGACGCTCGTTCACACCAGGACGTTAATAAGGTATTAGCAGCCTTAGAGTACTCGGCTGATGCCACTTTAAAAACCTCCAGTTTTGCGGCAAAAGCCATTGGGGTTTCGGTCACTGCTTGTAGATTACTCTGGCTCAGACAATGGCAAGCTGACACTAAATCAAAATGGTGTTTGGCCACATCCCCTTTCGAGGGACCTTGATTGTTTGGGACTCCCCTGGAACCCCTCCTGGTAGAGTCCAGGGATAAACGCAAATCCTCCCAGCCATGTCTCACAGATATGAACAATGACCATCCCCCTCCTTTCGTTCCCTTTCGGGGATCAGAGGATATTTACTCAGGACCTAGGAACCAGAGGCCCTTTCCGTTCTGGCAGTGGCATCCTCAGGACAGGCAGGGATTCCAATCTCAGCAGGGTCAGCACAAACGTCCCTTTTGTGGGGATTGGGGTGCCCCTTCCGCAGGACCCACTGACTGCACGTCCATTCCTCCCATTGGGAGCTGCCTGGCCTTGTTTGCCAGCCAATGGGAGGCTATGTCATCGGATGCTTGGGTCAGGAAGACGGTCAGGATGGGCCTCTCCCTGGAATTTCTCTCCACCCCCCGGATCGGTTTCTCCGATGCCCCATATTGCAAGATCGGACGTCCCGGCTCCTGATGGTATCGGCTATTCAACATCTTCTCAAAATTCAGGCCGTAGATCCGGTACCTCTGGAGCAGCATGGACAAGGCTTTTATTCTCGCCTGTTTGTGATTCAGAAATCGTTGGGGGGATGGAGGGCAATTCTGGACCTCAAGTCTTTGAACCGACAGGTTGTCTACCATCAGTTCAAGATGCAGTCCCTCCAATCCATCCTGGAGGGCATCAAGGTGGGAGATTACCTCACGTCGGTCAATCTGATGGAGGCTTATCTCCACGTCCCCATCCATCCCCGTTACCGCAAATTTCTCCGGTTTTGTTATGCGAGTCATCATTATCAATATCAAGCCCTCCCATTTGGCCTTTCCTTGGCTCCCCGAGTTTTTATGAAATTGATGGCCGCGCTGGTGGGCTACCTCCGAACTCTTCCAATAAGGATCCAATTTTATCTGGACGACCTGCTGGTCCAGTTGAGTTCGGAGGTTCTAGCGCGCCAGGATCTGGGCACCACCCTCCAAATCCTGGAGAGCCACGGTTTTTCCGTCAACTTGGCCAAGAGCCACTTGAAAGCCACGACTCGCATCCAACACTTAGGGGCCATCATCGACACAGTAGAAGGCAAGGTATATCTTTCTCAGGACCGCCTGTCCAGCCTGCGGTCACTGGTCAGATCAGTCATGTCAGGGAGACCTGTCTCCCTGGTGTCACTATCCCAGCTCCTGGGAAAGATGGTCTCCTATATTGGGATCATTCCTTGGGCACGGCTTCACTGCAGGGATCTGCAGTGGTTCCTACTCCCATACCAAGAGAAACACCTAGGGACATCCAACCATTCAGTCCTCCTTCCCCACAAGGTCCTCCTTTCCCTCTGGTGGTGGGTCTCAGGAGCAGTTCTCAAGGGGAGGGAGTACAGGGAGCCGCACTGTTTAGTCCTGATCACTGATGCCAGCCTTCAGGGCTGGGGAGCCCACCTAGCATCCTTCATGGCCCAGGGCCATTGGACCCAGGCCGACCTGGGTCACAACATCAATTGGCTAGAGCTCCAGGCCATCCATCTGGCCCTTCGGGTCTTTCAGGACAAGGTGCAGGACAAACACATTCTCGTATGGATGGACAATGTGGCGGCCAAGGCCCACGTAAACCGCCTGGGGGAACCCGCTCTCGACACCTCATGGAAGAGGCCGAGAGATTGGGAGCTTGGGCGGAGATGCATCTGAGGTCCCTTCAGGCTTCTCATATCTCGGTGGCAAACACACAGGCAGACTGGCTCAGCCAAGCCACAGTGGACCATGGGGAGTGGAGCCTGGACCCGGATCTGTATCTAATGATCACGGCCCATTTCGGCGCTCCGGTAGTGGACCTGTTTGCCACCTGTGCCAACCACCAGACGGAGAGGTTCTTCTCTCGCTTTCTGGAACCAGGGGCAGAGGCAGTGGATGCCCTATACAGCGAATGGCCGACCGGTCTCCTCTACGCCTTTCCACCTCTGCCACTGATACCCAAAGTCATCAGGAAGATGCTACTGCTTCGCGCGGAGCTTCTGCTCACTGGCCGCATTGCCCTTGGTTCGCAGACCTCGAAGCCCTGTCAATCCACTGTCCATGGTGTCTTCCTCCAGACAGAGTGGTCCTCCGCCAAGGGTCTCTTCGGCATCCGGATCTCACCTGGGTGCAGCTGACCACCTGGAGGTTGAGCGGCGCCTGCTGAGTGTGGCTAGACTACCGGCTCGGGTCGTCAACACCATCCAGGCCGCTCGCCATCCATCGACCATGCGCATATACAATTCTACCTGGAAATCGTTTAACTCCTGGTGCGTCCAGTGGTCCATTGTCTCCACGGTGGCCTCCACCGTGCAGATGCTGGAGTTCCTCCAAGACGGCTTTGAGACAGGTTTGGCCCCAAACACTTTACGTAGGCAAGTCGCAGCCCTCTCTACCATTCTGTACTGTGGGTCTAAGGGATCCCTATTGGGTTGTTTACTCATTCGCCTCTTTCTCAGGGGGGCCTCCAACCTTCGCCCAGCCCCTATCCACAGGTATCCCTCCTGGGATTTGCCCCGTGTTCTAGACGCTTGACAAGGGGCCCCTTTGAGCCCCTTCGGGAAGTGGGACTACATTTCTTATCATACAAAGTCACGTTCCTACTGGCCATTACTTCTACCAGGCGCATTTCGGAATTGGCCCTTTCCATCAGGGCCGACTTATGTATTTTTCATTCTGATCGTGTAGTCCTCAGGCTGGACCCTACATTCCTCCCTAAGCTTAACTCACCATACCATTGGGCTCAGGAACTTGTCCTTCCTAATTTTTGCCTGAGCCCTTCTCACCCCTTAGAACGGGCGTGGCATACCCTGGACGTGAGGAGATCCCTCCATATCTACCTCCGTCGGACTTCCTCCTTCAGACGAACAGAGTCCCTCCTCGTATCCTTCCAGCCATCCACAATGGGCCAGAAGGTATCCTCGGTCATGGTGGGACGCTGGATTAGGGCTACTATAGCCACAGCATATGAGTCTCAGGCCTTGCCTGTTCCATCCCGGATCACGGCACATTCCACCCGTAGTGCTGCCACCTCGGTGGCTTGGGCTACCCAGGCTTCCTTGGAGGAGGTTTGTTGAGCCACCGCTTGGACATTCCCCACTCCCTTCATCTGCCATTACCATCTAGATCAGTTTGCATTGGTGGATGCGGCCTTCAGCCGCCAGGTGTTGCAACAGGTTCACCGGGGGCTCACTTCTTCAACCTGGGGAGGTCTTGCCCTATAGGTTTCGGTTTTGGTATGTCCCATACTTGACCGCTGGACCCACGATCAATGAGAATGGGCTTTGTTTTACCTGAAAGCCCTTTCTGATTGCGGCGGTTCTGGCGGTCAGCCCCACCCTGTTACTGACCCGGGCCGATTCGGCGTGGTTCTGGGGTTCTTTTCTTTGTGTTTCAGCTCACCGTGTCAGTCTGCTACAAATCGTCTCTCCTCAGAAAGCTGGGAAGCAAGAAGAGGAGGAGGAGCTTCTCAACTAGCAGACTCGATCCAGCAACATTGGAAAGTATTAACCCATACCTGACCGCCGGACCCACTGCAATCAGAAAGGGCTTTCAGGTAAGACAAAGCCCATTCTGGTAAAAGCTGACATACCGGCAGGTAGGAAAGATCTACGTCTCTCTGCATTCACAGAGTCTGTTGTTATCCACTAAAAATCTCCACTTGAGCAATAATAAAATAAATGACTGTTTGGTAAGTAAGTCCCATTGAACTCAGTGAAATTTGACTTTTGAATAAATAGGCGTAGGATTATAGGTACTTCAGACCATACTGCTATACAGTAATTAGGTGGTACTTCTGAGTCTAGTAATATGGTCTAAAATGATCATGATAATTTTAAGTAACTTCAGATTTTGTCAGAGAAAATGTAGATAGGTATATCTGCTTGTTTCTATATTTCTTTTTAAAATAATGGATTGAAAAATGAGTAAATTTCTTTGAGGAAATTGGAAACGTTAAAAAGTGTTTTTATATGGAGCAGATTGTTGAGCTCTTCTAGCTAAATATTGTCTACAGTATTTGTTTATTGATAATAGATCTCTTAAGGTTTTAGACAAGGATCTTTCTCAGTCTTAACCAAAAGATGTTGGGTTATAAAGATAAGATTGTTTCATGCAAAATATATGCTTTGCCACTAAATAGGAAACATATGCCTTCTGAATAGAAACTATGGCATATTCAGATGAGATATTTCTCTATTACTGGTTTTATGTGAAGAACTGGAAATTCCAGAATCTGTCCATCATGGGACCACTCCTGATTTTATGACTATTTTTGCAGTGGACAATTTAAGCAAACACAGCAGTTGTAAAGCGAACGTGGTAGTTGTTAAGTGAATCCATTGTCCACAATGGGTGTTTGGGTTTTTTTTGCCAGAAATTGAAAGTAAATACTGATTTATGGCAAAAAATAATAATAAATCAAGATCACATAACTGGTTGCTGAGCAACCAAAATGCAGCCACATGACGGGGGAAGGGAAGAACATCTATTGGAGCTTTGACTATATGTCATAAGTAGCCCTGGAAAAGTCTGGCAGAACTTCAAACTGCTGATAAACAAGTCGTCATAAGTGGAACACTACCTGTAGTTAAAGAGTATTGCCAAAGGGCTACTCTTGATTATTGATAAGAAAGTTGAAATTCTGAATATACTTTGCATAACCCTGCAGTATTGGCAGCAATGAAGTAAAAGTGAGCCTCCTATTTTCCGGCTGGAATCAGGGCCATTATTTACATGGAATATATAATTCTTTTGCCAAATGGGTAGAACAGAAATCTCAATGTGTACTCAATGTAATTTAGGCTAATAAACTCCAGATTTGTCTTGATAGGTTTATACTTGTTTCTAATTCATATCTTATTGTACAGGTAGTCCTCTACCACAATTGAGCCTAAAATTTCTGTTGTTGAGCGCGTTTTGCCCCATTTTACAACGTTTCTTGCCACAGTTGTTAAGTTAGTAACCTGGCTATTAAGTGAATCTGGTTTTCCCATTGACTTTGCTTGTAAGAAAGTCTTAAAGTGGGATCACACCACCTGGGACACTGCAACTGTCATAAATATGAACCACTTGCCAAGTGTCTGAATTTTGATCACGTGGCCATGGAGTTGCTGCAAAGATTGTAACTGTGAAAAGTGGTCATAATTACCTTTTTTCAGTGCTATTGTAACTTTGAATGGTCACTAAATGAACTGTTGTAGGTAGAGGACTACCTGTATGCTTCTGTGAATTTGAAATAGATTGTGTGTACGAATTTCGATTGCTATTATAGTATTCTGGATCAGTCAACAAATACCTATGCATAAAAATGACAAAATTCAGACTGTAGAAGGTCTGATTGGAAACAAGGTAGGGAAAGCTATCCGGAATTTTTCTGATACTTTTACCAGCACTGACTATATGCTGGTGTGTGTATGTATGTAAGGATTACATACACTCAGTGCCAAGTACCTGATGGCAAGGGAGGAGGCTTAGAATGGAGAAGCCGTCAATATCTTGAGCCACTCCCCAACTGCCTCTCCTCCAAGAATGCATTTGGGGTATTTTTGAGAATATTTTTGAGCCCCTAATTTGATTTGGCCCATTCTGAACCTTCAGTTTTATTTTGCTGGCTTTTTTGGCCTCATCAAAATTCAGTCTTGTTATGTTCTGTTTTCAGAGAATTATTCTGCTGAAGATGGACAGATATCTGGCCCTTTACATAATTTCTTTTCAACGTTACTAAGGTTGGAAGGATTGCAAAGATTTGTTCATAACCTATGATTGGAAAGCTTCAAAACACTTTGAACAACATTATTTTTTTTGGCAGAATGAGATGGAAATTGTAGGATTGGAAGGCTATTTGTATGGAAACACTGTCTAATTTTGGCTAAATTTTCCAGGATTTTACATAATATATATTTGAAATATCTCCCATTTACCTCTTTTAAGCAGAGATAATAAGCTTCAGGAAAAGACATCACAGCAGCTTTCAAATTGCCCTTGCTGTCTCAAGTAATGGGATATTTATTCTATGATATGAGAAATGTGGCATGTTTAACTTCTCCTGGGAAGAACCTCACTCGCTTTGGTGGGTGCCAAGTTAGTCTAGACATATGGATTAAGCTTGGACAAATTTGGGCAGAACTTGGAAGAATGACTTGATTTGACTTAATGAGGTAACTAGTTGAGAAGTTTGTCTCTTCATGTGAAGGCTCCCCTCTTCAATGGCAGTACTCAAAATGTCGAAGTTGTGATTTGCAATAATCTGGTAATTAATCAACAGAAGAGGGCTGGTATATTGAGATGTAATGTCAAAGATGTAGGAAGAGAATAAGTCACATTTATAACCTTGCCACTTCCATTAAAAGTTGTAAATATGTAGGCCAACATTTGTAAGACTTGGCACCCATTCATCATTGATGAGCATTTAAATCTGTCATACTGAATTTGAAAGTAAGGTTTGACTGAAGAATCTGTATGAGACTGTTCAAACTTAAGCCCATATTAACAATGCTGAGGAATGAGTTAAACCAAAATTCAGATCAGCTCATCACTCTGGTGTGGACAATACTAAAACTTGTTGGAGGCCACATTAAAAAGGCTTGAGGCTGTAAAAGGGAATACATCCCAAACCAGTGTTTGCTTTCTCACCCTAAAAATGGTGTTATAACTCATTTTCTAGCTGTTCACATTAGTATCATAGAGCCTGTCACATCACTCAATCTTTCTCATTATTTTTATATCAAAGTTACGTTGCAGTGATATTCTCTGTTACAACCGGAGAACTGCAGTTAGCAACCCAACCCCCAATCCATTAGATCTGGGAAGTGCATTGAAATGCTATTCAAAGCCACCTGTTTTGATTTACTACTTCGAAACAAATTCCTCCTTTGGTTGCAAATCTGTTTTGATGGGATGATTGAACTGAAGATTTGTTGAATGGAAGTATTACTTTATATAACTCTAGTCCAAAGCCATGAAGTTAAAGCCTGGTTTTAGCTACAATCACACAGTTTATCAGTATTGTCAAAGATATTCATTTTAGACATTTCTCAACTCTGAAGTAGAGGAAATTCCAGAGTCCTGCAGCAGAAGCCATGAGCATAATATTTTCGAAAGTTATTTTTGACACCATCAAAATGTAATTATTTTAGTTAGTACAACCAATCACACACACACACACACACACACCCCAGTGGTGGGTTCCAACCGGCGTTACTACCAGTTCTCTTCGTGCACGCGTTTTGCACAAGCGTGTTAGGTATCTTCCCAGATGAGGTGCGGCAGTCCACTCTGCCGTACCTATCAGCTGGGCTAAAAAAGAAGAAATAAAGGTAGGAATAACGCGGGGGCCGGGTGGGAGGGCCCAGCTCCCAGACAAAGAGAACCGGTTCAGTGACATCACATCGTCACCGCTACCAGCTCAGCCGAACCGTGCCAAACCGGGAGGAACCCACCATTGACACACACACACACACACACACACACACACACACACACACAAAATGTTCTCTCAGGGTTTCTTTGTACTTGCCTTTCCTAGCTTCAACAGTCTTCTCTTCAGTAATTGTTATTTGTCCCTGCAGACTAAGACCCTGAACAAGTTGGTATGCTTGATCTTAGATTTATTTCTGTCTTTGAGATCTGTTTGTTTTATCTTTGCCCATCTGATTTTTCCAGGTTCTTATGAACCATCCTGATTCTTATGAGCTACAACTCTTGTAAATTAAATTTTATGTTCAAGTGTTCATTTACTCTTCTCTATACTTAACTCAGTGGCTTTTTATTTTTTTAATTAAGTTTATATCCTGCCCATCTCTAAATCAGGGGTCCCCAACCTCCAGTCTGTGGATCGGCACCGGTCCACAGCATGCCAGATATCCATCCACACAAACAAGCAAAACCCCATCCATGGGATGGAGGCAGCACATGAAGCCATGCCCCCTCCGGTCCGCAGAAAAACCTCTCTCTATGAAACCGATTTCTGGTGCCCAAAAGGTTGGGGCCTGCTGTTCTAAATGCAAATCTTTTTATAGTTTGTAAGGTTATTCTCCATGAAGAGAGGAAGCTGTGTGGCTGGGTTCCTATACCTATGTTAGAAATGTTATTGCTTGATTCTTGTCAGATTGAGTACTTTGGGGTTGGCTGATGAGCACAGCTAACATGTAGGGTGCTATCACATGGGTAGACATAATTACACAAATGTGGATTAGTGTTAGAAGAAAACCCTCCAGTGTTTTTCTTAAGTTACAAAAGTATTTCATAACCTCTGCTGCTTTAAGATGTGTGGACTTTAACATACTAACTGGGGAGAGGCTGAGGTTAAGAAATGCTGCATTACAATATGTACCGGGCCACTAAAAGAACTTTGTGGGATTTAAATTATAAAAGTTATCTAGATTTTCTGAAAAGTCATTTAATCTTTTCTAAAATATGTGAGACATTTTTGTTTATTAAGAATGGCTTGAAGGTCTGCAGAAATTTTACTGGGTACAAATTGTTTATGTTCTGCTGAATGTTAGGGAACAGTGCATTGAAGTAGTATGTCAACAACATTTGTTTTCCTTTATGGTTTCCTCAACAGTTGAATTTATTCAGCATTAGAAAATTGTCAGAATACTTAATTCAAATGAATACTTATTTTTTAATCAAAGAAATACTATAGCAGTTGTTCTATAATCATTCTATTATTTATAGAATACAAAGGACTAAATTCAGTTGCTTGGGAAATAGATTCAAATGAATTTGGATGCCCTAGGTCCAATTAAATGTTCTCAAAATTGCAACTGGAGGTAAGATAGAGTTGTCACACTGCAGTGTTACATAGATAGAGGGACTACTTAGAACTAAATATTATAAAGGCTGCAGATTCATTGCCTTCAGAAGAGTGAGGTGCCAAACTCTGCTTTCTTATTATGTGTTGCTAAGTTTGCCAAACAAAATTTTATAACATTGGAAATTGATCTTAGCAATATTTTGAATTTTAAAAATTCAATATTTAATTAAAGAATTGTTACAATATTCTAATGACTTCTTAGAAACATTTTCATATAGGTTGCAAGTGACTAGAACATTAAGTTTTTAATTTTCTTTTCAATTCTTGTGTAGTGATTGTGAATAACCAATGATGTATACTGATATCTACTAGTAAATAATTGCATCCTTTATGGAAGGTATGCTAGTTTATTTCCTAACTCCCCTTCAGACGCTGTAAAGTATTCTAGAGCTAATGGGACTGAAGTAAGGTAGTGATAGTTAGAATAAAAACAAGTAGCTTGTTTTCCCTGTCTCCTTCAGCACAGGGTAGAACAACATTAGATAATTTCATCACTGCATAAGGTCCTGATTGTATATTGCAGTCTTTTTCACAAGTGTCCACAAGAAGGGCAAATACAGATATGTGTATCATAGTATCATCATGCAAGTGACACAAATGACATGTCATGATCCACATGTCAATTTGATGTCATTGTTTGTTATAGGTGGCTATGTTCTCTGAAACTCCTGGCCATTGGAACCAGGTTGTTGATTCAGCAATGATCTTATAGGTTTATTTATTTATGCTTTGAATTCCTCCTTAATGGCACTATTTATTTAAAGCAAGTACTGATTTGTCAACCAATTGTAACTCTTGTTTATGGAAGAAGATTAAATCCACGATGTTGGTAAATGTATTATATTTATTTTTTTGTATCGTTTGGTTTGGTTAAAGGAAACCCAATCTTTAAGCCTAAATTCTTTGCACAAAGTGCATTTCTAAGAGATTATTGCCTGCTGAAGCTGCAATGAAAAGATCAGTGCGACATTTCTTTAGGTGTTAAAGAGTCTGTTTCAAGTTACATTATCAAGGAAGAGTAACTTTATACAAAAAGAACATTTTTATAAATGTGGAAGTAAAATGGGGGGGGGGGGGGAGGCTTTTTCATGAACTTATTATTGGCAAAGCCTTTATAGATTGTGAAGATAAGAGGTTCAGTGGAGATGTCCAGCTGTAATTCAAATGAACATTATTAGATGGAAGAGTAAATGTTGCAGTGATCACACATCTATAATTTAATGCTGGCTTCTGCCTTCTTAAGACATCCCATCCCTTATCTATTTGACTTTGGGGACTTTATGTATCAACAAGTTTGGTGTATATGTATTCTTATTATAGCTGCAGTCAAGACAATACCAAAACACAAACACAAAACTGTAACACTTAATTCCAGAAGAGAAAATGAGCTTTGCTGATTGATTCAAGTTCTGTCTTTAAAGTGTTCCTATCACCAGAAACTTGGCCAACATTTTCACAGCTGAATATTTGTTTCAAGGGAAAGTTGAAGTGGTTACTAGCTCTGAATAATCCATCTGGCTCCTCTGCTTTGATGATTAAACATTTCAGTTTTGGAGACACCCAACATGAACATTTTGCACGCTCAATTTCCAGAATGTCAATCAGAAAGTCTACTATAGTTTTGCTTATCACAATGGCATGTGGGATTATTTCTGTATTATATAGCACTAGCAATAGCACTTAGATTTATATACCACTTCACAGTGCTTTACATCACTCTCTAAGTGATTTACAGGGTCAGCATATTGGCCCCAACAGTCAATAAATGACTGTTTATTTTACTGACCTCTGAAGTATGGAAGACTGAGTCAACCTATAGGCATTTGTGTCATTCTGTAACTAAAACTAGGTTTTGTAACACATTATATATGTCTGTAATGGCGAACCTATGGCACGTGTGCCACAGATGGCATGTGGAGCCATATTTGTGGGTACGCAAGCGTTGCCCTAGCTCAGCTCCAACGCACATGCGCACGCCGACCAGCTGATTTTGGGGCCTTCCGGTCCCACCGGAAGTAGGGAAATGGGCCGTTTCTGGCCTCCAGGGGGTGGGGAAGGCCATTTTCGCCCTCCTCAGGCTCCTAGAAAGCCTCTGGAGCCTGGGGAGGGTGAAAAACAGGCCCACCAGTAACCTTTTTTCCGTCACGTGCCAAAAGCGGGGGTAGTGACCCTCCTGTGCTCCCCCTGCTTTTGGCACGTGAAGGCAAAAAGGTTAGCCATCCCTGATATATGTCATACTATGCTTGGTTTACCCTATTGTATTAATCCAGTTACTGTAGTTTGTGTGCTTTCAGCCTTTGTAACGTGTTCATTACAAATTAACACATTGTATGTGTTGAAATCAGTATTTCTTCCATGCTAGTATGAGTTTTTTTTTGTAGAGTTAGATTTCTAGTTTTCAGTACTTTACATTGTATTGTTATTTGACTTGCATCCAAGTCGATATCAGAGGTCATAAGAAGTGCCTTAACTACAACCAATAATAATAACTTGTTTTAAATTATCTTATTTTAAGTACAGTTCAGATCTGAACTAATTTATGTTTAAGATGCCAGTTGTTCTCCAGAAGATTGACATGGGATACCAAAAGTATTTAGAATGCAGGAACCCAGTTTCTTTGCTATTTGCTATGGGTTTTTAAAACCCTTTTGGGTACATATATTTTTGATTAGCTTTTTTGTATCCCATGCATTATGTTGCCAGTCTTGATTGTGCTTCTGCAAGTTTTGGCTGATTTTTTTCAAAGCTCTCTCCAGAAAATTTAGATTAGGAATTGGTTTAAATTAGTTAGCAGGACAGTCTGACAGTTCACCAGTATACTTGGTCTTTAAATTTTGGTATGGGTGGAAATCTAGTAGTAGTTAAATAGTAGTTATGTGTGATCAGCCACAGGAAAAACACTATTACTTTGCAGGTTGGTGAGACAGAGGGGCCTACTCTCTGCAGCAGTAATGATGAAGTGTTTAGCTCACTTTTAATCTTTGATCTTCCATAGGCTGTGCTGAAATCTCAATCTGGGTCAGGGATCATCAGAATACTACCCCCCCTTTTTTTTTTGGCCTTGAAGAAAAGAGACAGATGGGAAAAGAGAACAAATATAGACTACAAATAAATGAACTAAAGATGGGTAAAAGCAGATTACTGCTGCAGATTTTTCATAGATGAGATTACTACTCGTTTTTTATTTTGCATTGGTTTTGACTCTGTTATTTTGGGGGTTGGTTTCTTGAGGGCGCTCCTTTTCAAGGATTTAGGGAGACATTTCTTTTGTTTCGATTAATTTTGTTTGGGAATTTATTTATGTTTGTATTCTTTTGTTTTCTGTTTTTCTTCCTGATCTTTTAAATAATACATGTTTTACACTGCTGAATTTTTGACTATAATACATGACAGTCTTCAATATGAGATCCACTTCATCGTTTTATATGTATGAATGTAGATATGTATATTAATAACAATAAAGTGTGTCTCATATTGAAGATAGGGATTAGATGCATAATGCCGCCTGAAACAGGTAAAGGATGTCCTGGAACACCTTCCTGTCTCCCTGTATAATTCTCTGCTTATAAGCTCAGCATAGGGAAATACATTCGGGTTCTAGCTTCCTGTTGCATGGTACTGCAGTATACACTGCACGCAGCTCTACAATTTGCATTCATTTTTAACAACTTGTATGTGAAACAGCTTTTTAGGTCATGAAAGTGATTTCAGCTACCTAATGGCATAACATTTTTTAAAGCTTGGAAGTAGTGCAATGAAGAGGAATGTAGTAAAAGAGATGCATTATTGATGTAAAACAGATTTTTTTTTCTTTCAGAAGCACCATCTGGGCATTTCACATTTGTAATATTTCTGCAAGCATATGTAAACTGGCAAGTGAAATTTAAATCAGATGCCAGATCATTACATTTGCCAATTCTAAATTTCAAGAAGCAAAGAGGTGGTGTAGAATGCTATCTTAATAGAAGAACTTGATAATCTTGTGAAATACAGTCAGAGAAAATGAACTGCCACCTGAGGCTGGTCAGCCTACAAAGGTGCACACTTTCTTTAGTATCACTAAGAATCATATTATAAATTTTTTTCTCATGGATGCACTTTTATACAAAACCATTATTAAAAAAAATACATACTGAAGTTGTATTTCCCAAATTGATTGTATATGGGTTAAACATACTAGGTTATACTCTTTATTAATAATAATATGCCATTTCTTTCATTGGACAACCAAAATAGCTACACATCTGGAGGGAACCAGTTTGAGAAAGGCTGCCTGAAAGAATAACATATCCTACTCTAAATGCTTTTATTGTTGATGGAACAGTAGGAGAACTAAAGTGTTTCACTCCTTGGCAGATGATAGTACCTGTAGTTTATTAAAAGCAATGAATGAGGAGCTATCCCTCTGTATATTTTTCTGTTAAAAATTGCAAGATCAATGGTGTATTGATCCATTGTAGAACTATCCTCTATAAATTATATTTGGTCATCCACCAGGAATTTTTCCAGTTTCAGCCAGTCCACCAGCAAAGCTAATTGAGTATGCTCATTATTCAGATGGTAATGTAGGGGATGTGTACCATTATCTACTTTGGAGATGGAGTAGACTAGTTCCAGTGGCTTGGTGTTCAGAATGTGTTTTTGATATAGATAAAAAGGGAGATCAGAACAAAAGCCCACCAGTCAATATTTTTAATATAGAGTAGTGTTTGGTCACTTTCCCATACTTCAATCAATTTAGTAGTTTCAAGATCTCTCACTGAGGGATAGGGGGCCATGGAGGATTGCTATATTCAGTCTCATTCAAGAGGCTGGGAGATAAGGAAACAAGCTCTAAAATGTGCTACAAATTCCTATTTGGTAGCTGGAATCCTAGTCTCCAATTGTTGGTCAATCAACTGGATTTTTATTGTGAAAACTTGCTTAATGTATCAGCCTTAAGGGCTATTTTTGTAATTCTCCCCTGACAAAAATCATTCTTGGTCAAAGCATCAAGGGATACCAGTAGATCTTCTCCTAGCCTAAGTGGGAGATTTTAGGAATAGTTGGTGCTTAGAAGATCTTGATATACAACAAGAGCCTCTATTGGCTCTAGGGTTGATAACAGATGCTGCCAGAATTTGGAGAATTCATAGGGGACCATTTAATCCTGTGGCTGATTTGAAAACCATGGATACCCTCTTGGCTCCCAACATTAGCTGAACGTGATAGTTACAGTCCAGGTGAAGCAATAAATAAAGATGGTCAGCCTGGCTTAAGTCCAGCTTTTAATGTGTCTTATTAAGTAAATCCTGTGATGTCAACATAGAGTTGATGATGCATAACCTCTGGGTATACCAATATGTGAATTTTTCCTCTGTAACATCATTCACAACACCCCTATCATTCACCACATGGCCCCTATGTGCCAAGTGCCAAGAGTTTTCAAGTCCCTGGAAGCTCTTATTATTATGGCTTGTTATTAACTATATATCCTTCAGAGAAGAAGAATAACAGAATAATGGGATAAGAGAGTTGGAAGACCATAGAGGTCTTTTAGTCCTACTCTGCTCAAGCAGGAGACCCTATACCATTTCAGATGAATCTCTTCCAGTGATGGAGCACCCACAACTTCTGAAGGCAAGCTGTTACACTGATTACCATATTTTTGGGACTATAAAACGCACCTTAATTTTTGGGAAGGAAAAGAAGAAAAAAATTCTGCCTCTGCCTACCAGCATCGGGATCAGCGGCGTCCTCACTTCCACTCGGATTTTGATAACGAGTAGGACAGATCTTTTTATCTGTTTAAAACAAACCCTATCACTATGCACATTTAACTGGAGTGGATGGGGTGGAGGATGATTTTCATGGGGGCAGAAGAGGGACTTGGCACTGAAGGCTCCATTCCCAAGACGCCCCCATCTTCCCATCTATAGCTGTAGGTGTTGAAAGCCTGGCTTTCTCGCAGCAAAGCCCAATAGAGACGCAGCACTTCAGTCCTCCTGGATGCTGCCATCTCGTAAAGATGGTGCAGGGCTTCCCGGCAAGCCCCCTGCTCCTTTGCTGCCTCAGTCGGACCCTGATTCTGGAAGCAACCTGGGGAAGCATGGAGTCAGGACTTGGTTGGTGAAGTGGACGCTGTGCATGGGGCATAAGGCAAGGCACTGCCACACGAAAACACTGTTGCTGCGATCTCCACTGCCTGGAGATTTATGCTGCCTCCCTGATTCCAAAAACAGGGCGTGCAGAGGCAAAAAAAAGACCATCACATTTTCGGGTGGTTCCAGGGGGCGAAGATTGCCCAAAATGAGCATCACGTTTTCGGTCTCTGCATGATGGGAGATGGGTGGTGGAAGCAGTTAGGGTGAATGTAGCTTGGAGTGCTGACATCAGGTGCTGCTTGGAACCAGCCGAAATACACCACCGCCGCGTTTTCAGCTCGAAAATGCTTTCCTCTCCGATTAAAAACCAAGGTGTCTGGAAGCCAAAAAAGTGCACTGTGTTTCAGGTCTGGCTGGAACCAGCCTCCACCTGAAACACAATGTACTTTTTTGGCCTCTGCATGCCCCATTTTTGGAATCAGGGAGGAAAGCATTTTCAGGTGGCAGCACTGCAATCCTCTCCCCGAATCCAAAAATGGGGCATGCGGCCGGTGCTGCCATCTGAAAATGCATTCCTCCCCGGTTCCCTGATGCATATCGCAGAGCTGCACACCCTCCTCCTCCTTCTCCGTAGACTCACCTTCTCTTTCCTCCTGGGCCAGGAGCAGAAGCCAACTGCTCTCCGCCTGAGTCGTCTGGAGAAAGGGCAGGCAGACAACGCAGTGCCCGCTTCACCAACGCAAGTCCCAACCTCCACGCTTCCCTGGGCTGCTTCCGGAATCAGGCTCCAACCAAGGCAGAAAAGGCGCTGGGGGCTTGCCAGGAAGCCCTTCACCATCTTTATGAGATGGCAGAGTCCAGAAGGACTGAAGTGCTGGTCTCTATTGGGCCTTGCTGTGAAAAAAAACCCAGGCTTTACGAGATGGCAGAGTCCAGAAAACCAGGCTTTCAATGCCTACAGCTATAGATAGGAAGATGGGGGGTGTCTTGGGGAAGGAGCCTTCAGTGCCAAGTCCCTCTTCTGCCCCCATGAAAATCATCCCCAACCCCATCCATTCTAGTTAAATGTGCGTAGGGTGATAGGGTTTGTTTTAAACGGATAAAAAGATCTGTGCTGCTCATTATCAAAATCCAAGTGAAAGTGAGGATCTCCAGCGCCTGGAACCGCCCGAAAATGCGATGCATGGAGGCCAAAAATGTCCGAAGGGTGGGAGCGGGTGGGCGGGACTACATTCGGAGTATAAGACACACCCAGATTTTCACCCTCTTTTTGGGGGGGGGGGAAAGGTGCATCTTATACTCCAAAAAATACGGTAAGTGTTCCAACTGCCAGGAAATTTTCCTTATTTCTAGACTGGGTCTCTCCTAGACTGGGGGTGTCAAACTCAAGGTCTGGGGGCTGAATCTGGCCCGTGGGTTGCTTAGATCTGGCCCATGGGACAACCCTGGAAACAGCAAAGGACCGGCCCACAGTGTCTCCGCCAGCGGAAATGGAGCTCGGGAAGGCCGCGGGCAACCCTCATGACCTCCATTTTTCCTGGCAGAGAGTTGCAGGAAGCCGCCACAGCCGGAAACAGAGCTTAGAAGGGCCGCACATGGCCCACCGGGCTCCGTTTCGCTGGCAGAGGGTTGCAGGAGGCCATCACAGCCAGAAATGGAGTTTGGAAGCCCATTTTCTCTGGCAGAGCACTCGGATCACCACAGGTGCCCCTGACACAGTGATGTGAAGCTGGCCATGCCCACCCCAGCCCCCTGAGGTCAATCATAACCATGATGCGGCCCTCAATGAAATCGAGTTTGACACCCCTATCCTAGACCCAGGAGAGGTCTAGTTTCATCCATTGCTTCTTGTTCTGCCTTCAGGTGCTTTGTGGCAGCTCCTTAGATATTGGAATATTGACCCTAGTCCTTCTTTTCATTAAACTGTACATACCCAATCATATGTTTTAGCTCTAATCATCTTTGTTGCTGCTTTTTGCACTCTTTCTAGAATGCATCTGCTTGTAGTGACTAAAACTTGATGCAATATTCCACATGTGGTCTTACCTAGGCACTATAAAGTGGTACTAACACAAGAAATACTAGCCAAAGCAGGAAAAGAGTACACATCACTAAAATCACCTGTCACTATTAGGGCTAAATATGAGTGTTCCCAATGGATTTAGAGCTGTAGTTTTTCAGGTTATCCCAGAAGATATTGCTGAAGCAGAGCCAGGAAGGAGTTAAACATTAACCATGCTAATGAAATTTAGACCTTCTGGATAGGTAAACTAAAGGATCGCAAGTTCAACAAGAGAGTTGACTAAAATTTGTGTAGCTACAATATAACATTTTAAAATGATAAATGAATTTTTGAGACTTATATTGATGTGGCCAAAAGTATTGAAACTCTTGACTTATTCCCAAAAAATCCCAATTTGCTCTAAAATAAGTTGAAACTAACACAGGTAAATGTCATCCACTGTTCCATAGTGCAGAGACTTTGCTTTTTCCTCCCTGGACATAGCTCCAAGAGAAAAATTGACCCCAGATTGAAGAATAGTTTCAATGATTGAGCAAGAAAAAAGATCAAAAAGATCCTGGCTAATCTCCAAGATCAAGATGTAACAGGTTACACTATACATTTCCATCTGGCTTAAAGTAGCTTCCATGGTGGAAGACCCCACTTTTGATAGACATAAAAGAGCCACATTGGAGATTCCTAAAAGGCATGTTGACAGAACACAGTCCTTCTGGGAGACTGATTTTTGGACAGACAAAATAAAATTAGAACTATTTAGTAAGTCACAACGGATATGTTCAAAGAAGAAAAAAACAACGCTTTTAAAGAAAAGAATGCCATCCTTAATGTGAAACGTATAGAAAGCTCCATAATGTTATGGGGTTGCTTTGTTGCCTCTGGCACTGAGTGCCTTGAATCTGTGCTAAAACACAATGAAATCAGAAGATTATCAAAGCATTCTGGAGCGAAATATAATACCTAGTGTTAGAAAACTCTGTCTCAGTTTCAGGTCATGGGCCCTCCAGTAACATAATGACCCAAAGCATACATTTAAGAGAAGCCAAAAATGAAAACCAACATTGGATTGTTTTAATGTGGCCTGTTATGAATTCTGATCTGGATCCAATAGACCAACTATGAAAAGAGCTGAAACTCACTGTTGGGAGAAGGAATCCTCTGAATATAAGAAAAGTGGAATAATTTGCTCAAGAATGGGTCAAATTGCCAGATGAGAAGTGAAGTCTCCTTCAGAGCTGCAGAAAGCACTTGATTGTAGTTATTGCCTCAAAAGGAGGTGCTACAAAATATTAGGTTAGGGTTATCAATAATTATGCGTCCATGCCATTGTTTCTTTGTTTACAAGAAACTTACATAATACTGATGATTTATATCTCAACTTTTTACCTAGCAGGTATTCAATAATATTTTCCTATAATACAGGAACTGTATAGTAATGATATAGGAAGATATTTGTTAATGCATAATATATATATCTTTTAGCTCATTTATATGATGATATATCTTTGTATATGTGCAGCTGAGATAGTTAGAACTTACGCAATTTAATTTATCTTTGTCTCGAAGATAAAGAAGTCAGTTCTTGTCATCTCTATTTCTAAATTCCAATTTCATTTTGGATTTGAGGAGACCTTAGCTGGCTTTCAGAATTGAAAACAATGGTTGGAAATTACTTTGCTGCCGTTTTCCTCCAAGCTATGCTTTCTAATTCTATGATACAGGGGGAAAAACTATTTTGATTTTGTTCAAAACTAGAAAGTAGAATATGTATGGCTGGGGTGGGGTGGGGGGGCAAATATAAAATTAGAAAGTGTATTCAAATTGCCAAATCATGGTTTAGTTGTTAGGAAATTTTGTATGCGTGCGTATGTGTGTCTTTGAATCAGTTTTTGCCTCCTAGTGACCATCTGAAGAAGTCCTTGGAGTTTTCTTAGCAAGATTTTATGAACTGGTTTTCAATTGCCTCCTTCCTAGGGCTGAGAGAAAGTAACTCACCCAAGATCTTTAGGCTTCATGCCTAAAGTAGGACTAGAACTCGCAATCACCCAGTTTATAGCCTGATGCCTTGACCACTGCACCAAACCGAATTTCATTATGAACATATTATATTTGCTTTATTCAAATCACACTGGGTCTTTGTTTCCAGTCGCAGTACAAGTATTAAATAGCAATGGTTATCATGAACGGGAACCCTGGTGCCTGATGGAATGCATGTTCTATATTTTCACATCAATATCCTAAGATTATATTTAGAATCATGGTTTTAGTACAGTGTTGTGCTTAGTTGCAAAAATGACTACCCAGATGCAGGCCTTACAGTTTACCACCCTGAGTTGCTAGTTCAATATAAGTGACTTAAATAAATAAATAAATTACAAAATTAATATCTCTCTGGGATATGCATAGAAATATATCCAAAATCAATCAATTTGAAAACAAGAATCATTAGTTAATATAATAATATGCTAATTATGAAATAGATAGAAACATTACAAATATTCCAGCTGTTGCTTTTATTGTTCTTATTATATATAATATATTTTATTATTCATTTTAATAAATCTTAATTTTTATTTTGGTTTTTGTGTATGGTGTAAATTGCGATAGGAATATCTAAATTAGAATGGCAGCATCAATAATTTAAAAATAAATGTAAAATTCTGATATTTGTGGTTTGTTTACTTTTAACATTGTACATCAATGGTTTGTTCAGCAAGTCATGGTTATTAAAATCATGGATTAGCATTAACTCTAAATGCAGCCTGTTAGACAAGTTTAAGAGGAAAATGTACGCTTTACGTCAGTGGTTCTCAGCTGGTAGTTTGCAGAGTTAAGTCTTGGTGGTCCGTGGTTACAAAGGATATTTAAAGGGGGTCCATGGTGAAGAAAAGGTTGACAACCACTGCGCTCTGTACTTGGAATTATTATATAATATTGTAACAGTGCTATTTGTACGGTGTGGTGATGTAAGCTCTAGTCCAGATGGAATCCAGTATGCTGATGTTTTAAAAGCAGCTGACATAACGAGGGGAAAGGAAAGAGTTGTCATGTTAAAAGGATCATCAATAAGTAACAAGTTTGTTTGTGCTGAGGCAATATTGCCCCCATTCTCATATCAATGGGTACCAGATCTAGGATAAAGCATATATATACCCTTGCGTTCAAAGGACTGCATAACCTTGCTAATGGAACAATAACATGCTAAACTTCACAGAACAGTTTATAAAAAGAAAAAAGAATATTAAGCAAGGTGCTTTTTACTCAGGGTCTGCTGCAATTGCCTTTGTCAACTTTAGCAACTAGTCAGGTATTTTCCAACTCTATTCATGTTTTGCTAAAGTCAGAATTAGGGTGGTTGGGCCCTAGGTTAGTCCTACAGAGTTGTCTTCCTGAAATATAGAGATCTTGACCAGTGGTGGGTTTCAAATTTTTTTTACTACCGGTTCTATGGGCGTGGCTTGGTGGGCATGACATGGCTTGGTGGGCGTGGCAGGGGAAGGATACTGTAAAATTTCCATTCCCTTCCCACTGCAGGGGAAGGATACTGCAAAATTCCCATTTCGTTCCGATCAGATGGGATTTGGGAGGCAGGGAATAGATAGGGGCGGGGCCAGTCAGAATTTTTACAACCGGTTCTCCGAACTACTCAAAAATTTTGCTACCGGTTCTGCGGAACTGGTCAGATCCTGCTGAAACCCACCTCTGATCTTGACCCCTCAGTATGCCAATACAACACAGCTAAAATTCTCTGAACTGGAAAGTAAATAATCTTTGCACAAACATTAATATTGCAGGCCACCCAGACTGATAACACTCTTAAATACATTTATCTATCCAAGTTTGTTTAGATTATTACTTTTTGGAGCTATGATACTAATCAGACAGTGCAGAAAGTTGTTAAGGTATATGGTAAAGAATGGCATTAATGCCTTCTGGCTGTACAATCAAAACTACTCTATTTCATAGATAGTGTTCAAAATCACTGTCTCCAATTTTCTTTTAGGATATCCACAATAGGAATTTGATCTGAGAAGCTTATTCATCATCCATCTGGACTGTGATCTTTCTCCCAGCTAAACAACTTGTGGGGAGAGAGAATTTTCCCCCAAATTAGGGAAGCAGTTTGGTGTAGCAATTAAGGCGCTAGCCTAGAAACCAGGAGGTTGTGAGTTCCAGTCCCACTTTAGGTATGCAAAACGCCTGGGTGACTGTGCCAGCCACCGTCTCTCAACCCAACACGCTTTGGGTGGTCGTTGTTGTGGGGAAAATAGGAGGAGGAAAGCGTATTGGCATGTTTGCCATTTTAAGTTGCATATCTTTTTAAAAAGGCAGGATAAAAATCTAAACAAGAATAGCTATTACCATTTTTTAATACCAAATAGCCTTAGTATCTTCTAAACATTAGCAATGAAGTGCAGCAGAATTTTCTCTGAAATTTATGTCAAAGAATGAGATCTGCTTTCTTTATAGCAGGAAGAAATATTCTCGGTGTTCTGAGAAATGTGAAAAATATATTATTTTAAAATTATGAATTTTTTTTATCATCCTCTGCAGAGTATTGGGAAGGGGTCTTTGTGGTGTATAGACCCAGAATATAGACAAAATCTTATCCAGGCTTTGAAAAAGACACCCTATCACCCATATTCCCATGTGTTCAGCACACCTCCAGCATCTCCTCAGGCATATCAAAGGTAAGAAAACTTGAACGTATTTTTATATAAACATGGCAAAGTCTGTAAATCAGCTGTGTACTGACTTCAAGTTTGCAAGTCAATTCATCTGTTCAAATATGTTAAATCTAGAAGGAAAGCATACATGCAATTTTTAAATAAGTAAAATATAACTAATGTGTTAGGGGCCAAAGTAGGAATGAGCAACCTGCATCCAATGAATGGCATGTACTGATGTACAGACTGATAATTTATTTCCTTCTTATTGTCCACTACTGTAAAAATCAAAATCCAGATCCATTTTTAAAAAACATTTAGCGGTTAAAGGTAAAGGTTCCCCTCGCACATATGTGCTAGTCGTTCCCGACTCTAGGGGGCGGTGCTCATGTCCATTACAAAGCTGAAGAGCCAAAAGTGTCCGAAGACGTCTTGATGGTCATGTGGCCGGCATGACTAAATGCCAAAGGCACACAGAACACTGTTACCTTCCCACCAAAGGTGGTCCCTATTTTTCTACTTGCATTTTTTACGTGCTTTCGAACTGCTAGGTTGGCAGAAGGTGGGACAAGTAACGGGAGTTCACCCTGTTACGCGGCACTAGGGATTCGAATCGCTGAACTGCCAACCTTTTGATCGACAGACTCAGCGTCTTAACCACTGAGCCACCGCATCCCAAAGATTTAGCGGTTACCTTACCATATAAGCTTTAGAATGTATTTAAAAGAATAAAATAGCTATTGGCCTCACAATTCTAAGGTATCTCCATACAAACAGTAGGCAAAAATATTGCCCTGCTTTTGCCCCAAAGGTACTTTTTCAAAAAACAACTGGACTTTGTTTTTCCTTGAAGACTTTTTGCATGTGAATGCAAAAAAAAAAAAAAGAAAGAAAGAAATCAAAACATCTTCAAGGAAAAACAAATCTAGTTGCCTTTTTAAAAAACCACCTTTGGGACAACCATGATCTGGATGACTGAGAATCTCCATAGACATACTGTCCTGCTTATGACAACCTCCAAGACACAAATTTAAAAAAAAATAAAATGTTGGGGCTTGCACTCATATCAAATGTTGTTCCCACCAATTGATGTTCAGAGTAAGGCCTATTCAGCATTTTTCTTTGAGTGTATCCAACTACCTGATTACATTGAGTGGTCCTCTCAAAACTATGTGATAATCAACAAAAACTAAAGCCTGCCAATCCCAGTCATGAATAGTTACATTAATTATAAAAAAAGGTAGGTTCCCACCTGTTGCCAGACCATAGGCATTCTTACAGCCCTAGTTTGTAATATAGAATTTCTTACCAGTTTTGATGAAAGTCACATGTCCGCTGCAATTAATTACTCTAAGTTGCATTGCTTCTGTGATTATTACCAAAAATCTCTGTCCTCTGTCCTTGGGTTAGAAGCTGTGAAGTATGAGAAAAGATTCCAGCTTTTCATATTATGCTTTCATGAGTGGATAGATTGCTGCCGAATCCTTGTTTCTAACGCTATGTTTGGAAGATTGCCTCATATAAACTTTGGCTTCCAGGTGATGAAAGTATGTGTTTTGTTTTTTTAAACTGCTGCTGTTGTGGTTACCTGCTCTGGAAAGCAAATGTGAGCAATTATGTTAGTTGCCATAGTGCTTTTCTGTTTGGTAAAAGGGTCAGTCAGGTCTGGTAACTTCAAAATGGCAGGAAATAAAAAACCTTCATGGATGAGTTTGCCTTTTTGTCGTACTGCAGTGGAAAAAGGGTACGGCAGATGTAAAACCTGCCACATTTCAAATCTGCTTGAAAATATATGATTTGTTACAGGAAGTTTGGAATCCATAATTGCTGCAGCACTTAGCATGATGTTAGATAGCTATAAATAATAAATGTTTAGTGAAATCTGTATAAAATAGAGCCATGGCTTCATTTTTTTCCTTAAGTACAGACATTAGTTACACAAATGATTGTCTGATAGCAATTTTTAAATGCTTACTAAGATTGAGATTTGGGAGTGCAGTTGCACCCTTTAGTTATAATACTCCTTTAAGAAGTGGCAACTTGCAATGTAATTTCATTCTGGTAATTCTAATAAAGTGCCTGAGCATCTCTGCTGAGCCGTGCGTTCCATCACATGGCCCAAACAATCAATCTTCAGGCAGAGATTGGGAAGAACAGCTGGGCTTTTGCAGGCAACGGCTGTATGTCTGCCCTTGCTAGGCGATTAGCGTGATGGTAACCATAGTAACTAGAAGGCCTCCATAGCAACGCATAGCTGAGACAGGTGCAGTTACATCACAAGGCTGTTTGTTGCCTGGCAAAAGGACAGGCCATTAGTACTAAGACATGCACTGTTGCCTTGGTAACAGATAACCTTACATAGAAACTACAGTGGGTTTGAACATTTTATCATCCTGATTAAAAAAAGGGGGGGGGAGAGACATTTCATCTTCTTTTCCTTATTTTTAATTTAATTAATAAGAACTCTTTATCTATGGTCATTTGAAGTTATAAAATGTTTTGTTGTAGTAAAAAAAATGAAAGAATAAAGAACAGCAATTGAAAGTTTTTGATAGCTATAGCAGCTTAAGAATTGATAATAACTTAAACACATTAAAATTCTAATCTACATTGTCTTCCTGATCAGTGAATTCTATAAGGGAAAAAATATTTGGTTTATGCTTCATTCTGTATTATTTATGTATGAATTAGGAAGCAGATTCGTTCTCCAAATGTGCTGGAATACAACTCAATAATTCAACTAAATCCAGAGATTCACTGGCTTGGAATTTTGGGAATTATGAGCTGCTGCATTTGGAACCAGATTGGAGGAAGGCTGAGCTAGCTAAATATTTTGTAACTTGGCTCGCAAACATACTGGGCGACATTATATGCTTCAGCAACAATAACCCTCTTCCGCAAAGCTCTTGTTATGTGCCATTCAAATATTTATTTTGATTTTTTTCCCATTAACGGCAGAATACAATTGGATATGCGAGAGAAAGCTTCAGATAGTCTATGATGAAGGGCCATTTTGTCTTTGCCAGTGTACTATAGATACCATACTTGGTATTATCTCAGTTCTTAGATGCAGTAGAGTAGCAGTAATGGGTTAGAAACAGTGTATCCCTCCCCATCCTACTAGTTCTGAATGTTGTAGTTTCATTCTACTTTTTAGTATGGGAAAAGAATGGAATTCAAACAATGTGACCCTGACTCTATACACAGGTTTTCTATGTTTATTTGTCTAGGTTTGACAATATGTTTCAAAACAGCATTTTAATGTGTTTCAGAATTACTGTCATTGAGACAACTGACATAATGCATTTTACGGCAAAGCAAATATAGCTTTATTTAAAAGCTATACATATCAGCATATTTACATTCTTAGAGAAGAAAACAATGTGGTTAAAATCAGTTCAGTTAAGGAATATTTGCTGATACATTAATCTAAACATTCAATTATTGCTTGAAGTTTCTTGGCCAGGCAGATCTGAGGAAATGACATGTATCAAGTCTGGGTCCACAAAGTTTTCTCGAGGGCCAAACATCTGTGACAACATTTACTCAAAAAACAGAGAGGAAGTTGTGCTCCATTCTAGTCATACTCCAGACTGGAACTTGCCCTCTTCCAGGATACTCTATTTCCTGGCTCTTTTGTAGCTTCCCAATTGGGTGAAATGCTCCCAGTTCAGACTGGATCACCTGATCCGGTAGTGATGGCAGCGGGTGGTTCGGAAAACCGGTAGCAAAAATCCCTGCCCCCCCCCCCCCATGCCCAGCTCAGCTGCACGATCATCAGAGGCTTTTTAAAAAAAAAAACATTTAAAAGCATTTTTTCTATAACCTCTTCGGCCGAAAAAATGCTTTTAAAAGTAAAAAAAAAGAGCCTCTGATGATCACGTGGCTCAGCTGGGATTGTCAGAGATTTTTCAAAGCATTTTTTTTACCACCTCTTCAGCCAAGAGGTTGCAGAAAAAAAATGCTTTGAAAGTTGCCTGATCGTCAGAGAGGCTTTTCAAAGCATTTTTTAAAAAGCCTCTCTGATGATCCCGGTTGAGTTGCCTGATCGGCAGAGTCTTTTCAAAGCATTAGAAAAAATGCTTTGAAAAGTTAAAAAAAAAAAAAGTTGGCCACGCCCACCAAGTCACATTACATACCCACCCACCAAGCCACGCCCACAGAACCAGTAGTAACAATTTTTACATTTCACCCCATTCCCAATCCTTCACAATTAAATACTGTAAATTTCGTGGTTTTAGGTACCCCATTAAATACTTTCTCCCACCTTTGCAAAGCTCAAATTAGTTGAGCCTATCTTGGTATGTGTCATTTTGAATATTTAACAAACAGTATTTGAAAATTTGAGGTTGGTATAAATGATAGCAATTCTGTAGTGTCCATGTCTAGGTAATCACTTTACTTTTATGACTGTAGTGCTAGTATAGAAAATATTACCTAACTTCTAGCTGATACTTGTTGCAATGAATAATAGATAACATTCCACTTTGATGTTTAAATTTATAAAAAAAATATAGCCTTTAAAGAGCTGAAATAATAGTTTATTAAACAACTGAAGTGAATTTTTCTATAAGAAAAATGAGAATGGAGATGTAGTTTTTTTACCTGGATAGAAATTACTTTCATTTGTTTCTTACAATACTATAGGACCTTTGACTTGTATGGTAAAGTTGTCAAAAAAAATCTGTCTTTAAACTAAAGACATAGGTATTCTCTGAAGCTGACAAGAATCTGCATCTGATTCTTCCTATGCAATATATTAAAAGCAATAATTTAAGTTTCTGCATCTTTGTGTAGTTCTTTTTTAGTTTTGGACTGTACAGTATACTTTTTTGTTCATTAAAAGTACAATAATCATGTTGATCTATAAGAAAAAACCCAACAGCCACAATAGACTAATATCTTTCTGAAAACTAACCAGAATCTATATTTCTAAGAATTTGTTTAGTTGTCATAAGACTATGGCACTGTGTTTTGTTTGGAAATATGCCAAACTCCCAATAACAAAATTCAAAGTTTAGCTGAGGAGTTAAGAGTAGGAGCTAAAATTGCTGGTGAATAGCATCCTTATGTGTTTCCTTCTGGTAAATGTATGCTATGTGATTGGCTGTGCCCGTTGTGTTAAATCATTTGTGAAAGAATAATCATAAATGTTCCAAATGTATCCATTGTCTCAAGAAGATTGGGAAATTTGGGTGACAAGTAGCAGTTGAAGGGAAAAAATATCTGATCTTTCCAGCTCTGAAAACACGGAGGCCTTAGTCCCTCCTGGTTAATATTGTAATTTTTCTGCATTCAACTTTGTTGGAAGTATTTTGAGGAAGATAAATTGGGGGAAAAAGTTTTAAAAATTAAAGTCTTTTTTTCCCTCTCACCTGGGAAGCTTAATCAGTTCTTATTTAAAATACCAATAAAGCATTTGAAGTAGAGTATTGGATTAGCTCATGAATACAAAATACACATTGCTGAAACTGTTCCTATTATATAAACTATTGGGAGGTCATTACAAGGCGCTGTTTGAAGTTGAAAGCACTTCATGAAATACTACCTGCAATTTCTTAAATAATGGTTTTGCATATATATGTACCTGAAGCATTCATTCCGTTCAGATTCTCTGTTGTTGGAAACCTGCAGAACTAGTTTTCAGAAGTGACTGAAATCTCCAAAAGAGAAAGCAGATTCTCTCTTGCAAGTCAGCATTTTGTAATAAGACTGTGATTTTACGTGAACAGATGCTATCTTCAAGGAGAAATCAAATGTCAGCATTCCACTGCATTCCCCAAAAGCTGGATATTGCTACATAGTTCAAACTACAAGCAGAATGGCTTTAACTCTTCCAGTAATAAAAAGCCTCTAGGGGGTTGGATTAAGAGAAGGAATTAGAAGATTTATACAGCTTGTCTGGCAGGAAACCACAGAGGGAAAGTGACCCACTGTTCATGTCTTTCAAACCTTGGAAAGAATTGCATTTGCCGAGTTTGTCACACAGTGTTTTAGAGCTTATTCTACTCAGTGCTGTTGCTGTGGTGCACATATTCTTTTTCAGTTACCTGGGATCTGGGTGTAGTATGACCCAAATATTGCAAGCTTCATCTGGTTTAATGTATGTTGTAATCTGAATGCAGTGCTGCTTAGGTGTTGATTGCAATGGCTGTCTGTATTTTATATAAAATTCCATTGCTATCAGGACATGCCAACTTTGGCCAGCTTTTCTTTTTGTATTATTTTGCTGATTCAACATCAATTTTCTTTATCAGAATAATCATCTTTCATATACAAAATCAATAAAAAAATAGAAGATATTTCCTGTAGGACTTTATTTTCTTATTTTTCCTTAAGTAGAATTTTAAAAATATAAAGCAGGGTTGGACTAGTTAGTATTTGATGGGAAATCCTAAATCTTTGGGGTAGATTGGAAAGTTTAAAAAAATCCTGAAAGAAAACTAAAGGTAAATCAGCCTCATATTCTTGCCAATATAATTGCAGGGGCTTTCCTTGCAACTGTGTCTCGAAGCATAGAACCACAAAAGCACATATTTTTAAAAAAATCAGAAGAACAAAATGCTTGTTTATTGATGGTACATATATACGATTCAAGGAAAAAGTATGTATCTCTTTTGGATTTTCTGAATTTTTTCTTAATTTTTGGCACTTAATGTTATCAGAGTTTCACAGGGGTTTCTTGATGTCTAAAGAGAATTGGATCCTGCTGATATCTGACCAGAGTCTTAGAAACGAAGAAATAAATAGTTGTTTCATTTGACTAAACAGAGTAATCCAAATGTAGTATGCAACTGTTAAAAAAATAAACTTTCCTGTAGATTTAGTCATTGATTGTACCATCTTTAGCAGCCATAAATGCAACAAAATATTTCCTGTAATTGTTTATCACTCTCTCATATCTTTGTAGGAATACTGGCTAATTTGTCTATAGCAAATTGTTTGTGGGATTCCTAAAATGAACTGCCATGATTTTTCTATGAGGTTTTGGTGTACAGTTTGACTTAGCTATCTCAGACAAGCTCCAATGTTATACTTAGTGAGTTACGGCTTCTGCCTTAATGAATTCCAGTTTTACTTAGCACACTTAGATGCAGTAGTTAAGTGAGCTATCATGTAACTGTGACTTGTTACTTTCTCTGCTGACTTCACCATTGATTCTACTTGTAGGAAGTTGGCTGTCAAGTTCAAAAATGACAGTCACATAGCCAGAAGACTGTCACAGGTTGTGAAATGCCCAAATCTCAATCATGTCATTATGGGGACACTGCAAGGTTGTAAGTGTGAGAACCAGTTGTAAAGTTACTTTTTCCAGACTCGCTACTCCGACAATCCACGCATGGGTATTAACTTCTTGCTTTGCTAGAGACTGAGTGTAACAATTTTTTCCATTGGTGTAGCCACGCCCCCTGCTCCTGCTCTTCAGTCTTTTCACTCAGTCTAGCTGAAGAGACTTAAGTTGCATTTCTCTGACTTTGTCAGTTTCCTAAGGGAAATTGTCAAGCAGTCATAACTTCAAATAGTAGCTAAACAGGACAATTGTTAAAGATGACTGGGGGGCTGAAGGCTAAAACATATGAAAAATGTTTGCAGGAATTGAGTATGTCTAGTCTAATGAAAAGAAGAACTGGGGTGACATAATAGCAATGTTCCAATATTTGAGAAGTTGCTATAAAGAAGAGGATGGTCAACCTATTTTCCAAACCATTCAAAGGCAAGAAGCAATAGATGGAAACTGAACAAAGAGAGAAGCAATCTAGAACTAAAGAAATTTCCTGACAATAAAAACAATCAACCAGTGGAATGGTTTGCCTTCAGAAATTGTGGGTGCTCCACCTCAAAGGCTTTTAAGAAAGGATTGGACAACCATTTGTCTAAAATGGTATATGGGGTTGGACTAGAAGACCTCCAAGGTCCCTCTTAGTCCCTCTGTTATTCTATTAAACAAGGCCTACCTGTACATTTCATTATGGCAGGGTCATGAATGCCGACTTTAGCTAAGACAAGAAAAACCTGTAGGTATTTAGATATTGTTCTTGAATTCTTTGTGAATGCTTGGACGATTTAATGCTATGCTTTTGTAGTGAATTTATTATGACTACCATTCTTGAAAAGATATACTATGGTCCCAAGTTGTCCTCATTTCAGACAATTTATTTGTTGATTTTCTATTCATTGCAGTCAAGAAACACTTAGTCATTTAAAATATAAAATATACTTGGTATTAGACTGGATTCGTGGCGCTTCAAAACTTTATAAATAGTTTTCTAACCTTTTCCAGACTAAAGGGCATTATTATTTTCTCCTGAGATTTTCAGGAATTTCTTTTGAGTATAGTATGATATAGATCTAGAATGTGTGTTTGTGATAGAGGGAACAAAATTTGTGAGACTGATACGAAGTAATGGTGGCCCAATTCAAACAGCCACTTTTACAGCTAGTTCTACTTATGATAACTTATAAGTTTAATTGAACTGATTGAAGGAACAGAGCAATTAATATTTTTTCACACTGCAATATAACATGCTGGATAGCTTTATTTATGAAACAAGAACTGATTTTGGTATTGTTTGTTCACTTATATGTGCTTTGCACATTATAATTTTAATCATAATTTTAATTTTTAATCATAATTTTATAAATTTAAATTTTATACATATTTTATATTTAATGATATTTATATTTTTATCTTACTGTACATGAGTTTTAGTAGTATAGACATAAAGTTGCAAATCAAGAGACAAGAGTGTGGAGTGTGTACTTCATTTTCATGCCAAGTTTGCAGTTTTTAATATCAGGAGAAAGCTAGGATTATCTCTGAAACTGTTGGAATAAGACCAAGAAAGTAGCTCTTCATATCACATGTAATAAACTAATGAAATTTCCAACCAGAAAATAAGGTTATGGCTGTGCTCTTTGATAGCTTTCAAGAAGTGTTAGGTTAATATATGGAAGACAAGCATTTTGATGCTTTTAATTTTTAATTTTGAGAGCATAACTTCTTTTGAGTCACAATAGTATACATCTAAAAAGCAAAGAAGAAGGCAATTGCTTCCACATTGTAATAGTGAGCTTCCCATAGTTGTATCTAGGAAGCTAAGCTTATCTATCAGGACTCTATTTTTTCATGTAGATGTATTTTTATATATCCTTGTATATCAGAGCATGTGTTTTCAAAACTTTTTCCAAGCTTTTCTTAACTACAATGCTCTGTATCATGATCAATTCACCTAAAATATTTCCCTACATGCTTTTGAATATTTATTAATAATAAAGGTAGATGTTGATTTATGACCGGTTACTTAATTACCATTAGAAGTTATAACAGACTCAACAAAAGTTACTTACAGCACATCCCCAAAGTTAGGACTGCCATCATCACTATTGCCCTGTGGGTTACATGATCACATTATTCAGTGATTGGCAACCAGTTCACATTTATGATAGACAAACGAATGTAATGTGCTTGTTGACCACTGCCCTTGGACACTTAAGAAATTCTGCTTATTCAAAGAATTGAATGGAAATTTATATACAGATTGGGTGTCTGCATACTGATTGTCCCTCACCACAAATTGTGAAATAAATGCTCTGTGAAACTTTATGAAAATAGCAATAGCATTTGGATTTATATACCACTCCATAGTGCTTTATATCACTCTCTGAGTGGTTTACAGAGTCAGTATATTTCCCCCAACAATCTGGGTCCTCATTTTACCAACCTTTTAAGGCTGGAAGGCTGAGTCAACCTTGAGCCCCCATCAGGATCAAACTCCAGGCTGTAGGCAGAGTTAACTTGCAATTCTGCATTATAATCACTGCGTCACCAAGATTAGAGACCAGAATAAATTGGATGAAGTCTAATAGTAGAATCCCAGCAATCGTTTCATTGAAGGAATTAAATCTCTCAAATATATGTAATTCCCAACATAAACAAAATATAGGAAACTGGTTCACATAGCCAGTCAGGGATTAGGGGAATTGTAATTCAAAGCATCTGCAGGCCTGTAGGTTGTCTATCTTTGCACTAGGGAAAAGATTTTCAACCTTTTTCATCTCATGACACCAATCCCATAGGAGAGACTTCTGGGTCTCAAAACCAAAATTCCATGAAATCACAGCTTAATGGAGCTTGGGAGGAAAAATGGAAACAGTCCACCCCAGTGATGTCATGGAGGTATATTTCTGGCTGATGCGGTATACATATAGACCTTTTGTAGTATACAATGTGCCACAGTACAGCCATTGAAAACCACTGCATTAGGGCAACTAAAGTATAATTCTTTCCAGATCCTGGCCTAGAATAGTAAGGTCATTAATTCTATTGAAAAACACTGATACTATTAGCTGTGTCACCATGGCAGAATAAAAAAGGACATGTCACATAATGACAGATGTTACTCCACTCTGTTGGTAAGCAGTTCATTACAGTTAAATGTGTGCAGCTCAGGGCAATATGTATGAATCTTCTCTCATGTAGAGGCAGATAAAGTTATAGCCCAAACGCATTGAACTCCATATCAAAGATTCAATTTCAGGGTCTCCTCAATGAACAGCAACTGTTAAGCAGAAATGACCTTTTCAATAGATTTTAATCTCTCTTTCAGTGAAGTACTCATAACTTCTTCAAACAGGGTATTTTATCTTACACTTAACCAGATTTTATGATCTATTTTGGTTCTCACATTCCTTGTTGATTGTGTCAAATTAGCAATTTAGGGTTTTGCGTTAACCAAATTAAGATCCCCATTTAGCCATGAAGCTCACTAAATAGTATGGTGCCAGTTGCATTTTTGTAACCTAATCTGTTTCTGAGATGTTTACAAGAATAGAAATGGAAAGGGATGACTTTTTGAAGAGGCATTCTGCTATAAGCATAGAAAAAAGTTAAAAGCTAAAGAAAATATGCACATTTCTAAAGTTTTTTTTTACTTTCTACTTTTCTAATCTTGCCAAGTAGAGCATTACATCATTATTCTCCTTCTTCTTACCAGTGAGAAGTTGTCTACTTTGTCCCAGCCGCACACATCTACCTCTACATTTAATTTAGATTCAAAACCACTTGATAAATGCTGTTACTGTTTTGTCTTTGGAAAAGCAGCAGAGGTTAAAAAGCAAATATTTGACCCATTAATAAAATTGAGTTGTGCATAGCAGCAAGTAAGTCCTTTTCCGTTGTCCTCTATGCTGAAAATGCAAATAGCCAAAACATTCTTCCCTTCTTCAAGTTCTTAATTGACAGTGAAACATGTCTCTGTAAAACCTTGGTGCTCAATCAATTAAAAAAAATACTTTCTGCTGATTATTAAATTACACCCACAGGGAAGCGAGGTGTTATAGATCCTGCTCTTCTCTGGGCATTCAACAACATTGAAAAGGAAAAGAATACAAATGGCAAAACAAAGTAGTCCTGGCACCAATTAGTCTTGAGATTGTTTAAAGTGGATTGAAATTTGAAGGCCAAAAAAGAGTAGGAAGTGGAGCAGAAGGTCATGAAAAGTGGCTATGAATCTTATAAAGAGCTTTTCTTTTGTTAAGAATAATTCAACAGTTTTGTTCAAACTAATGAGCCAATTCAGTTTGGAAAACTTGTGAGATCATTGTCCTGTGAATTTGGAGGTGCAGCTGATCCTTATAAATGCTAAATGTACTTCTATGAAACAGTCTTGATGATACAGTTTGGGTGGTACTATGATGACCCCCAGATATGTGTGTGTCAGCTCTTGTATGTGACAATTTCTCGCATAGTGTTGCCCACTAGATGTCTTTTTTTAAAAAAAATTGATTTATATGCCGCCCTTCTCTGGAGACTCAGGGCGGCTTACAATGCGCTAAGCAATAGCCTTCATACTTTTGTATATTTATACAAAGTCAGCTTATTGCCCCCACAAACTGGGTCCTCAATTTACCTACCTTAGAAAGGATGGAAGGCTGAGTCAACCTTGAGCCTGGTGAGATTCGAACCTGCAATAATAATAATTAAAGTGGTGCTTTAAACCACTGTACTACCAATGTCATGAGCTTTTAATGCAATATTCAGGGATGGTGAATGGATGGTACAATCTAGGAATGAAAATCTTTGTCTCAGAGATCTAATCCTAGGTACAAGAATTACCCATCTGGTCTGTGATACTTTTAGTGAGGAACAACTGCCCAAGGCCCATCCTCCATAATTGCTCTATACATTGTCCCTTTTATTTGAGACTATAGCATGTATAAAGCAGAGGAGTGCTGACAGAATTAGGTCATCTTTGTCTCTGTCTTTCCCAATGCAGGCAAACAGTGGGACAGAGATAAAACTAGCTGGAGTTCATCTAGTCAGCACACCTGAAGGACTACAAGGAGTATTGGGTCTCTTCATCCTGTCATGTCATTCCCTCTTCTCTTAGAACAGTGGAACATGAGAAAAAATAAGAATGTTTAAGAGCTTATATATATATATGTTCCTGATTCATCCAGTACACATCACTGAGAGAAGATGCCCATCAGACATTACTCTTCTCTCAGTGCTTGACAATATAAGGAGCAATGGGAGGCATCTGAGAAGGAAAGAATGACATTATGGAATAATGCTTAACTTGTCACATAGTACCCTTCAAGTCCTACTGTTTGACAACATTTGATCCATCAGGTCAAGTAGCAGAATGAGACCAGTACTCTCAGCCAAATCTGGTTGTCCCTCCCTACCATCGTTAAAAATTTCTGGAGGTCATCCACTGGAGAAGGCTAACTTACGACAAATATCTGAAGGGGACAGAGTTTGTCTATGTGTGGCTTCTTTTCTACCTGGAATCTTGCAAAAATTGGTCAAGGTCCCAGAAGGCTCCATGCATAATAATTTATGCACATAGAAGTTTATAGAAATTTTGCTTTATAAAGTTTACACCTCATATATAGATTTATGTAAAAAAAACTGTGATACCTTTCTATATGACCTATGCATATTCCATGTCTTGAGTTCTGCAAAAATATTAATTTTACAGATAGCCTTTCTTTCTAATTTCATATGTAACTTTGTTAACATTTAGAATAAAGTTTTCAAAACAATTAGCTTTAATAAATGAGGGAGCAAAAACCAATTATCTCTTTAGAATGTGGAAGAAGAATTTATATTCATCTTATCAAGGGGTTAGACTTTTTCCTGAAATAGAAGCATGCTGGAAATTGGGATGAGGAATTTGAAAAAGAGTATTTTCAAAGAAGTTGAAACATGGAAAATGAAAGTTACGTTCTCAGTGAATTACTTATAGTCATGTAATTAAATTGATTTATAATTGGAGTTTGTGAATATAATGAAAAAAGAAACTTTTTCCTGAGGATATAGCTCAATCTGAGTTTTGATGCACTTGTCCTTTAGACATAATTATATGTAAATAATTCAGATTTCAAACAGTATTTATAGATCACTACAGTTTCTTAAATTGACTTTGAAGTTTTTAATATAATTAGTTCTATTTTCCCATTGAAAATTTATTTTAGACAGTTGTCTGATTTTTGAAGACATTGATACTTTATAAAGACTATTTTTATTATTAAAATTGTGCACTAGCTTTGTTTTATAAACATTCAGTTGGCTTACAGTTGTAGAAATTTTATTTATAGATGAAATAAAATCAGAACCATGGAAATAATTGTTTATGATTATCCTAGTGTCTTACACAATGGGACTGAAGCATATATGCAACCCTGCTGTTCTTTTGTTCTTTGATCTGGCTGATACCTTTGCACTTTGTTTTTACAATGTTAGGAAAGGGGAAATTCACAAATAAAAAAATTGGTAAACAACTTAAATTGAGAGTAATGGAAATTAGTACTGATAGTGGAAAGTAATATGTGTCATAGATGTGGAAGATATTTTCGGTAACTTACTTAAGCAAAGCCTTATGATGCATAATAGTAGTTGGGGGAAGAGAGGAGAAGTAGATTAGTCGAGATGCTTGCATGATGTGCAGTATGACCCCTTTTTCTTTTTGGTATTTTACTAGTCATCTGAAGAATTTCAAGAAACAGAGAGAAAGTTGACCTCTTTTGCATTCATTATGGAAAGGTCAATGCTGCTTAATGAATTACTGCATTACCTTTGTAATTAGTGTCATTTGTCTTGGAAAACACTAATACAGTGCCTTGCCTTGAATTTAGTAGAAATAGACTTTTAACATTCTCAGCAGGCTGACATCAGTAATGAGTGTTAGAATAAATAAATCTAAATCTCTTTGTAGATGAAGACTGGTCATTCTTCTCTTCTAGTGAGATACATGTTGTATTTCATTGCAGACACTTGCCTAGGAATTCTGGAAGTTGGATTCTAGAACCTGGAAGGCAAATAGTGATTTTAAAAATAACTAGTATGGAAAATAGTCTTCTCATTTCATTTCCATCTCTGTATCAGGTCTCTGTATGTGTAGCATTCATTTTCATTTTAGTACAGAATTTCTCATTTTTGAGAAAGGACCCCAGATTTTATACATGTAGTCGTCAATTTACAACCATTCATTTAGTGACTTATCACCATTTTTCGCACTTATGTCTGCTACAACATCCCCATGGTCATGTGATCAAAATTTGGGCTCTTGGCAACTGGCATGCATTTATGATAGTTGCACTATCCCGAGGTCATGTAATCACAATTTGTAACTTTCCCAGCTGGCTTCTGACAGGCAAAATCAACAGGGAAGCCCAGTTTTGCTTAACGACCACATAATTCACTATACAACTGGAGTGATTCACTTTACAACTGTGGCAAAAAAGTCATAAAACAGGGCAAAACTCACGTAACAACTGCCTTGCTTAAGAATGGAAATGTTGTACTCACTTGTGGTTATAAGTTGAGGACTACCTATAAAGCAGATTTACAACAGATCAGTAGATCTAGACTAAGACAAAATATAAGTACGAAAGCACTTTGGTTTTGGATAGAAACTGGTGCTTATTTATATATTTAAAAAGTGAATATGCTGTATTTCTAAGCTGTAATTTTCCTAAAAATAGAAGATAAAATTCATAATAATTTAAATAATATTGGTCTATAAACTTCTGCTTAAGCAGAAAATATTTTCAGTGTGCAGTGTTAAATATACAGTTTAGGGGATTCCAATAAGTGTATGCATTCACATTTCCTGTTCTTATTTTCAATTTCATTTTTTTTTTTTTTTTTTTTAATTTGATTTATATGCCGCCCTTCTCCGGAGACTCAGGGCGGCTTACAATGCGCTAAGCAATAGCCTTCATACTTTTGTATATTTATACAAAGTCAGCTTATTGCCCCCACAAACTGGGTCCTCAATTTACCTACCTTAGAAAGGATGGAAGGCTGAGTCAACCTTGAGCCTTGGTGAGATTCGAACCTGCAATAATTGCAGGCAGCTGATGTTAATAACAGGGCTTTAGACCACTGTACTATCCAAGGCTCTTTTTTTGCATATTTCATATTCAGTAGGTTTTTCATTCATCTTTTAATGGAACATGTGAACTGGCTACAATAATATCATGCGAAATTATACATGTGGTTTCAAAAATAAGGTATATATGGCAATTTTCTAACCTGTAAAGCAAAAAAGAATAAAATAATTGTATTCACATTTTACAGCTTTTAATTCCTAGGTAAGAAAGCTTTTCAACTGGCAAGAGTTTTGCTTTATTAACTTACCAAGTCATCATAGTAGAACCTGTAAATTTATTAAATAACCCGAGAAACAGTAAAATTAAACGAGGATTTCAATGGATATATTCCACATACAGGTACTGGCCACCAGCACAAACAAAATGTCCCACTTCAGTTGGTTTCCTGCTGCTGTCAGGATTTTCAGCCCCAGAGCAGAAGGCAAGAGATGAGAAGGAGTCCTCTGGGCATTGGTAGTGGTTTGTGACCTTTCCTAGGGGCTTCCTCATTGACTTTCTGAGTACTCAGCAGGGAGAATTACAAAGGGTGATCACATGATCTCGGGGCAATCTTGGCAATCCATCATAAGTGCAAATGGGTTGCCAAGCACCCAGATTGCAATCACATGACCATGGGGGTGCTACAATGGCTGTAATATCAGGCACCAGTCGTAAGTCCCTTTATTCACTGCCATTGTTAACTTCAAAAGGCGTTGAATGAATGATAACAAATCAAGAACTACCTGTGTGTAAAAATATTGCTGCAAAAATATTGACAGTATTTGAAGAGAAATATTATTCTCTTCTGTGAAAAGCACACAAGACTATTCACATTACTCTGCAATTTTTCCAGTAAATAAATAAATGGTACATTCTTCTCATCTCTCTTCAGTTGATATATCTGATGCCTGACTACACATACTGTTTATATAGAATTGCTGCTTGATTCACAGGTAGTAAGCTGAAATAGGACTGTGATAACACATAAGCCAGCCCCCATCAATTTAGAAAAGTTTGCTAACTGCATTGCAAGAAAACGATGAATTGGTCATTCATGCCTTAGGACATTCAGATTAGATTAAAATGCTCTGCATGGGCTTGGTTTTTGACGAGTATTTTGAAATTACAGCTGGTTTTCTTTTAGAATAGTTGACTAGTCTGATGTGTTCCAGATATATTGAATATGTACATAGCTAACAAAGAGCTTCTACCTAGCAATGCATTGGCAAGGTATTTTGTTTCTGAAATTATGTGTGACCCCCCAAATATTTTGGGGTATGGCTTACAAAACACATTTTTTAGTGTTTTCCAAATGGGGGAAATTGTTGCATGTGTGAAAAGTAATCATATCAAGTATGGTTAAATTAACTTATTAATTACAAGTAAAGGTAAAGGCTCCCCTCGCACATATGTGGTAGTCATTTACAACTGTAGGGGGCGGTGCTCATCTCCGTTTCAAAGCCAAAGAGCCAGCGCTCTCCAAAGACGTCTCCATGGTCATGTGGCCGGCATGACTAAATGCCAAAGGAGCACAGAATGCTGTTAGCTTCCCACCAAAGGTGGTCCCTATTTTTCTACTTGCATTTTTTATGTGCTTTCGAACTGCTAGGTTGACAGAAACTGGGACAAGTAACGGGAGCTCACCCCGTTATGCGGCACTACGAATTCAAACCGCTGAACTGCCAACCTTTCGATTGACAAGCTCAACGTCTTAGCTACTGAGCCACCGCGTCCCATAATTACAAGTACATAATATTAAATCACATTTACCTATTTCTTTTCTTTACTCAAAGTTAATTTTATCTCACCATTCAAAACCATAAGGATAGCCATTTGGACTTAAATACTTAAGTGGTTCAAAATGGCAGTTTCCACTTGTGTATTCCTCTGACTTTGCTATCTGTTTTAAGAATATTGTTTCAACTAAAGTGCTAATACCAGGCTCTGAAATGTGCTTCTATCATCACCCATCAAAGACAAGAATTATACTAATTGTTGTTGATGATGATGATGATGAGCCTGAGCCTGGAGGACTTGATGGATATGGATCCTGATATGAGATACTTTAGTCTTTGTCTGTTGCCATTCTTATTTACATGTGAGGAATTTATATTGCCAAAAGAGCTCAGGGTTGTTGTTGTTGTTGTTGTTTTGAATTGCAGTGTGAAAAAAGAACGATGCTAATTAAAGCTTAAAGACCTCCATCCCCTAGATTTTTTCTAGAGAGAAAAAAAACCAAACAAACCCTATCAGTGATACTACACTTTCCACACACACCCCACCTCCATTTTTTCAAGTAAGATGCAGTTCAGACCTCACAAACCAAGCTGATTATTTGGATTTGAGACATTGGCCTGCAAATCGTTATCTTGTTCTGTTTAAAATGCAACCATAGTTAGATTGTCTAACTGGCCAGTTTTCTAAAATAGTACTTTTTCAGTCTTTGGAGGGTTTGTATTTTTATGAATAGCCATCTGATAATCTGTAGACAGCAGAGCTCTGGTATTTCTCTCCCACCCCCAATGCTTTTCTGCAGGAAAAAAATATATGAATCAGTTGCACTTGCCATACATTACCATCACCATGGTTTTTACATACCATTCCTGTAACACGATGCAAAGTATGTGTCTGTGGAATATAAAACACGATGCAAAGTATGTGTCTGTGGAATATAAACAGACTACAATCTGTTTGTCCAGTGAGCAGTTGGAAAGCTAGAAAAAATGAACATTAACAATGGAAGAGAAAAAGACTATCTTTAAACTCTGCTGCAGGATGTTTTATATATGACAGCTATTTTTTTAAAAACAATAAAGGTTGGTTTAATATCGTTTAGGTCAGGATTATGGAATGTGTGCATGTAGAATGGTGCCAGATGTCAAAAATGGGTAGTTAAAAAGCTTACTATTTTTTAAAAAATGTGTTACTAAGAAAATCTGACTAAATAGTTGCATGATCTAGTGTAGTATATATGAGGTAAAGAAAGCCTGAAACTCATATGCTTCCTCTGCTTCACTTTGGAAAATATCCAAAGTTAGCCTTTGCTGGTAAGCCACCCATAATTTGAATTAAAATGAGCAGCCTTAGAAATATTTAAAATTAAATAAATAATTTTTACTTTCATTTTAGTTAACTGCTGTTTTTCACATTCCTAGCATAAATCTTGTGGTTAAAGTTCAGTTTCAAATAAGTCGTAATCAATCCACTCGATTGCAGCATATTGGTTAAGCAGTTGGACTGGGACTAAGACTCAAGCTCAAGATCTGTCTCAGCCATAGCTCATTAGGTGACTCTGGGCCAGTTATAAGAACATAAACAGTGCTCTTCTGGATCAGACCTTTGGTCTATCACATACAGCAGCTTGTACTCACAGTGGCCACCTAAATTCACAAGGAAGCACACTTGTCTCTCACCAAGTGGCCTTCAGAGGTAGTCACAGTGCCATCAAGGCATGATCCTCATGACTTCCATTGATATGTTTACCCTTCTTTGAAGCTAGCTAAGGTGGTAACCAGCACCATTTCTCATGGTAGCAAATGCCAAAGTTTAATTACAGATGTTAAAAAATATATTTGCGCTACCTTACCCTAAAGCAGTGATGGCTAACCTTTTTGCCATCGTGTGCCAAAAGCTGGGGGAGTGTGGGGTAGTCACGGGTGCATGCGTGCCCACACCCATAATTCTAGGCGCCCTGCCCCCCCCATGCATGCGTGCACGATCCCATGCTCCCACCCACTTTTGGGATGTGACAGCACGGTGGGCACGGTAGGCCCATTTTTTGCCCTCCCCAGGCTCCAGAGGCTTTCTAGGAGCCTGGGGAGGACGAAACAGCCTTCCCCACCCCCACCGGAGGTCTTCCAGAGGCCAGAAACAGCCCGTTTGCCAACTTCCAGTGGGCCCAGAAGGCCCAAAAATCAGCTGGCCAGTGCGCACATGCATGCTGGAGCTGAGCTTGGGCAGCGCTCGCGTGCCCAACAATATGGCTTCGCATGCCATAGGTTCGCCATCACGGCCCTAAAGTATCTCACAATATTTTTGTAAGAAAAATTGGAATGCCGGGCATGTCATCTTTTGCTTCTGAAAGAAACAATCTTTTAAAAATCTCTTATCCTAGGTCAGTGATGGCTAACCTTTTTGCCATCGCGTGCCAAAAGCGGGGGGAGCATGGGGGGTCATGGGTGCGAGTGCCCACATCCATAATTCAATGCGCCCCACCCTCCCGCACATGACCCCATGACCCCCACACACTTCCCCCTGATTTTGGCACGTGATGGCACAGTGGGCCCGGGAGGCCCGTTTTTCCCCCTCCCCAGGCTCCAGAGGCTTTCTAGGAGCCTGGGGAGGGCAAAAACAGCCTTCCCCATCCCCCCGGAGGCCTTCCGGAGGCCAGAAACAGCCAGTTTCCTGACTTCCGGTGGGACCGGAAGGCCTGAAAATCAGTTGGCTGGTGCTCGCGTGCCCACCAATATGGCTCCGCGTGCCACCTGTGGCACCCGTGCCATGGGTTCGCCATCACGGTCCTAGGTAGTCAGTTTTCCAGGTACATATAATTACAATAAACTAAAATCAATACTAAAGTTTCTCAGCTGTGAGGATAGAATGAATGGCAGAAGCATATAAGCATAATATTTTCTACAGTTCATTAATATCCTAGTAAATAAAGTTTACCCTGATGAGAGAAATGCAGCAATATGTGTGATTTTAAAAATCTATGTACTGTACTTGGATTTCTAAAAAAAACAGTTTTAGATGTTTTAGCAACTCAAAGGTAACTATGATATTTAAATTATTTGCCAACTTTTTTGATAAGTTGCTTTAAGAAAAAAACTAAAAGTAAAATAGAAGGTACATCAAGTTAACTTGATGTTAGGAGCATTTTCCAAGACCTAGCATACTTGTGTTCTGCCCTTTATGCCTCCCCTCCCAAAAAAGGGTGGAAGGTATGTAGATTACCAAGAAATTGTTTATTACACAAGTTTTACTTTTACGATTTATTAAAATAGTAACAACACATTTTCCAGTGCGCTGCTCCCACAATCCATAATCTAAATTCACCTAAGCCTTTTAAATGCTTTTGACATCAAGCATGTCCTTTAATCTATCCCACTGAAAATATAGATTTTGTTCCTTGCCTAAATGTCGTGGTATAAGCACAGTAAAATATTAAAATACAATTTTAATTAGTCCAGTTATTTTTCTGTTTCTTCTATGCCTTGAATTGTAAAGAATACTGCTAGCTGTTGCTAGGTAACACCTAATTGTGATATTAACTGCCAACAGTTGTCAGAAGGTATAGTAAATTCTTTTATCTTCTTAATAAAAATTACTAAAGTGATGTTTGGCTTACTATTAGACTTTTTTAAAAAAAATCTGCTAAAGTGCTTTCTCTTTCTTGGCTTAAATATTAGCAACTTTTATTACATTGTGTTGAGAACTATCTTTTGGTACTCATAATGATTAATCATGCATACACATATATAAAATACTGGAATAATAGCATTTATCAAATGTAGTCAGGTAGTTTCTGATTCCCACCTGCCAGCTTGATAATGACAATCAATTCCATCCATATTTGAGTGATTTTGACATAGTAACTGCTCTTTCCAGAAATCATAACAGCCGTATAAATACACAGGAAGGACTTTTACATACAAGATGTGTTTGTAACAGGCAGTTCTCCTTTCTGACTTTTCTGTGACATGATTTTATTTGAGAAGATCTTCCAATTTCTATGACAGATTTTCAAGGAATAAAATAGGGAAACAAAGGATAGTAATAAACACTCCAAGGTGTTTGGTTTTTTTACTCTTTGGGTCTTTGGCCGAAAAAGCTGTTGGGGTAGCATGACAACGGTATCCTAAAACTTTTATTGACAAATCAAGTAGAGGCTGTCATTTGCTTCCAGTTTCTGGCAAAAAATGCTCATGATGTCCATGACTTAACAATTGTTGGTTTTGGACTCAATCATAAGTTGATGACTCCCCTGTATAAAAAATATTGGTGAGAAGGAATCTGTAGAGTTAAACAATACCTATTTTTGTATATATTTTAGTAAACGTAATGTTTGGAAGTAGTACATGGGAATAGATTGGGCTTACATGTTAACATTAAGTACATCACTGACTATTGGGGGCAAATCATTGGCCCCCACAGAGAGGGCGTGCAATTTAGGCGTCCTCCTGGACTCACGGCTGTCCTTAGAAGACCATCTGATGGCTGTGTCCGGGAGGATTTTTCATCAGGTTCGCCTGATCCGCCAGTTGCGCCCCTTTCTGGATCGGGACTCCTTACTCACGGTCACTCATGCCCTTGTCACCTCCCGCCTGGACTATTGTAATGCTCTCTACATGGGGCTCCCCTTGAGGAGCACCTGGAGGCTCCAGCTGGCGCAGAGTGCGGCTGCGCGGGTGGTGATGGGAGCGACATGGCGCTCTCATGTGACACCGCTCTTGCGCGAGCTGCACTGGCTCCCGGTGGTCTTCCGGGTGCGCTTCAAGGTGTTGGTTACCACCTTTAAAGCGCTCCATGGCTTAGGACCCGGGTACTTACGGGACCGCCTACTACCTCCAATAGCCTCCCACCGACCGGTACACTCCCATAGAGAAGGACTCCTCCGGGTGCCGTCGGCCAAACAATGTCGACTGGCGGCCCCCAGGGGGAGAGCCTTCTCTGTGGGAGCACCCACTATCTGGAACGATCTCCCCCCAGAGATTCGGCGGATCCCGGACCTTCGTGCTTTCCGCCGTGAGTTAAAAACTTTTTTATTCCATCAAGCGGGCCTGGCATAGTATCTCCCCTTTTTATAAGAAAATTTTAAATTGTATAATCCAAATTTTTAGGATCTGGGATTTATATATTTTTTTAAAAAAATGGGTTTGAATTGTTGGGCAATTGTTTAATTTGGTTTTAATTCGGTTTTAAATTTTGTATTCATGTTTTTTATCTCTGCCTGTTCACCGCCCTGAGTCCCCTCGGGGAGAAGGGCGGTATATAAATCAAATAAACATAAACATAAACATAAACATATTTTCAAATGATCTGTGCAAAATTTTACTTTTATACATATTTGAACTCAAATGTTGTCTTCTCACAGCTTGTCATTTGAAGAAATTAAAAAGTGTTAAAAACAAAAATTCAGGTAATTTAATAATTACCTGATAATAGGTTTTTTTAAAAAATTTGATTTATATGCCGCCTTTCTCCGGAGACTCAGGGCGGCTTACAATGCTCTAAGCAATAACCTTCATACTTTTGTATATTTACAAAGTCAGCTTATTGCCCCCACAAACTGGTTACTTATATATTGGATAAGTATTACTTATAAATATTTGTGGAATGAGAAGGAGGCGGCTTGCTATATTTTTTTGCTTTGCACTTTAAATATAAATATGACAATAAAAACATTTGAACATTGTTGAAGTAACTAAAGGAAATAAATAAAGGTTATTCTTTTATAAATTGTATTAAATGTAATACCAAGGTGTGAGACTCTCTGTCTGTTGTTTCCTGCCGATGCAAAGTGACCACAAATTGTAATCAGTAAAGACAATGTACTATGACTTGCTAAACGCTCCCCAAGAGACAGGAACCTGTGCTCTGGGCAAAACAACTATCAGTAAGAGAGGAACATCCGCCCAAGGTGAAAATTACAAGTAAACTAACTGAGTGCTTGTTTCTATATGTCTGTAATTTCATAATATATTTGGGGTAGTCTTCTTTATAAGGTCTGATACATATCTGCCAGAGACCCTGAAAAATCACTGTTAATAAGGATGAATAATACCAGGCTAATCTTGCATAGATCATTCTTAGGAAATACTGCTTTGTACTGTACTACCATATTTCTCAGAAAATAAGACTGAGTCTTGTTTTCTTTTAGACTTGAAATAAGCACTTGGGCTTATTTTCGAGGCGGTCTTACTTTTCTTGAGATGCAGCAGGCCAGACTCCATGAGCTGGACGCGCTGTGGATGCACCGTCGCCTCCATTCCGAACCTTCAGCGTTTGGAATGGAGGCCTTTTGATGAATGGAAGGAAAATGGGGAGGGGGATTTTCCTGCCTGCCATCCTTCCCTCAGTCTGTGCTGAGCTTGAGGAATGGATGACAGGCAGGAACATCCTAAAAAATGGCCCAACAAGCAAAAGTGCTGCGCCCAGAAAGAGAGGGGCAAAAGCCCAAGGGGCCAGTGGGCTGAAGCTGCAGCCAGACAGTTACACACACACACACCCCATGCCTGCACTGCCACTCGAGCTGGCCATGCCCATTCCCCCCGGACTTATTTTTGGGGTAGGGGTAATATTAGGCCCACCCAAAAAAAGTTAGGATGGGCTTATTATTGGTGTAGGTCGTGTTTTTGGAGAAACATGGTAGTAGTAATGATCATTACAGTAAGTGAAGGTCAGACTGCATCATCAGTCTAAAGTTGGCGACTGGTGAAAAATCAGTTTTTCCATAAGACAATGATGCTTGTACGATAGCTTCTGTTACTTTACTTACAGTCAATTCATTCTTATAAACAGAGCAAGAATGTGGTACATCTTATTTGTTTAAAGCTTAAATATCTTCAAATCAGTCAAGCTCTGGAAATAGCTCATCAGACATTCCATGTATTTATTAAAACATACATATTTCGTTGTTTGATTTCATACATATAGTCTTTTGAAAATCTGAAACTCAGTTGCAAAATTTTGGTATAAGTGGTTCTTTCCTGGCTACTGCATTTTTGCAAATACAGCAGCGTTGTGTGATAAAATAACTGTAGGGTGCCACATAGATGGGACCTCTAATACAGTTTAAAAGCCTATTATTTTTCCCCCTGAGTGTTCTTTGTGTTCATTCCAAATCAGATTGTGAGCAAATTGTTGCCTTAATTTGATTTGGAGGCCCTGATGCAGATTATACTGTAGGCAACTTCCTAAGTTACACCTGATTTACCACTTATGCAGTTTTATTTATTTTTTATTGTGGCTTTATTCTATCTATCTATATTTTTCAGACCAAGAATGTTCCAAAAATCTAAATTTATGGTAAAAATATATTTCTTCCCCCAAATGTCCTTATTCTAGTTTCTGATTTCATATATCTGTCAAGGGCATTTCCTGTTCTGCTACCCATAAGTCTTTATATGATATATCTGATCTGACAATACACACAGAAATTATTAGCTTATTTATAGTTTGCTTGGACTGGACACTTGCATTTAGTAATGCATTAATATTCTACATGTGTTTACATTTCATGAAGGTTAGAACAGCTTATCTCTTTTTTTAAGAGTAGAAGTTGTCCTAGACTAAAATAAAATAGTATCTAGTTCAGGGCCAGATCAATAGCTTATATAATTCTGTTTAAAATTGTCTCAAAGCATATGAGAATGTAAAATGATGTTTTAAAATAAAACTTAACGCATGCTTTACTGTTAATGGTTTTTAAAGAAATAATACATAAATTAAACATGTTTCTAATTTCCCTTTCTTAAATGTATTTAGGTAGACAATATGTTCTTTTTTTCTTTTTGCAAACTGAATATGATTGATAATTTTTTTTAATAAAGAGATAATTCTGCTATTCAAAAGATAAATGTTATTTTCTTAAAACTGATGTCCAAATTTACAAAAATGTATAAAAAGTAAGATTAGACAATTTGCAAATCACCAGATATGAATGTTTCTTTACACCATTTTCTCTTTTTAAACTTTAGCACATCCAGTCCACCTATTTGGCCAGGAAGCACCTTCATCAAGAGAAATGGAGCTCTCCTGCAAGGTAGGCCAAAGATTCTTTGTTACGATAACTGCTACAACTTGCACATTGTTTCAGGAGAAAAGCTTATTATAGTGCTTTTATCCTTTTCCAGTATCTACATTCATATGTAGTATACTCATGAGCTCAATTTGTTTTACCATGTAATACTTTAATATGCTATGAATGCTTCTCTTTTCCTCCATCCATGGTTCACACAGCATGATACCTTTCAACTTGTGTTGATGAATAATATAGTTTTGCTTCTACGTGTATCAGTGGAAAAATACTTCTAGCCGTAGTCGTGTGACAGCTGTATCTCAGAGGGTGATGTTCAGTGGTTGATATGCTAGACACAGTCACTTTTTCTATTACAGTACAATTATGAGTATTTTTTTCCAGTTCAGTACTGGAGACAAGAATTGTTCAGTAGTGAATGAATGCTTGCAAGGCATAATTGTTCTCCTTATATTTGTTGGTTTTCATTTTTCCATTTGAATGATATTGACTAGTTACTATGGAGCTGAACTTGGAAATTACATCGGATAGAATATGAAAGTTTTAATTTTTTTTATTGTTGCATGCCTGTTTTGAATCTTTGAAGGTTATGTGATCGAAATAATCTTATTTGAATTTAATTGTCAGTGATGGAAATTGATATTTTGTGTAATTTGAATGCATTATTTAAGAGGAAATCTATTTATCTTTTGATGACTCTTGGGGAGGTAGTAAGTATCCCGAATCTCTCATCCAGTTACTACTGCTTCATCCATGTTCAGAACAGAATAAGACTAATTTTCTACAGCCTTGAATATATTTTTAATTTCTGCTTTAATCATGTTGGTTAAAAATGTCTCTGTGTCATTTTTAGAGGTTTGTAATTTTAGATCGCAGAATGCATTTTAAGAACCATATTAGATGACTGAATGGACATCAAACTGAAAATTGGTATCTAATCTACCACTTCCTAAATTGTGCTCAGAACAGAAATAAAAGACACCAACTATTTCAGTAATTATTATTGTTAATATATAATGAAAACATACTACTTGAAGAGATATTAAGAATTCTAATATCTAGGTCCTGGCAGAGAAAGACATCTTATACTTCAAACTTTTCAGATTTACTAAGACTGCAATCCTCTACATGCTTATTTGAGAATATATTAATTTTACCCAGAGGAGATCTGGATAAGATTATGATTTATGTGTATATTGTTCATGTGTCCTTGCATTATCATTCATGTTTTTCATCTAGAACATAGGCTTCTGTGAATATAGAACAACATGGAAAGAACTCACAGATGAAAACGAGAAAAATATATAGATAATGTAATGAAGTTTCCATGTTGATTACATAGCTGCCATCAAACATGAGGATTTTAATTAACAAACAGGTTGTAACACATTGTCATCATAACCATCAACATCACAAAATGTTTATTCGACTGGTTCCTTTTAAATTGGTTTTGACTGCTCCAAATAATCTATAGCTTCACTATTTTAATTGTAGAAACTCCACTGTATATGCAATTAGCTTTTTATGACCTTGTGCAATTATTATATGTGAAAGTAATAATAAATGTTCTTGGTTACAGTGTAACTTAAAACCTTTGGTTCTATAATTCTCATGTTTAATTGAAACTTTTCAACAAAGTTCTTTGGGAGTATAACTGGTTGCTTTCTAGCTACTCCCCCCTCCCCCATCCAACTCATAGAAATACCTCTCACTCCTGTTTTTATAGCAGATGTAGATTGCTTTAATTTGTTGATAATGAATTATTAATTGTGCAAACATGCTCAAGGAGAAATAAATTGTACACAAAACTATGTACAGTCCTAGTAATCCTTGAATGATTTCAGCCCAAATAATGCTAACTTTTCTGTGTAGCTGGATGCTTTTAATTTCTGGAGTGTAATATTTTAGTGTTGTCATAATGTCATTTGCTAAGTAGAACACAAGCTGGGGTTTTTTAATCAAACATGGTACATTAACAAAATGCTCAAGATTTTGAAATTGTGTCTTCAACAATACAAGCAATGAGAACTTCCTGTTATGAAAACTAGATTCAGACGAGACAAAGAATCCTGCATGGATTGCCTGAATATCCAGGTATATCGGATATTCTGAATTTATATGGAGTCAAGAATGCAACAGCTAGAATAGAATTTGGAACAATTAACTAGTTGAAAATTGGAAAAAGATTGTACCAAGGTAATTGGGAGGAGGTGTGTGTCTGCCTGTGTGTTAGTCTGAATGGCTGCCAACGTCTATAAAGGGTTTTTTTTTAACTATGAGACTTATATGCAGATAATTTCAGGAGAAATGCTGAACTATAAAAAATTGAAATTGAAATTGTTAGGAGAAACATCAGCTGGTGATGCCATCATGGTTTTTCTTCAGTTCTAATTTATCAAAATGAAAGCTGGATATTCAGAAAAACTGAATGAAAGGTGAAATTGATGCCCCTAAATTGGGGTGCTAGAGATAATTGAGAATTCCTTTGCCTATAAGAACAAGTCACTCAAACTAGGTGAAAGTGAAACAAGACTGCTCATTGCAGATCCTAATAATAAAGCTTTAATATTTTGGACAGATAATGCAAAGGCAAATGAAAAAGACTCTGATGGTTGGAAAAATCAAAGAAAATTTAAAAAAGAAACTGACAGAGAACAAGATAGCTAGGTACTATCCTTGATAATGTAAGCATGAGCTTGAGCTTGAGAATGCAAAGAAGCAATTACTGAAGGCAGTTCTAGTTAAATTATATCAGTTGGGTCATGAAAAGTTAGAAGTGGCTGATGAACGAGTAAATTTATGGTGGTGGCCTTTACCATAGTTCATTTCACAGCTTTGCTCTTCCCCTAGTTTTTATATTGTTTGAGTTATGATCTATATGGCTGCCCATCTTAAAACATAATTCTGGGCAACTCACAATGCAACCCCAAACTATAAAAATCATAAAAACACCACCAATCCCCATCACCTCAATCATCTCCTAGGGATGCTCCAACAACCACCCCAAAATATCCTCACTTTACTCCAGTATTTGGATAAAAAGGCACTTCCTTATGGCCTTGTAGAAGACTGAAAGTGTGGGGGCCTATCTCATCATTGCGGGGGGAATGGTGTTCCATAAGGTAGGGACAACCACAGAAAATGTGCACTTCTGAGATCCCACTAGATGGTAACAGTTTAGGAAAAGGATCTGGAACATGCCTTCCCCTATCTGATCTGGTGGGACAGGCAGATACTCTCAGAGAAAGGTGGTCATGCAGATATCCTGGTCCTATACAATGTAAGGCTTTAAAGGTGATAACCAATGCCTTGAATTACACCTGGAAGGAAACTGTGCATGCAGCTCATGCAATGGACACATTACTTGGGTAAACCTATCATGTTTCCCCGAAAATAAGACATATCCAAATAATAAGCCCAATCAGGCTTTTCTGATTAGTTCTTCTTCATCCAAACCCTTACAGTCTCCAAGCACTCAGTCAACACCACAATATCATCTTCTGCCTAGCAGGGCGTAGAGATTTATAGCTGCATATCATCCGTATACATATCTGTGGGGTCGAATGACCATCAGTTTTATGTATATGTCAAAGGGAGAGATGAGAGGTCTAAGCCAAGAGGCACCCCACACTGTAGATCCTAGAACCCCCCCCCCAACACACACCAATTGGAACCATATCCAGAGAAAGGAGGTGAGATACACAGCAATGTATCTTACTCCCAAACTATAAATGGTCCAGAAGGATACCATAGTTGATGGTATCAGAAGCCACTGAGAGATCTGGGAGAGCCAGGATGGTTCCATCACACCTGTCCTGAGCCCTCCAGACATCATCCACATGTGCAACCTATGCTATCTCAGTACTCAACCCTCATCTGAACCCAAAGTGAGAAGGGTCGAGATAATCCACTTCATTCAGGGTCCCCTGAAGCTGAGCACCAACCATTATCTCAATAACCTTCAAAAAGGGGAGGTTGTAGACTAGACAAAAGTTCTCTAATAGTTTACATCCAAAGATGGCATCTTAAGAAGAAGACATATCACTGCCTACTTCAAGTCAGGCAATACCATCCCCTCCCTCAAAGAGGCATTAACCATTGCTTGGACCCAACCACTGGCCACCTCTTGGGAGACCTTAAAATAATCCAAGAGCAGCATGGTCCAGAAACAGAGGCCAAGCTCATTTCCTCAGGATCAATTGGCTCAAACTCCTTCCAGATAACAAGGCTCACAAGTGTCTCAGTCACTTCTAAAGGGTCTGCCAAGTCAGAGTCCAATTCCAAGCCAAAGTGGGTATCAGGGTTCCAAATAATACACCCATAGCAAACAGGTCAGGTCAGCTTTAGGGTTGACAGGGGATTTCATTCCTAAGAGAGAACTGGAACAATCTCCTGGGTTTTAGGCCAGCATTTTCACCAAGTGAAGCAAATCCTATAGCAGATGCAATAAGGGAAGAAAAATAAGTACATTTTTACATCCTTATTGCCACAAGGTAAGTCCTAATATGGGTTCTAGTCTATAGCTCGGTTAACTCTGTCTTCCTCCAGCAGTGCTGTAAGTGTCTCTTTTCAATCCATATTAACCCTACAGAGCAAAGGTGAAAAATAGTGTTATAAGACAGGGTGGTTTATAGCAGCAGCATTTTCAGCTCCCGCGTGAAAGGTAAGACAAAAGAGTAGACTGCCATAAAACGGAGACTCTGTCTCTTTTCATGCTGCAAACCAGGAAAACGTATTAAGGCAGACTGTATTGCTGACATTTATTAAATTTTCAGCATTTGAAAATTAGTATCCACTTATCAAATTGATACAGTTGCTTTGAATATGGGAGAAATATTTTTAGTGTGTTTCAGAAATTTAGCTAGTTTTGTTTGTGTATCAAATGAATGGCTTATTCCCTGTTAAAATTCCTCAGGACAAAGTTTACCATTTGTTTACTTAGCCTTGACAACTGATGGGAGTGGTATAGTACCTCAAGGTAGGTCAGAGTACACTATGAATGTTAGGCTGGGTGTGTTTGGGCTTAGTAAACTGAGTTTATAATGTTTAGCAAAAAAAAAACAAAAAACACCTCTCTTGCTTTCCTGAAGTGTACCTTGAAAACTAAGTTTTTCTGATGACAGTGTCCCCTCATTCTCCTTATGCCCATCCTCTAGGATGTAATAATCTAAAGAAGACATCTAACAAAAATATAGTTAGATCATAGAAAAACAAAGATGTATTTTGTAGAAACTGAATGTGGTATTTTTACCCAGCCCATACCCATACAATGGTTTATGCTTTGTTAAGCTAATTTATTAAAACAATTCTTTTTAATATGGAGGTGTTATTGTTGATACACTTACAAACTAAATGCAGAACAGAAATAAAAGAATATCAGTCGAATTAAAATATACAAAAATATAAAGTAAACACAAAAGCTAGTCAACTTTAATTTTAAGGGAAGAGTGGAATGCCCAACATATAACCATTTTACCATAAAAAGAATAAGTAAACTGGCCCAACTACTAATAATATATAACTAACTCAGTCAATTAAAATTAACAAATGTAGAACATTAAAAACCATAGAAGCCTGTTGCTGGCAGCAGTCCAGAAGACACAGGCTCCTAATCAGAGGAGCCCCTTTATTTCTCATGTGTTGTCTTTGTTTCCCTTGGAGTGGCTACGTTTTTCTTTAGCTGTGCATTCCAAGTGCAGTGTTGTGACTATAATTTTCCATAATGTTTTGGATTGTACTGCCGTCTGCAGTTTATTTATTTACTTCTATCCCACCTTTATTAATATTGTAAATAACTAAAAGTAGCACACGCTACATTCTTTTTCCTCCTGCTTTTCCTACAATAACAACCCTGTGAAGTAGGTTGAACTGAGAATAACTGGCCCAAAGTCACCCAGCTAACTTTCATGCCTAAGGCAGGATTAGAACTCATGGTCTCCCAGTTTCCATCCTGGCACCTTAACCACTGGACCAAACTGGTTCTCTGCAGTTGCACCCAAGAGTTGAGAACCAAAGAGGCTACTCTTTCACATTTTTCTAAGCCATGAGAGCTTGTTTGGGCCAATTTTTCAGACAAAATTCAGATTGAATTTGATTTTTATGTTAACTTCACTATGGTTGAAGCTTTTTTGAGTTAACTTTCTCTTGTTTTGGTAAATTGTTAACACCAGCTGTGGCTTCCACTTTTGAAAAATCAAAATGCTGTTAGTTGAAATTATAGGTTATTCTTTGTTGCTGTTCCAAAAAAGGAGGGACAGGAAAGTTCAAGAGTTGAACATTTATGTGCATAATGTTTAATTATGGTTTAGCATTGCTTGCAAATCTTGCCATTGTACTTGGAGAGCCAGACAAATTAGACATATAAAAACATTGGTCTGGGGATATTTAGGCTTCCCTTCATATATCAAGTTGCAAGTTGAAAATCTGGCATACCTCATCCTAAACCTGTGCATGACACAAATAACTGTAACATCATATAATAATATGATTTGGTACATTTGATCTAAGTTACAGTATCAGAATATTCTATGTTCTATTTGTATTACATTTAAGGAAACAATGTAGCATTGCATTGAATATTCATTGATTTTTTTTAAAGCTCATATATGTTACACCTATATTTGAAACCTTGGACAAGAATGTAAGATATCAATCTTCTATCAATCAAGTAAGATGGATAATTTGTTGGAAATTTACCAGCGTCCTATTTCCTTTATAATGAATCAGATTTGTTAAATATTTTTAGTGAGGCTCTGAACCCCAGAAGCCCCCAAAGCATTTCCTCCTGGGTAAGGATTCTTTTCTGTCTTCTCATTTATCTTCATTTGCTCACACACTAGAACTATCAAACCAATTAGTATAAATTGAACTTGTGATAGTTTTTCATTAAATGAAGTATTATTTTGCATTTGTATATTTTAGAATAGTAATTTCTTAATAAAAGAATTCTAAACAATGTTTGGAAATAATTATATAAATAACCTTTCATGGGAATTAAATTGTTTTGCATATCTTAAGTCATAATAGAGATGTCAACACTGAATTGAACCCAGTACAGGCTATTTTCCTCGTTCATCATTGCCACACTGTATAGGAGGGAGAGGAGGTTGCAATGCATTACTAGACACAACATTGAACTTTCTCATGAGAATCAAGGTCATCTCCTAGGCAATGGAGAAAAAAGGAAAAGGATGCCTGAAGAGCCCACCAATTAATCTAATTAGCCAACGTGACCAGTGACACTAGGGGGAAGGGGTGATTACTGCTTTTAATTATACTGAAACCACAGGAAAGATTCAGAGTTGGTTTTCAACCAAATGTGCTGATATGATTTACCCACTAAAGAAGTTCTTTGAGGAACTGTCTGGCCTTGGGGTTCTGATTTGATTGGGTTCATTAGTTGGAACCTTGACAGATTTGAGATGTTAGGATTTTAGAAATTTGACACTTGAGGGGACTAAAGTTTCCAGGCAGAAAAGGAAAGAGGGGAGAGACTGTGTTACTTAGTGATGGAGTTGCCAGTCCCAATTGTGACTGTTAAATGAGGACTACCTGTATTGGAGAAATACAGGTGTTATAGATTGATGAAGATTCTAAATCTTTCCAGTAGACTTGTCTGGATGTTGAGCCATGGCAACTGGACTTCTTTTCTTTTTTGGTGTGAAATGTTTCGCTACTTATCCAAGTAGACTGAAAAAGCTAAGCAGCAAAACATTTTAAACAAAAAGAAAAAAAGAAAAGTCCAGTTGCCATGACTCAACTTCCAGCCATGGCTGTCATACCAATTGGATAAAATAAAAATGATTTCTTTTACAGTGATAATACACAATTTCTTAATGGGATATCTCACTATTTTCCCTTTGTCAGAAAGACAATATCCAGGCTTCTGAGATCTAGGTGGAGGGGAAATATTATTATATTTTGATATTAAATTCCCTATGCCTGTCAAGCGAAAAGAACCAGGTCCAAACACAAAGGGTTCAGATTTACTGATTTATTGCTCAAGCCTATGCACAGGAATCTTCTCAGTTAACGGTTTGTACCTGGATAAAGTTAAATAAGTTTCAATAGCATTCAAGGGCAATTTGTCCTTTTGTGACTGCATAGAGACTCTAAACCTATTCCTTGTTTAACTCCTCCCCCTGCCTCTTCCAGTGTCTCTCCTACAGTGCTTGACTCGAAGGACAAAAGTGCATATAGTTTGATGAAGATTAACAGCTATACTACTGATTGGTGTTTAGATGGGAGACTACCTGGCAAACGTGCAACACTTTGATTTCTGTGATGGGAAAAATATATAATTTAGATAATACTAAATAATAAATTACACTCCTTTAATCAACATTGACATATTACATAAGCTTTGGCTAGTTATGCATCATTTGAAACAGAGAAAGGAATCATTCAAAAATAGGGTGAAAGTTTGCATAATATTTACATATACATACAGAATTTATCACTGTTATTTAATTAGAAATGCTATACATTTCATCACAATGGAGAAGATTATGGCCAAGTGTATAGTTTGCCTTCTTGGACTTCTATGTGAATATTCACAAAGATTTTGCTCTCTCTTTTTTCTTTAAACTAACTTCAGTTTGACAATCTTTTATATAGAAGTCACCTTCAAATAGAGAATTGCCTTGCAGCAACTCTACAGAGGTGGGTATTTTATAAACTTGGTCTTATGGCTACACACTATCATATGAACTTTAGACAGCTAAATCTTGTAGTACAATGAGATTTCCAAAATGAAAATAGAGTCAGTGATTGGAATTTTTATTTTAAATGAAATACAGTTATTCCATGATTCTCTTTGGAAACATAACCTTTACTACAATTCTAGATTTGTTTTTATATTAGTTTTAATTGTTTGGCTTCTTCCCCAAAATCCTGGAATTAGGCTGTAATGAGAATGCCAACAATTTTGTAACAGATCTACAACCGTCTCTCAAAATTACAAGTGCCCAGGGGATGCTGAGGGGAAGAAGTAACTTGGTATACATTGGTAATGTGATAAATCTTGGAAACTGAAGTGGGTAAAATCCCACAGAGAGAAGTTTTTTAATGAATGCTTTAGCACTTGCTCTGTTGGAAAATAAGCTATTTTTGCCTCTTGGTAGCTTGTTCTCTATGCTCTTCTTGTTACAAATTAAGGTTGATATAGTCTGGCTAGATGATTAGTTATCTTCCTAGAAAGAATCAAGCTATGGATTGGCAGTATACAAATGCTGAATTTGCTGTCATAAAGTAAGAAGGATGCAATGTGATAAAATTCTTAATCTAAGCTTTTGGAGGTAGATTTTGTTCTTTTGTTGTTTTAAGGTCACTGCCTTGTTGAATCTTTGTTTCTCTTTCTCATTTCTACGACCCCCTTTTCATTTCTATGACCCCCTTTGACTTAAATGTCATGCAATATGCATAACATGTTGAAGCTTGCTATTTTTATAAAACATAATAGTGAGCTAGAAGTCTATGTAAATATTACAAAACAAACAATCACTGCTTATCAGAGTACCAGTCTTCTTGACAGCATTTGTTATTCTTGTGATGATGGTATGCAAATCTGTCTGTCTAACTATCTATCATTGCTTGTTGTTTTCTGTCTTTCTCTTTAAAAATGAATATAGTTAGGGAAATAGCAGAAGTTTTTATTTCCATTTTCAACCACTTGAGGAGGCTTACAAACAACTAAATGACTATAAGCAAAATATGAATTATTTTTAAAAAAAGACAAGGAGTGATAATGACCTAAAAAATTACAGACACCCAAGTACAGTGCAGCCAGGTTCTGAATAGTTTCCATACATAGCTTTCACTTCCTTCTGACAAGAGCTCTGAGCCACTCCCAAGTCTAGACCTATTCTTTTAAAGGAAATAGAACCCCATTTAGAGCTAAAACTGGAGCTGTGGTTGATCAGATATATCACTGACAAACATACATTGCAAGAGTTTAATCTGATCTTTTTTTAACCCTTCTAAGCCCTCACATCTCCAGAGACTAGGTCACAGCTCCTACAGCATACCCTTCTTGTATTGTAGCTATGATAACTGAGTTATCATCATCATAGTTCATTCAAACAGATAGTTGACATCTACCAGGGGAATGAGCCCTGAGGATTCCCATATTGGAGCAACTATCAGTTTGTTGTCACTCCTCTCAAAGGTACAGAAGCTGAAACTGCCAATTTAGGAAGGGGTAGAACTACTGCACAACAACGCATCACATCCACACTGTTGCAGGCAGCCAATAAGAAACTCTGGTTGATTGTATCAAATGCTGCTTGAGATTAAAAGGACCTCGTTGTTATTTCATTATTTCAATCCCAGACAACCACATAATACCCCTAAACACTTCTATATCTACCATCCACCATATCCATCAAAGGGAAGGGAGAGATTTTAGCTCCTTTCCCTAAAATCTTCTCCCACTAGGCCCCAGGCAATAGGGGTCCATCCCCCTTGCCTATACTTTCACTTCAGGCAAATATAGGATGGTCCGCCTCCCTTGTCTCATGTCTAACCTAGAAGGCAATCCCAGATCGTCATCTCACAGCAACAACAAGTCAGCTGGACAATCTTCTAGACATACAAGTTTATCACAAATTCAGAAATAATAATTCTCATCCAGGGAGGGAGTTTAGACTTTCATTCCGTGTGTTCTCAGATGGGAGTGTGAGGGAGAAAAATGGTTATATGCATTCTTTCTTAGTTGTTTTACTCCGACATTAACTAAATCAAATTAAATAATTTGCAGGAATATCTCACAGATTTTTTAATGGAAATTAAAGTTTTAAATCAAATATATTGTAAGTCTATAGTAGGAGCCAATTTAAGAGATGCAGCTTACAAATTAAGTCTGTAAATGTAATAATAAGTTTATTACCCATAATTATTTGTTGCTGTCATTTAGATTACTGCTGTAACTATCAAAGTGAAGCCAAGTGTCTCTAGTTTTTGATTTTTTTTGCAGCTTGGCTTATTTGAAAAGGAATCTGGCTAGGTTTAGAATATCAGCCCTTCTCTTACATACCAGCAATCTGAAAAGGGTTTCCCTTCTATTAGAAAAGCAGCAGAATTTCATTTACTGGATTGGCTGAGTTCTTTCAAATAAGAGCAAGACTGATAGATTCTGCTGTACATTTTATGTAATATGAGTACATTAGGATTATTATGGCATCGAAGGCTGGATGCTTATCTAATAATTAAATACAGCCTAACAATTAATGTTTGAACTGGACATGAAGAGTAGCTTTGAAACCTTTTAAATTTAATTACAACATCTGTCACAAAAGTCAACCCCATTCTAGTAATGTGTGATTTGCCTGTTTGTATTTACCCCTGAGTTCAGCTTCACTTACTAATTAGAGTGAATTTTGTGTCCCTCCCCCAATACTTTTGGTCTCTTTTCCCTCCACCCGTCTTTCCAAATTAAATTTTAGTGACTTGGCTGCATTATTGAGTTATGTCATTGTCAAAGAGACCCGCACAACAGTGGGAAATGAAATAGACTATTACATTTATTCAGCATTACTAAAATACTTGGAGCTTGGGTTGCTCTCTGCTGAAAGGAGAGCAATGCCATAACATGATAGTATGATTATGTGTGTATGTTTGTAGTGAATGGCAGAGAAGTTACAGCAAGGCTAAAAACAGATTCAGTGTTCATGTGGAATTACCTCCTGATATTTCTTTGCTGCAAAATACAAGTTAAAAATATATTCTCTAAATTATGTAGTATTGATCTAAAGAGGATTTTTAGGAAAGTCAGTAGAAAGCAAATCTATAAAGGATTGTCAGCTAAACCTTTTTAAAAATATGAGTGATATAAAAACTATATAAAACATATTTATGTAATGTCCCCTTTTGCCTTTCTGGGTATGCTATGATCTTGAATGTGGAAATATTAAAACATAATAGAAAGGCAAGAATAGCATTGTACCTACCAAGAGTAAATAACAATTAGACTAAAATCACCAGCCAGTTGCTAGAAAAAAATCAACCCTGGCTGCCAAAATAGGTTAGTGATCTGATGCCAGTCTTTGTGGATCAACTTTCCCCATTGGTGCCTTCCAGCTGTGTTTCAACTACAGAAATTGCTAAGCTTACGTAGTAAGAACAGTGTGTATAGTAATGACCCTGTCGACAATGGTGCAAAGTCTATCTCTGACAGTAAATACTGTGATAAGTTTTATCCAGCGAAGCAAACAGTGATCAAATGCTGTCTGAGGAAAAAATCATGACTCTGCATCATTTCTTGCACTTAGCTGTAAAATATAGCATTCGTTTCCTACATTTATATCTGCTGCTGGTTAACTGAATAAATACTTAATGCTACTATATAATCACCTAAGTGTGCTTATTTGACTGGTACAGGATGGCACAAGAATACTTGCCAATGAAAAGGGAGGTAGTTCTCTGGCTCTCCATATAAATATCATTTTATATAGTATTAGGGTGATATTTTGTGAAGGTATAACAGTAGCTGACCATGTAGGAAAAAGCCATAGTCACCCCTTCAGTATATCATTCCAAGAAATTCTGCAGAACAATACACAAAGGGGGCTGGAATGGCAAATTGTGTGATTTAAGCATAATGACAGATCTCAGGAAGGCAACAATTGAAAATATTGTATAGGCCCAATAGACTGCCATACCCAGTGAGTATGTTTATTTCCTATTTATGGATCAGAGCAATCTTGGGAAATAACACTAACATACTATGTACTAAATGTTGCAATTCACTTTTCATGCATAGGAATTTTTTCTTAACATTTCAGGTCATTGAATGGCTAGATACTAAATTTAAATTTAAATTTAAATTCATCATCTTTGCTAGCAAAACATCCATTTAATAGAGCATTATTCTGGCCTGTTGATTGCAGGATATTAGATAGCTTATTTACAAATGGAAGCTTTTCCTAATTGTCATTGACAGTAATGAAGATTGCACATCTGTTTTAAGTTCTGCCTAGATTATAGGAAAAGTGAAAGTCTTTACTTGCCAATAAAGAATTGTATACCTGTGCACAATTCTTTCTTGGAACATTCCAAGGTAAAAACAGTACAGTATTGAGAATTTCACTTGACCCAAATCCTGCTGATTGTTACAAGCAAACCAGGGACTTTGTGATTTAAAATAAACTTGATTGCTTAAAAAAATAAGTCACTGGAGTTTTTCATGGTTGACTTATTTACAACCATCTAAAGTTTGTAATGAAACTGCAATCCCTGTTACACATTGCAACAAGAATCCAAATTAACAGAAATTAAATAGACATCCATCTTTTTCTCTTCGGGGCAATGATGGAATAGCACAAAGCACAAAGTGTGCTCTTTTCTGCACATACTTACTGTGTTAAACCATGGATTACTGTTGTGTTATATAACTGTCCTATTTGCTAACAAGTTTTTTTATGGCCAACAGAACTGAGAGATGAAGTTTTAGGTTACTGAACTAATAGAAGAATCCAATTTAGATTATTTTAGCTGATTTACCAAAACATGGCAAAGTTGTCCCAAGGTAGACTTTAGGGTCTGTGGTGATTGTCTGAATGCTCTCAAATATAAAGCAGAAATGAAAAGACATTTCACCTATTGCAGAAAATACAAATTTTCATGAGGTATGAATTGCTTTTTTTTCACTGTGGAAGATGATTGAGATAGCAGTCCTCTTGGAAATAATCTTGGTTGAAAGAAAACTCTGTAACATTTACAGGTATTGCAGCAACATTCATATGTGTCACATGACAATAATCATTACTTTTCATGGTAAAAATTTCCCTTGGCATTTCAGTAGTAATTGTAATGAATTTTCACTTGTATCACGGAAGAGCCGTGGTGGCACAGTGGTTAGAATGCACTATTGCAGAGTTACTCTGCCCACTACCAGGAGTTCGATACTGATTGGCTCAAGGTGGATTCAACCTTCCATCCTTCTGAAGTCAGTAAAATGAGGAGCCAGATTGCTGGGGGCAATATGCTACTTATGTAAACCGCTGAGGGCTGTAAAGCACTATGAAGCAATATATAAGTCTAAGTCCTATTGCTATCTCTGAAGTGGCCATAATGAATTCAGTCTTTTATCAAGAAAAAGACAACTGTTTTGTACTCAGTCAGATCCCCTTGTTCCTATAGCCTAGAAATGGGCAATATAATATTCCACTTCGTCTTGAATTGCAATCCTTCAAATCCTTTTGCCAGTTGTGGTTGGAGAAATTGTTTTTCAGCAACACCTAGAAGACCATATACCTGATTTAATCCCAATTTTTCTTCCAAATGGCAAACAAAAGTGTTGCCTAGTTTATTGTCCCACCTAATAATATTTTAAGTTAGGAAACTACTTCATTACAAGCTGGATATTTCTTACGATTATTCTTGCAATAAATTGTGCATATCTGCAAATATGTATGGTAAACCTTTAGAGTCACATCTAGGCAATACAGATTATATTTTTTTAATTGCATAAATATGAAGCATATCAAGAAGTCAATTTGTAGACCAATCAATATATATCTATATCTATATCTGGGTGTGCACAACATAATATAAAGAAGCCCGGTTGCTGCCCAAACATCTTTTGTGCTGGATTTTTCTTAATGTAATTTCCTTCAATAAAAGAATAGAAAGTATGTTCCTAGATCATTTTGCTTGGCAGCACATTCAGAAGAGAAACTGGCTTTTTTATTACTTTTCAGCTCTTTCTCACACAAAGACATATTGTACTTTAAAAAAAAATCTTAGTTAGAAATGTCTCCTGTCACAAATCATCAGCATTCTGCTTTTTTGACATGGCTGTAGTTGGTAATGCATTTTTATAAACTTATTGTACCAAATACAGTGATATTTCACAAGGATGAGCACTAGATATGTTTTGTTTGTTTTTGATGATGATGTTTCTTTTATTGTTTCCAAATATTTATTGGAGAGAAAAAAGAAATGGCATAATGGGCATGCATGTAAGGACTTCTGTTAATGATCTCTATAAACATCTCTCTTCCAATATGCTTGTAGAAATCACTTAATTTTTTCATAGTTTATTTTATTATTATTATTATTTTTTAATAAAAAGTTTTTATTGGTTAAGAATATACAATATTATAGTTTACA
>WNWU01000001.1:61876233-61959218 GCA_012654045.1 Ptyas mucosa | reverse complement strand
AATGGGGGGGGGGGGTCGGCTTATATTCAGGTCAGCTTATACTCGAGTATATACGGTATTTTACATGGATACTATGCATTTTAAGAAAAAGTAGAAGCCCAAACTTTCCTGTTAGAACAACTTCTGAAGTTTATGTTTATCAGTACCCAATCACGAAAGAAAATTAAGATGCAGTTGACCATTGATGTAGAGAATCATGCAGATGATCTTTTTTTTTTAAATAAAAAGTTTTTATTGGTTAAGAATATACAATATTATAGTTTACAATATGTTGAATTTTCAATATCTTTATATAAAGATATTTCAATTATTATTTTCTTTTTTTAATTTCTCACACAACAGACATTATTATCTTAAATCAAAACAAACAACCAGGTTATATAAAAATTATATACACAAAAAAAAGAGTGTTATACAAAATACAATAAAAAAAGAGAGAGAAAAAAAAAAGTCAATTAAAAAAACCTTAAACAATAGATTCCCCTCCTTTCTTCATTTCCTAGTTCTGGCTCTTAAAACCATGGTCTGGCCTCCCTCCCCCTCCCGGGCCGCAACAGCTCCGTCCGCCTCCGCTCCTTGATCATCTAATACTTCCCCCTCTTCGGCTCCTGTATCTTCTCCACCTAGGAAGGATTTATGTTGGTCAAAAAAAGCCTTAGCTTCCGTTACATTATTAATTTTCTTCTTACTGTCCTCCCAAAAAATCATCAAACCCTCCGGAATCAGCCACCTAAAACCTACTCCCTTGAGGTACAGCTTATTTGATAAAAAATAAAGAATCATGCAGATGATCTTGAGGGAAATGTGCAAGAAGTAAAGAAGGCTGAAACGTTCCTTAAATTGTGAGAAGAAACTTGGACCACCTCACTGGGGTATTAAGAGGAAAGGGAAGAAAAGCACAATCACGCTTGCACAAGATTCTGTTAACAACTAATTCAATAAAGTATAGCTCTTGTCTTTCTATGGAATCATTTTCCTGATCTGGCCTAACTCATGGTGTTGACATTGGGTGGTGATCTGATGTGAAGAATCAATTACGTTTGGAGTTTGGGTGAAAAATTTCAATCTATCTCTAGACAGTTTTGCCAACAGAGAAAGATGAATTTTCTCCTTTTTACTGTTCCATGATTAGTTGTAGTTAGGAAATGCAAGTAAACGTTTTATGAATAAGACTTTATAAGACAACTCCCGTGTGGGAAGTAAAGCAAAACAACTATTTAGTTTTGGTTTTGCAAAGCTCATGTATTGGATAGATTAAAGCACATTTTGTTTTTTTGCAGATAATACATTAGCAAGAAGATTGTACATAAACAATAGTAGTTTACTCTTAAGTGCCTAATGCATATGGGTATTTTCTTCTTTTTTTCCTCTCCTTTAAGTTAAGGTGGCTTTCTAAAGTATATTGTGGCATTTCCTTTCAGCCTGGGTTTTATGTGATATAGTGCTTGTGGTATGTGAAATGTTACTCGTTGCCATGGCAATAGATAGCTGACCTAAACTGAGGAAGGAAATGATATGTCAGAAAATCTTGAACTGGGAAACTGCAAGGCATTGTGTTTCTGGGTTGTAGAAAGTCCTTTGAAGGATCAGCCCAGCACATACACTGAGCCCATTTTAATGTGTAAGTCTGGCAACTAGTACAGTAGTGGTCTATTTTTAGGTTTTGAAAAACTATGCAGCTTGAAGATTACAGTTCTCCATTTTTACTGGGATGAAATTCAATTTTCAATAGACAGTGTAGCTGTGTTATTATGCAGATAGAATAATCAGATGTGTCCAGCCCATGGGCCACATGCAACCCTGGATAGTTAGTTATGTGGCCCCACAAGATTGTAAACCTTTAACATTATTATGTTAATTTTAGCGATATTAATACACATGAGCTATTATGTATTTTATATAGCAATAGCAATAGCACTTAGACTTATATATCGTTTCATAGTGCATTTACAGCTCTCTCTAAGCAGTTTACAGAGTCAGCATATTGCCCCCAACAATCTGGGTCCTCATTTTACCAACCTTGGAAGGATGGAAGGCTGAGTCAACCTTGAGCTGGTGAGATTTGAACTGCCAAACTGCAGCTAGCAGTCACTGAAGTAGCCTGCAGTGCTGTACTCTAACCACTGTGCCACCTTGGCTCTTGATATGTGGACCAAAACAATTCCTCTTCAATCAGTGCGCCCCAGGCAAGCCAAAAAGTTGGACACCCATAACTTAAATCCATTACTCTGTCTCCTGCACTTTGAAATGAGAAAGAATAATACTTGTCTTTCTTATATATTACTTTTTAAAAATTATTAGAAGAGTTCTATTATATCCTTCTTCAATTGTCTTTTCTCACAATTAAAAATATCTTTACCTCCTTCAGAGGACTTACTTAGTTTCATTTCTCTAATTCCTGTTGCAGTTTCTTAGGCTCTATCTTAAAATGTGCTCTCTAGAGTTCCACTTAGTAGTAGTGATGGAGTTTGACCAGAGCAGAAAAAATGAATGATTACTTTTCATGATTTGGAGATTATATTTTGTAATATCTTAATATCTTTTTCAAGTATGATGAGGAACTATTGATAAGTAAAAAATTTATAACCATTGATCAGTACAATTTTTGAGTAAACTGTGTATCCATTTAATTGTCAATTATACAATAATCTAACACTTTATCAATTCTCCAGGTTTTCTTAAAGTCAAATGTTCAACCAGGCCATCAGCCAGGTTCTTCTGTACCCTCTGTACCCTCATCTGAATACTAGAAATTCAGATCACTTTTCCCCAGTGTTCATTTACATGCTACTAAAACTCTCCTGTCTGTTTGTAATCTTCAGTTAGCTGAAATTGAACATCACAGAACAACAATTTCTGAATCAAGATATTTCAAATGCATTAATTTGAAGAATGAATACAAAATCCAGGAGTCATTACTTCCATGGAATTGAAATTTCAAACTTCTTAAGACTAGTTGTACTCATAAACAATATGGCCTTTGCAATATAACACATGAGTTCTGGTCACATAATCATGGTTTCCAATGTTCCCGGCTAGTTTCCACAAGCAAAGGCAATGGGGCAGCCAACAGGAAGTCTGAAATCACTCCTGCTCACCCTTCTTTTTTGCCTGCCTGTTGTCATTTTGTTTATCTCTTTAGGTAAGTAAATATTGACAAAGGATGATCCGAAGGATTCTTTACTGGTTAGGATCAAGTCAAGGACAGCTGATTCTATTTTCTGCCTTCTGAAGAAGAATGTTATCAGCCAAACAAATCATGCATTTCTTGGAAGAACTTTTGTGTGGCAGAGTTTGTCTTCCAACAGTTGTTTGGATGATTAAAATCCCATTCATTGCAAATTAATTCTTTCTTGAGAAGTCTGCAGTTTGCTTTTGGAAGGTATCATCAACATCTTTTTGTTTAGAAAGCAATAATAGGCATTAATAATGATTTTGTTTTTTCCCTTCAAGTATTAAAAAAAATACATATTAAACTCACTATTACAAAATCAGAATTTGTAGGAAATGACCAGGCTGAGCCTGAGGGAGAGGTTAAACACGACATAAGTCACAAATCCCTGCACGCCCGCAAGGGATCTAAGTTGTTAAGTATATTTTATCAATTGGCCAATGCTACTCACTTGCTACCCGAAAAATGCTGTATGATGGGAACTGTCAGAAAAAAAGTGGAAGCGGGGAAGACCATGCAAAACTTGGTGTCAGATGACTTACAGACAATGGACATCAAATGTGAAGATGCCAAAGACATAGTCATGGATAGGATTCATTGGATGAATCTTGCTGCCCTATGTGCTTTGCACGAAAGGAACCAGTGATGATAATGATGACTCATTCAAGCTATTTTCTTGTTCTTTTCCTTCCTCTACCTCATCCTCCTCCTTTACAGAAAGATTGCTTTATAGTGGCATTTTAAATGATACAGAATTATTGAGAAATGAATTAAAATGAAATCCATTACATCATGTATTTGTATAATCTATGTATTGTTGAGGCACACTTTGGGAGCATCTTTGGTCTCTGCTCAAAATCTCCAAGACTGCTTCTCAATCAAATAAAATACATTTCTTTTAAGGAAAAAGCAACTATCACATCTGTGACATAGAACAAGCTTAACCTGAAGAGATTGACAGATTATTGAGCACTTGCAAAGCCCTGCTTGCTTTTCTGGACAAGACATGAAATACAAAGGGAAATTGGCCCGTGAAATTATTCTCTCTTGAAATCCATTGAAGAGGATTATATTACAGGAACACATTTTAATTAGTTTATCAATATATATGTGTTTCTGTTTGCCTATGAAGGGTAGGTTTGATTTTACGTTAATGCGTATTTTGTGAAAATAAAGATAATGTGAAATATGGCAATAATGTCAATAGCTCATGAATGTTGTTAATTATGGGATAACAAGCAAAGCACAAAATGCCTCTAGTATTTTCCAGAGCGCTGCGGCTCCACTCCATAGATGGGTTGATCCTCTTCTCTGACAGCAACTGAGAGAACTTTTAATTCGATTAACACTGCCAGTGGGAATCATCGACTCAGGACCGTTGGGTACACCAAACTGTGTCCGAGGGCCTGTTGATCAAGTTCGTGGACCGACCACCAAGACGCTTCATCAGGTGCCCCGTTCCACTTTCCTCCGAGCGCCGTCAGCTTATGTTGGCAGAGATCACTCACCTTCTGAAAATCAAGGCGATAGAGCCAGTTCCTCAGGACCAGCTGGGGACCGGATTTTACTCTATGCTTTTCCTGGTGCCCAACAACTCGGGGGATGTCAGAGGGATCCTCAACTTGAAGCAATTGAACCGGGCGGTTCGTTATTGCCGCTTCAAAATGCACTCTCTTCGTTCAATTCTGGCTTTGGTGCACCAGGGGGATCTCATGCAGTCGGTGGACTTAACGCGAGGCTTATCTTCATGTGCCTGTCCACCCCTCATATCGCCAGTTTCTGTGCTTTGAGTTTGTGGGCTGGCACTACCAATATTGTGCCATGCCATTCGGACTTTCCTCAGCGCCCAGAACTTTCACCAACTTGGTCGCAGTGGTGGCGGCATCACTCGGTTTGGTGCCGGTGAAGACCCTGTGCTATCTGGACGATGTTCTAGTCCTTTCGTCTTCCCAGGTTCAGGCAGCTCAGAACATGGAACAGGTGTTAGCGGCCTTCCGAGCACATGGGTTCACCATAAACCTGGACAAGAGTCATCTCATTCCATCCACGTCTATTCTGCACCTCGGCTCCATGATAGATTCGGCGAAAGGGCAGGTGTTTCTGTCGCCAGAGAGGGTGCGGGACATCTTGACCTTGCTCAACCAGGTCCTAGCCCAGAGGTCAGTGCCGATGTTGACTCTCTCTCAACTGCTCGGAAAGTTTGTTTCGTGCTACCAGATTGTCCCTTGGGCCCGCCGGCATTCTCGCCCCTTACAATGGTTCCTCCTCCCGTATCAGCAGAAGGGGTGTGCCAATTCGACAAGGAAAGTGTCAGTTCCCCTCCCCAGGTCCGTCTGTCACTGCGTTGGTGAAAATCCGGCTTGGATAAAGGGCTGGCTCCAGCTACACTATGTCGTCAGGTAGCAGCCCTATCCACGGTCATATCCTTTACTAATCCTTGGCTCATCACCCCTGGGTCCGGTGGTTTCTCCATAGGGCCATGAATTTACTCCCGGCCATGGTCCATTGCTACCCTACTTGGGATTTGCCGTTAGTTTTACAGGCGCTCACTGTTCCACCGTTTGAGCCCCTAGTTTCAATTTCTCTTAGGTTTCTGTCATTTAAGGTGGCCTTTCTTTTGGCGATCACGTTGGCTCAGAGAATTTCCAAGCTTGCTGCATTATCTGTCAGGAAGGACCTGTGCATTTTTCATCCTAATACCGTGGTGCTTCATTTAGATCCGGCATTCACGCCCAAAGTTAATTCGTGGTTTCACCGCGCGCAGGAGATTATTCTCCCAGACTTCTGCCCTTCTCCATGTCACAATTGCTAAGTCCTCTGGCACACCCTGGATGTTTGCAGGGCATTACATCAATATATTCGCCGGACTGTGTCGTTCCAGAAGACGGAGGCCCTCCTTGTGTCATTCCACCCAACTTCCATGGGACAGAAGGTCTCGTCGGCTACGGTTGGTCGCTGGATTAAAGCCTGTATTGCCTCTGCTTATGAACGCCAGGCATGACCGGTTCCGCCCAGGATTTTGCCTCATTCTACGCGGAGTGCCACCACCTCGGCAGCCTGGGCAACGCAGGCTTCTGTGTTGGACATATGTCGGGCGGCCACCTGGACCTCGTTGTTGCCCTTCATAAGACACTATAAAATTGACTCTTACGTGTCGGCTGACGTGTCTTTCGGGCAACGGGTTTTGCAAAGTGTTGTTTCTGGGCCTTCGGGGGGGAGCAGTCAGCCATCCGGCCCTGTAGATTGAGCTTGGGTATGTCCCATCTATGGAGTGGAGCTGCAGCGCTCTGGAAAATGGACGTTGACTTACCTGAACATCCCTTTTCTGGGCGCTGCGGATACACTCCATTCCCTCCCTCTTTCTAGTTGTTGGGCTGCCTGCTCTTTGATTCTTGATTTTTTTTTTATTAAAAAGTTTTACAAACAACATTTCCAAACATTTTCTCCCCCCCACCCCAATCCCCCCCTTCCAACCACTCTCCCTCTTCATATTTTAATAAACACCTTTACATCATTCTTACTTTTCCTATTTTCAGTTTTTTCAGGGCTGCTCTTTTACCTTCCTTTTATTCCGACCCTTCTTCCACTACTCCCCCTCCCTTCCTTCCTTCCTTCCTGCTTCCCTCCTCCTCTCTTTTCCTACTTCCCGTTCCCACCCCACTCCTCTCCTCTTCCCACCTTCTAACCCTCCTCCACTCCTCTTTCCTCTCCCTCCTCCTCTCCTTTTCCTTTCCTACTCTCCTTTCCACCCTCTTTAATCCTTCCCCTCTCTCCAGTTGTTTCCCTTTTCAATGCGATCTAAAGTGATATTCGAGCAGCCCCAATTTCCCAATTATGTTTACATTTATATAACATCTTTTCCCCCACCCATCCAACCCCCCCTCCCCACCCTAGACCTCCCAAAGCCGAAACAGGGTATTGCAATAACAAACATATACTAAAATATGCTAACATACTTGTAAAATTCAAAATTTCCCATAGATCCTTTAACTCCCCTTATTAAAATTCATCAACCTCCCTAAAAATATTACAAACATTAAAGAGAGAAAAAAAAACCCAAGCAAAAACCTAAACGAATATCCTTCCCAAATTCTCCAACACATTCTTTTTCAACATCTATAATAAAACCATAGTTATTATCCATCCTTTTAACTTATTAAAAGTATACATTAAAAAGACAAAACCTTAAACTTTTTATCTCGTAAAACTTTTAAAATCCTCAATAAAACTTCTAAAATCATTTCTACTAATATAAATTCAGATTTTTCCCAAGGATATCCTTCATTTAATCTTTGTATACAGAGCATCCTTACTATAATATAACCTTTAAAACCCTTCGCAACTTCTCCAACAATATTCAATTTCAACACTTCTATAGTAAAACTAAAATTGTTATCCATCCTTTTTACTTGTTAAAATTAAACATTGTTTAAAAAAAAACCTTAAACCTTTTATCTCATGTAATTTTTAAAATCAACAGTAAAACTTCTTAAATCATTTATTCTTGATTCTTGGTTCTTTGTTTGTATGTCAGTTTTTGAATAGGGAGCGGGGGGCGTGGCTAGAGCACAGAGGGTGGTGTTAATCGAGTTAAAAGTTCTCTCAGTTGCTGTCAAAGAAGAGGATCAATCCATCTATGGAGTGGATCCGCTGTGCCCAGAAAAGGGACATTCAGGTAAGTCAACGTCCGTTCTAAGCAGAAAAATCCCTAGTTGGAGAAATGTAGAAAGGATGATTGCTGATTTGCAGTAAATACAGATGTTATGTTCCTTATGTCCAACTGCTTCACATAAACACCTTGGGGAAGAATTTGTACAAGATGAAATCACAGTCATCTAATAGAATTTTAAACATGTCTGTACTGGAAAAATGAAGTTCTGTTTAGGCACAGTATAGCTGATACAGAATGAGAAATGCAGTAAGGATATGTAAAGATAGCAAATGCATTCAAAATACAGAAGGTTACCAAAATTTGGCATTGTTCAATAAAAGATTATAGGTAGCTCAGGGTTGAACTGTGGAGTCCTTGGTGCTCTCTGAGCTTGATTGTTTGCAGACTTTTCATTATCAAACTAGGCAACAACATGTGACATTGTTTGTGCTTTTATTTTACTGGCTATTTCAAGAACATTTTAATTCTACAGAAAAACATTTATAAGATCTCTATATCAAAATCTAAGCTTAAAGATTTGTACAGAATATTTAACCTACATTTTAAGAAGTGCTGACGTATCTTTTTAATCCATTTTTCAGTGGATACCTATGCAGCTATTAAAAATCAGAAACATCATAACCTTTCTTTGGATCATGTGTTCTGATATTAGAGTTTGATGCAGTGTTTAATGTGCTGACGTAGAAACTAGGAAACACAGTTCACATTGTTATGAACATATAACAATTAGCAACATCTGCCTCTCCTTGCAAATAACTCAATCAATAGATAAAAATGCTGAATCCAATATAAACAGCTGATAAACATGGTAAACAGCGACCAACATGATAATAATAAAGATAACAGAGAATAAATGCTTTATCTGAAAAGAAGCTAAAGATATAGTGGCTCATCTAGTTAGCTGCTACAAGTAGATTGCACAGACTGACCACAAACAACATCATGACAAAGTAAGCAACAATGGTGCATTGGAATATCTGCAAAAAAATTCAACTTGCCTACCTGACAGAACCTGTGAAGCCATAAAATAAGTAAAATAATACAAAATGAAGAAGTTAAAGTGCTCTAGGACTTTAGAATTTAAGCAGACAGGCATCTGCCACACAACAATAAGAATAACAAAAAACCTGGATAGTAAAAATTGCAATATCTGGAGACAGGAGAATAGAAGAGAAGCAACTGGAGAAAATCACAAAATATAAAGACCTGCAAATATAAGTAAAATGATTGTGGCAAAAGAAAGCAAAATAATATCAGTAGTAATAGGCACCTTGTGTGCAATTCAAAAATATCTGGAGCATCTCTTGAATACCATTAGTCAACTGCAAAAAACAACTTTACTGGGAACAACTTTTGACAGATACCTTTAATATTATTAAATAACATCTGTCTATCCAGGTCCTAAAAAGGATAGGTGGACAAAAATACTAAATTCGGTCTAAACATCTGGCTGACTGCAATCAACCAAACCAATAGTGCAGATGTCATAATGGATCAATTGGAAGAGTTGCTCAGAACATATTACACTTCTACCTAAAAATTATTTTTTTAGAAATTATTGTCTATATTAATTTATGTCTATGTAGAAAAAATACAGTTGGTTAGGGAGTAGTTTCTTCTAGCCAAACATCTTTTAAATTAAAATGATATCTAAATAGTCTTTTTTTCAGGGTATCATTTGGCACCAATTTCTTTACCTAGCTAGACAAGATATAGGTTTGCAAGGTTTTCTTTCCTTTCAAAGGAAAATAGATTCTGGTTGTGATGTATAAAATTGTTTTTAGAGTTTAATTAATAGAATGGTGAAAGTTCCACCAACACCTGCCATTTTTAAAGGATAGGTGGTGGTGCTTCATGTAATATTATGCAGGCTTTTTGCTAATTAATGTGTTGAATTATGTGACAGCATGCTTTTAGGATTTTTTTTCCTTAAAGAAGGGTTAATAGACAACTTGCGTTTCAAGAGCTTAATGCATAGCCACTGGAGACTAGACAGATGCTTTTTGTATGCAAAGGATTGAATAAAGGTATATAATGCCTGAAATAAATTTAATGCCTCAGCATGACAATGCTGGTTATGACCCTGTGTAAATATGAAGATTAGCTTCATTAATGCAAGTCTTGTAAAATTAATGTTTCATACAAAAACAAAACAGCCAGTCCTTTGTTAAATAGCCAATTTAAAAGTGCTTTTAAACAGTTATAATTCTCCATTGTAGTGCAGCCAGCAGCCAGGAATGGGTAGTCCTCGTCTGCTAGCCAATAGGACTGAGTCTGTCAAAGCTGCGATGACACGCCTTGAGTGGAGCCAGCATCCAGCCCCATCCTAGTGACTGGCTGGTCTTCAGTTCGTCGGGGGGGTTCTACACTTCTGAACGTGGCACATTGGGTCTGTCTCTATACCTTCACCAAAAAGCTGGGGACCATTGGTGTAGGCATGTCCTCACAGCTTTGACAGACTCAGTCCTATTGGCTAGCAGACAAGGACTACCCATTCCTAGATGCTGGCTCCCCTCAACGAGAAGGAGAAGGAGCGTGTCAGGTAAGACCAACGCCCCATCTGAATGGATTCAATGTTCCCAGTGTCATCAAATATGATCAAGATGAACTAAGCATGGAAAGACTGGCATTTACCTGAAAGGAAGAAGACCTTAAATTTAAAACAATCCCCTCTCAAGGAAGGCTAGGCAGAATGAATGTTGCAAACAGACAAAACTTGCATTCTTTTCAGTTTCCCTGTCATCAACTTAAGTTGCCATCTCCCATTGAAATTAATGCTGGCGAGTTTTTTATTTCAACAAATATGTGCTTATGACACTTTCATGTATGTGTGACACACCCAAAAAAGAATAAATATGGATTAATATTTATTGAAATTAATAATTGATTAACCATTTAAACATCTGCATATAGGCAGATCATTCTTTCTCAGACACAGGGAAATAAATGAAATCTACATTAAACAGAGATGAATAGAATGAATTACTAATGTATATTTTTCCCAGTAGCAGCTATTTTTGTAAGATATCAAAGCATGCCATAGAAATGCTATATTAATTAGAGAGACAGATAGACAGACAGATAGATGCTTCAAAAAAGAGTACAATAACATTGTATACCGTATTAAGACCAACGAGAAATATTACAAAAGCAGGGGTTAAAGATATGTTTCTCTGTGTGGGTGGGTTTTTTTTAATGTACCTTTATCATCCCATTAGGGGACATGGTGGCTCAGTGGCTAAGACACTGAGCTTGTCGATCAAAAGGTCAGGAGTTCAGCGGTTCAAATTCCTAGTGCCGTATAAGGGGTGAGCTCCCGTTACTTGTCCCAGCTTCTGCCAACCTAGCAGTTCGAAAGCATGTAAAAAATGCAAGTAGAAAAATAGGGACCACCTTTGGTGGGAAGGTAACAGCGTTCCGTGCACTTTTGGCATTTAGTCATGCCAGCCACATGACCACGGAGACATCTTCAGACAGCGCTGGCTCTTCGGCTTTGAAATGGAGATGAGCACCGCCCCTTAGAGTCGGGAACGACTAGCACATATGTGCGAGGGGAACCTTTACCTTTACCTTTATCATCCCACTCTGAAATGTTAGAACTTTATTTTGAATGTTTTCATTGATGATAATCTTCTCTAACCTGAGATTCTTGAAGATTCACATCTGGCTAATTCTGCCATTTGGAAGAGAGATTTACAGGATGCATATTCAGAGAACTGAAATATTTCTTATTGATGCAGCCATGGGATGATACCATCTCACAATTGCTTCCTTAATGTATAATGTTTGAGTCATCTTCCAAGATAGAAAAGATCCTTAAAAGAACTGTATTATTTACATTCAAAACATAGATCATTACGTCCCATAAAACAGATTTAAAAAGAGAGAAGAAGCCAGTCCTTTGTTAAATGTAGCTGTTGACTTGAGACAAGTTTGATTACAAAAACTAAATAGAAATGTGTCTTTTCTCAGCCAAGACTTGGCTTGCTTATCTTAGAAACTTCTCTGTCCAAAAATCAGCTTGCTCCTTTTTCTTGGTCCTCCATTGCTATCTTGCAAAAGGAAGGTGATCTCACAATTTGAAGCCTATTAAATGAACTCCAGTTGCTTATTTGCTGTTTAGTTGTTGTGGGCAGTGAAAGCAAAGTATGTGAAAACGAAATTACCCAAATTGAAAGATCAAAACCCTGTGCCAGTTGTTTCATTCAAAATTTGCACTTGAGGTTGTCAAATAATGGCGGGGGGTATGCATGTGTGCTTCTGGGTGGATATTCTTTCTTACAATGTTTGTAGAAATAATGACTCTTTCATTGCTACTTCAGCTATTTCAACTTAAATGACAATAAAAAGAATAGTAAAGTTGTTCAGGAATCAAGTTCAACTTCCATGGTGACTTGCTGTGTAGTTTTCTTGGGAACAATATGGATGTGGTTTTCTATTAGCTTTTCCAATAATTTTTTTTTAATTTCCCAGTTTAACCTATAGCTCTGACATTTCACAGCCCTGGTCTTTCATTCAAGTATTAACCAATTTTGATTCTGCTCAGGACAATAGTCCATGCAGTGTTTATACATCATACTAAACTCTTCTTTGTCTTACTCATAGTTCATTGCTCTTTCTTGAACTATTGTGGATTGGTTAGATTGAATACAATCAAAGCTTATATTCCCAGTTGAATTGCATGTTAAACTAGTTAGTTACTGTTTCAAACAGTGACTAGCTTCTCTAAAACTAACTACTACCCCATTTTCACGTTAAGTCAAAATCAAGTCTTACTATGCTTAATATAAGTATGAACACAGCCACAAATTTTAATAGCTTTTAAGCCATAGGGAGATAATGGTATCCCTAGGTTGTATATAATATCTAGTTTATATTGAGCTTCTGCACTTTATTATTGGCATGATCCTGGTTAGATTCAGATAACTGCCAATCATATTTTAAAACTTTAGGTTTTCCTTTTTTCCTATCTGATAAACGGTATCTTATTTTTACTTCACAGTTATTATTTGAATTTCAAAGGTAATAATGCCTGGTTACCTCTGAATTCTTATAACACCAGTTTTAAGAATTATATAGAAGATTTATATTTGAATTGAATAATATTATGAATGAAGTAAGACCAGCAACAGAAAAGGCAGTAGAATGAAGATGCTAACAGGCTATTATTGGTTTAGTCTCCTGCATAAAGTAAGGACAAAAAAGGCCTCTGGCAGTTATGTGAAAAGTATAATTTCCAAAGAGCATTGGCTGGCAAAGCAGGGTTTTTTTTTCCTTGGTGATTTTGTGGCTTAGAAAGACTGGAAGCGAAAACCTAATAATTAGGTTGCAGTATCTACGGTAACAATGTAGCTAAATGCCACATAATAGAAGTATTTTAGATGTTTAGCTCCAAATATACAGTATATTAAATATATGGAAAAGGAAAGGGAATTGCTCATGGCAGGCAGATTCTCTGATATTCTAAAGATATCCCTCTCAGTGTCTGAAAACAACTGGTAGTATGCTCTAGTACTTTTAGATTATAGATCACTGATCAATGGCCATGTTAGTAGAATCTTATGGTATTGTAGCCCAACTCATCTGAAGGATCCCAGCTTACCCGGCTCCAATGTAACCACTGTCCTGATATGCTAAACATAGAGTCATTAATACAGACGATATGATGTATAGGCCAGGCCATGATAAGGAGGTATGGTCTTACTCAGTGGTGAAATCCAATTTTTTTTACTACTGATTCTGTGGGCGTGGCTTGGTGGCCGTGGTGTGGCTTGGTGGGCGTGGCAGGGGAAGGATACTGCAAAATCCCCATTCCCTCCCCACACTGGGACCAGCCATAGGTGGTATTTGCCGGTTCTCCGAACTACTCAAAATTTCCGCTACCAGTTCTCCAGAACCTGCTGGATTTCACCCCTGGTCCTACTCCCAGTTTTTACCTACTTAATATGGCAAAAATTGCCCAATTGACTCTAAATGCTCTAAGAACATAGGATGAGTCTTGCTGGATCAGGCCATTAAGGGAGTTTACTGTTCACAAAGTTCACATTATGTGCAGCGAAGCAAATAGGAGAAAAATATCGTTTTTTTAAAAAGTAAAAATTAACTTTTGACAAGCTATAATGAAAAAGCAATGTTGAAAAGTCTATTTTTCTGAGACATGGCATGGCCTGTGCATGCCAGAAACCTTTCCCCATCAAAGAAGCTATTTGCTCCTTCCCAGAATAGGAGCAGGCAGCCTTTCTATTTGGAGTCTGTTAAATGAACTCTAGTCATTTATTTGCCGTTTAGTTGTTGTGGAAGCAAGACCAAAGGCTTTAAAGAATTTAGCCAAACAAAAGACCAAAGTCCTATCTAGTCCACCATTCTATCCCACTTAGCAATCAGTCAGATGCATTCAGGAAATACACAGGCATGGACACAAGGATGATAGGCTCTTCTACTGTTTCTCTCTAGCAATTGATTAGTTAAGAATGCTGCCTTTGTTTTTTGCAGATAGCTATTGATAACATTAATGATTGAGACTAGAAGCTCTTAATACTGTGTATCTGTTCTCACTGAATTTGTACAGTTTTAAAATCATCTAAATTAGTGGCCATCCGTTACATAGAAGAATAATTCCCTTTGTCACTCTTGAATCCACATTATGTTTTAGAGGATGATATTGTTCTTAATGTCCAAAAAGGATCAAAACTTTTCTTTGATCACCTGTTATATACCATTCATGATTTTTTGGTCCAGTATTTCAGTTGTATCTGTCATTACTCATCTTTGAAAGCCAGAAAGTTCATAGGGGAGATATTTGGATGCATAAGCACATTGTTTTGCTTGCACTTTTTTGCACTTATTTTAGCAAAATTATGTAATTCCATCCAGACTACAATCTAATCTAATCCAGGCACTCAGGAGTTCAACTCATCCAATGTAGTTGGAAAAGTTGGACCTAAGTGGACTGTTCAAAAAGATGACACATAGGCCCACACTTCTGCACCATCATGGAGCATAAAGTATAGTAGAATAGAACAGAACAGAAACTATCTGCATGCCATGAAACTGGCCTGAAATAGATTTAGACATACAGCTTCATCCAGGAACATTTAACATTGCTCCATCAGAACATTCTCTAATCATTTTGGTCATGAATGGAATATTCAAAAGTAGCCTGAAAATACTTTAAAAGTGAGCAATCTAATGTTAGCTTCCTCGGGAAGAAATATATAAATGCCTCTTTTATAAGCCTTTCCCCTGCTGAGGAAGTTATTAATATTAAATGGAAACTCTCCCTCATCTGATCCCTCCTAACCAGTACCAGCCAAAAGGGAGCAGGACACATTGTGGTCCAAATTCATCCATGAATCCTGTTCATATCCCAAGGACAACAAACTGAAACTGATTCAACAATCTCTCACATTGTTGCCAAAAATTTTGTTGATTTGGCACTTTGATGAAGCAGTTAATATGCTGGAATAGAAACAGGAAGGCCATAGGTTGTAGTGTAGTCCTATGTATAGAAGCCAATTAGATGCCTTTGAGCACATCACAATGTTTAGTCCAACCTGCCTCAGATGAGCTCCTGAGTGCCTGGATTGGATTAGATTAGATTGTAGTCTGGATGGAATCACATAATTTTGCTAAATTTTGCTAAAATAAAATAAGTGCAAAAAAGTGCAAGCAGAATCATTCACCAGGCTGACCAAGTTCATGTATTTTCCTAAAGATCTATATTGCAGTTCATAGTTGCTACCTGACAAAGGAATACGGAAGTTTTCCCTCTGAAGGAGAAGAGGATATCAGGATTGCCTGCCATGCTTAGTGAGTACCAAACCTCCAGTGTTTTGCCCTATGTCCTGTGCTAAAATTGGCAAACTGCTCTTAGTATTGGAACATTTCTAAATCCCTTGGAAGAATTGATTTGCTTAGCAATATTATTTACTAAGACTTTTTATCATAATGTTTCAGATTTTGAATTGTTTTACTCTGGGATTTGTTTAAATTTCAAAGCTAAGTACTTTAAGGACTCAGTACCGTAATACAAAAATCAGTCACTCTGCCCAATATTCAGTGCCATTGGTTATTGCATTTTGGATGACACATAGCAAGGCAGATTACACATTGTGGCGATTTTAACAGTTGGGTAGAAACGAAGTGGTCTGAATGTAGCATCTTCTCTCTGTTGTGCTATATTTAGATATGCAATGCACTCCTGTGGCAATTAAAAAAAAGGAATACAGTTACCCAAAATAGAATCATTCTCAGCCTTCAAATGTGTGTTTGAGTCATTATTTTTAAACCTAAGCTGTAATTTTCAGCACCTCTTAAGGGATTTAATATTTATCCATGTTTCCATATTTGTTGAAAGTTTTCAGTGAAGCTCTGAATATTCTAATCAAAATAAACTCCCAACATAGTAAAACAACAAACCCAAATTACCTGGTGTTTGTTAATTTGAAGTTCATGAACTGAAACTAGTATATAGCGGTGCAAGTCTATTACATTCTAATAATGCTGTAACATGTTGGGAATGGTCAGTTTCCCAAGTAATTTCTTAAAGTAGAAAGAGAAGGTGGTAGTTATGGCTAGGAAAGCCTTTGTACAGCTTCAGTTTGTGCATCAGTTGCGCTCATTCCTGGACTAAGAGGTGATGCACGCAGTCATCCATGCCCTTGTGACCTCTTGTCTTGCCATATGTAATATCACTACTGTGTGAGCTGTGTATTTCTGGAATGAGTTTGGATTTCTGGAGCCAACAGTTCCAGAGAAAGTCGATCTCTGGTACCGAATGGAGGTGTATTTCCCTGTCCAAATTTAATCTCAGGCCTAGGTACATAATCAGGTCTTCAAGGCTTTACAAAAGGCCCACAGGATTGAAACCATCTTAATCTCTGGAGGGAAAATGTTCCAAAGGCATGGGCTATGACAGAGAAAAAACAGCTCCTAATTTCCACCAGCTGACATTCCTTCACTGATGGGACCCGTAGTATTTCCAACCTGCTGGACCAAATTGAGTGGGTGGAAACAACTAGGAGATGATGGTCCCTCAGATAACACAGTCCCAACCCGTGAGTCTTAAAAATGATAACCGGCACCCTGCATTGCACCCACAACACATTGGCAACTAATATGATTCATAATTCACTCGCCAGTTCCTGGATCTCTGCTGAATTCATCAGTGCTGTTTTCATCTAGCCATTTGCAGTTTGCCATACCTCCCCTGGAAATCCTAAGCCACTTTCCTTTCATATAAACGGCAATGTCAGATTCCAGAAAAGGCAGAATAAAGACAGTGATGGACTGTTACAAAAGCTTGATTTTAATTAATTTTTCCTTTCTGTCACACTGAAAATTTTAGTTTGATAAAATCTTTCAAAAAGGCTCTGGGTTGAGAATTGGGGTATGTGGGCTCTGGGTACAGTTGAGAATTTTGTTGGGGGGGGGGGGAATGAGACAACATTTTGTACATCCTAGCTGTAGACTCTTCTACAAGGAACTTTGACACTCCATACACATGGCATGTTTAGAAAGCTTATCTTCATTGTGCCAGCAAATAGCCTCAAAAGATACTATGATTTCATAGCAGCCAGAAGCAAAATTGTCAACATTAATTATAATAAATATACTATTTGTATTTCTATTACAAATAGACAAAACATATTAGCTATGTTTTATTCTCTATAAGATGCCCAGAGTTATTGGCAAATTGGTGGCTTTAGAAATTGAAATTATAAATATATAGGTAATCCCGTCAATTTGCCTTATAATGAAAAGGCAGCATAGATTAATATTTGATTATTATGCAGATAAAGAAAACAAGAAACCCATATGTTTTCCCAATTTATGGTATGAGAACTAGGATCATTACAGCCTCTGTACTTGATATCTGTGACTCGCCAAGCTTTTCTTTCATCTTCTGCATAGAAGGGGAACTAACCAAATACACTTGCTTCTAAGCACCCATTTGTCAATTTTTGCTAAGTTAACATATGGATATTGTCAGGACTAGGTGGAAAGCAAACACTTATAACGCAAGTGGCAAATAAAAATTTACTTGCTTTTTCATACTTTGGGGAAATTATTGGGAGGGCAGTATTCTTACGAACAAGATTTGTAAAGTTGATAATAAATTCAGTTGCCCTAAAGTTGAGCTGAAGCAATATGTCAGGATAAAGATTGTGCTTAATTTTTTCTTATTGATAATGTTGCATAGATAGCCATAATACTATTCACTTCTGGAATAAACAATATTATGTAGAGCACAGAAATTACCGTAGATCTAGATGCTAGAGCAATCTTTCCTTTTGAATCTGTAGCAAGGACTGGTTTGGGAATTAAGTGAAAGGAGTTTATTGGGGGTTACAAGATCCTTCCAAAATTACATTTGTGAAGATTATAAAAACAATAAGAATTAATTAATATCAGAAATACAAAGAACTGAGGTTCCATATATGTAACACAGGTGGAGGAAACTGAACATAGTAGTAGTAGTCCATAGTTAGGGATAGTGAAAGAATGGGACTGGGGAAAGGCCTAATCAGTGCAGAAGTAAGTAAAGCTCCCAATAATACATTTGTTACTAAAAGGAAGACTTCTGGCAAACCCCAATACACAGTAAATGCTGTTAATGATCATGAAAGGTGTTATATAAATGGACAAAATCTGGAGGAGCCGGTAATTTGCAGAATGCCAAAAATTCATTACTTACTGAGATGGATAAAGATAAATACTGCAGGAATTGTAAAACTACTGCAGAAGTGCACGGAATAAAACAGAATTAGAATCAAACCTGAGACCCTTCAGGAAAATACAGGTTTACACCAAATATCTCTGACTTAAAAACAATTATGTTTATAAAGATATTCAAGGAATTTTAAATTTAATAGAGCAAGTGAAATGCCCGGAGGATGATTCAAATACTTAAAAGGAAAGAAGAAATGACCAGAGGCCAGCAGAGATATGTTATACTTCAACATTTTGCAAGAGAAATAGACTAAATAGTGATCAGAACCAAATCCAAACTGGTTAATCAACAGAGTTGACAAAAACCTAACATGAAAACAACTACAATTAAACATGTGGCCTTGAACATTACTGTTTGGACAGGTAAATACATAGGATTTTTTTAAATTTTCTACAAGATTATATGATTTTTCTTCAAGAGCTTGGTTGATGGGAACTAATGTAATCACATCGCTTGGCTATAGGTGTTTTTATAAATGGGTCAAGAGGGACCAAAAGATGGGGCATCCTAATGGGGGTGAATGAACCTAGTTGCAGAACATCTTGATGTGAGAATCGAAAAAATTACTCTGGAAAATTATGATATAGATGAAATTAAACTACAGAGGCTGAAATCTAAAGGGAGAAGGTTAATGTGTGTTAACATTTATGTGTCTCTCAGACAACGGGTAAATTAGGATAACCTGGAACAGTCTTTGGTTGATATGTTACATCAGCTCACAATTTTAGATTTAACTTTAGTTGTGAAGATTTTAATGCTAGAATCAGCCCAGGTTTAGAAATGTTGAATTTAAGACAGACGTTTGTTTGAAATGGAGGCCATTTTCCATTTGGGACATTTATCACACATATTTCATGTAGAACATGAAAAATGGGAGTGTGTGGGAAAGTAAAAAGCAATATACCAAATAATTTAAATGGGAGAGTAAACATTTAGTTGCCAATTTAGTTAACATCACTCACTGTATCTCAATGTATCTTTATGTCTGCAAATTAACCTTGCTCACATCTATATACTACTTTATACTTTGCTTTCTATAATCTTATCACCTATTTTTGAGAATCTCAATCCCATCCACCATGACTTTCTGTCTTCTCTTTCCTCTTAAACCATTCACTCTTCCTTTGTTTCTTTGTTTGCCATTCATCCACATTCTTTAATTAAGCTTCCTGTCAACTTACAAAACTGACCTACTTGTTTTTGTTTTTCACCAGTTGTATTTTAAAATAGTTCGGTCTATTTCCCACAAATGCAAATGAAAACTACTTTTACCCAAGCATTTTACACTGTGCAAGCTAGGATCCTTAATCTAGAAACCACCTTGCAAGTCATTGAAAGCATTATATTATCTCCCAGTGGTTTTTTTAAATAAGACTTTTGGGAAAAGTTATTTGCTACTAAGAACTCTAGTCTGTGAGAAACAGGATCATAGCAGGGTCTTTTAGTTTCTGGTTAAGCTGGGAATTTGGTCCAGCTTCAGCACCTGACATATTGGGGGGGAGGGGAGAGAACAACATCCAAATAACTGCCACTGTTCCTCACTGTCACTGTGTCTGGCTGGCAGAAGTCCATCAAGACTTGATGCCTAGAGAGAGATGATAGCAATGCTATGTATTTTGAAAGCAGCCATGTCACGTTAGGTTCTCTGAATAACCCAATGCCTTTGCAACTAGCTATTATAAGAATGGTAAAACTTTAAAAATTGGTGATAGAGTTGCTTTAATTTTGTTTTTCTTTCTTAACCTTTTTGTCTTCGCTGTCACAGCTATTTGGAGTATAAGTTTGGAGTCAGATTTATTTTGATTATATGATATTAAGTTGTTATTGAGTCTTGGTGACCACATAGATAAATTTTCTCCCATGATGATCTGGCTCTAATCTGGTCTTTCAGGTCTCCAATGATGCATTCATTATCACAGTAACTGAGTCCATTCAACCTGCTGCTGGTCATCTTCTTCTCTTTCCTTTCACCTTTTCCAGCATAAGAGCCTTCTTCAGAGAGCTATGTCTTCATATAATATTTTATTAAGCAGAAATGAAGAACATGGAGGCATAACCTCAAACTGACAGGAGGGAAATTCAAAAGTAATGATAGAAAATATTACTCCACTGAAAGAGAAGTGAAAGCTTGGAACCAACTTCGAGCAGAGGTAGTGGATCAATAATCAGTAATTGAGTTTATTTTTTATTTTTTTTAAAAAAATTGTTTTATTGAATTTTTAAAATTAAACAATCATTATTCAACTCTTGCGCATGACTATAACCATTTACATATCATACTAGTATTCACCTATACTCTATATATATTTTTACTAAATCTACATTCTATTATTTTCCATTTTTTTAATTTTGATCCAATTATACCATATTGGATCAAAAATATATATTTAATTGAGTTTAAATATGCTTGAAAACTCATGTCCATCATCCAACAAAAATTAAATATAAAATAAAATATAAAATATAAAATGATAATAAAAATAATTAAAAAGAAAAAAAACAAACTCAAAGGACAGACTTGATGGATCACTAGGGGGTTTTTTCTGCCATCAGTTTTCTGTGTCGAAAGTAGGTATGGATTCATCATGGCATTTGAATATCTTCTCCACAGCCTTTATGGTTGCTCTACCAAGTGTTAGTATGAAGCATATTTCTCGACTGCTTGTTCCTTTACTATTGATAGTTGATGTAGTACATTTTACTATTGTTTAAACTACTTTGAAAGCCTTTCAGATGGGAAGGCAGGATATAATAACAATAGATATAATAGCAATAGTCAGCATATTATCCCCAACAATCTGGGTCCTCATTTACCAACGTCAGAAGTATAGAAAGCTGAGTCAACCTTGAGCTGGTCAGGATCGAAGTCAGAATTAGCCTGCAACACTGCATTCTAACTACTGCATTGCCACATCTCCTAAATGCTTTAAATGAGCTAATAAATCTGATTAATGAGTGATTGGAAAACCATTCTTCCAATTCATTTCAAATAACCTAATATGTTTTGTAAATTGCTTCTCAACAAGCATGTGTGAGAGGGAGGATTGTCTTTTCAGGATAGCAATACTAAAATAAGAATGGTTATTGTATTAAAACCAATTGTTATTATATACACTAACTTCCCAAAAAAGCCAAGCCACAAGGATTTAATGAGATTTAAAAAGATGAGATAACATCTAAAGCAAGTGCAATGTTTTAAGTATGTCTTGGCTTTAATGTTCTGTATCCTGTTCAGCCTGTTGATGAAATCAAGGCCTACAGATCCTATTATCTCCCATGCCCAACTGTGTGTTGCCATGCCTTATATTTGAATCACATAGCAACAGTATTTGTTTTCTCTAAGCTTGTTTTATAAAACATAACATTTTACCTGGTTACTCTAAACACAATTGGCAAGATCAGATTGAACTCATGGGCATTCTGTTGGCATTAGGAAGAGAAGTCTACAAGAAAAACTTCTATCCTTACTGAATAATCCAGCATTTTCTGCTTCGTTGGGTGTTTTTTTCCAATTTAATTTTCTAACCTCAGTTTTGTCGGGCAGAAAGATTTGAGGGGAACGAGGAGGGGGGACATATTGTCTGCACTTTTGAGCATTCCTGTTCTCCTGGGATGGACAATTTTCTGGTTGCATTTAATTTTTGGGGGGGTGGGGTTAGCCTAATAAGCTTTTCTTATTTTTTTCATCTTTTGATCTTAAGCGTTATGCTATATTTTCCACATGCTTGCCATCTATTGAAATTTGATTATGCAATCAGAGGAAAACAGTGGTCCACAAAAAAGTACTAAGGCCATATATGGCGTTTAGTTATTGCCTTCATGAAAAATCACTTGGTAAATTTCTTGGGTGTAACTGTCCAGAATACCAGAAGTAGTTTAACATAAAACTATTTAACATAAAATTACCTGAAGAAGCAGCTATGTTAGAATGCCTGGGAAATATCCCTGATGATCTGATCTCTTCTTTCTGAACTAAAGTATCAGCTAACCACTTAGGTTGCTGTTGTTTGAAAGGAGGGAAAAAAACACCCTAAATTGTCACATTCAGAATTAAAGTTGTTCGAAATAAATAATCCCGGGTTATTTTTTATACTAGATTTTTCTACCCCCTACTGGACATATAGAGAAGCAAGACAGTTGTATTTTCCAGAATAGCAATTGTCGTCTTCTGTTAGATAAAGTAATTTAAGTGTTTGCAATTTTTAGAGCCTTAAAAGAGTCACCCAGAATAGTGATTTCTTTGCACTGAAGCTTCCTTAATGCGTTTTATTTGCCGCCAGATAAGGATTGTTAAAGATTAGCATTCATATAAGAGAGAATTAGAATTTTTTTATTGTTTTAATTAATGAGCATGTCCATGCAGTGTGTATTTGCATGTTCTTCTGTTCTAGATCTTGCCTTAAATCTACAGAGAAATTATTGACATAACACTGTAATCTGGAGATGGGCATGTCGAAAATTAAGAGTTGCACTAGAAAATTGCAAGAAAAGAATCCTTTCTCATCTGGCTTTATAAAAATCTTTATGAAAAATTTACTAGCTCTGGTGAATAATCTACTTCTAGAACTGAAACCAATGTTGTTCAAGCAAGTTACAAACAAATTTATAGTATCTCTAAAATGAATTGGACTACCACTGCCTAAAAGAGTTTTCCATGTACATTTTTTAAATCCCTTCTTGTATATAAAAGGTTTGAATTCGTTTGATGACCATTAATGTTTCAAGACAATTTTTTTTCCTGGTTCATATAATTTTTTGAGCAAACAAAGTATGTGTAGAAAGGAAATATTGGAAAAGTCAACATCAACCTTCATCTTACAGATGCAGGAGTATCTTGGTTAATTTTATGAGATGATTGTTTTCTAATCTGCTTCAGAGGATTAAAAAACAATTATTCCAACCCAATAACATTGTTTTGTGGAGAATATTCAAACTTCTAAAAATATGCATATGCGTAAGACCATACCTATTATCCTCAGGCTTCAGTAGCTAAATAGCCATATAAAATATAAAAGAAAGAATTTGAAGTGCTCCATTTATAAAAGGGCTTTAATCTCCATCTGTATCTATAAGACTCTGTATTTCACCCTATTGTTATTTATTGAGAAGTTTATCTTTCACAGGATTAAAACCTGAAGAGTTCATTGGCCTGATTGTACAGAAAGCTATTGGGAAATGTTTAGCTTTAAAAAATATGCTCAGCAGCATTTGATATTCATGGAGGTGCGATGGCTCAGTGCTTAAAGATGCTGAGCTTGTCAGCTGGAAAGCTGACAGCCCAGGTTCAAAACCTGGTGAGCTCCCATTACTTGCTCCAGCCCACCTGGCAATTTGAAAGCATGCAAATGCAAGTAGATAAATAGGTACCACTTTGTGGGAAGATAACAGCATTCCATGCTCCTTGGCCTATAGTCATGCTGGCCACATGACCACAGAAGTGTCTTCTGACAACAGTGGCTCCCTTGGCTAAGAAACAGAGATGAGCACTGCCCCCAAGAGTCAGATATGACTGAAAAGGAGAAACTTTTACTTTTACCTTTATTTGATACTCATTATTAAAGAAGGGAGTGATCAAACAGAGAAGCTTCCTTTATGCATTTGATGAAATATCGTACAGGTGGTTTCCATCTAATGACCACCTGTTTAGTGACTGTTTGAACATATGACAGTACTGAATGATTGGTAGTTATGACTAGTTCTTGTACTTAAAAGCTGTTGAAGATTCCTATAGTTGCAATTTGCAATCTTCCCTGCCAGCTTCCAACAGTCACAGTCAATAGGAAAGTTGAAAGCTGAAAGGAAGTCAGAACAGGTGATCCTTCTTTAATGACAACAGCCAGGACTGCCTGAATTGCCATTCAAATTAATGAATGTGTCACTTAACAACAGAGTTTTTAGTTTCAGTTTAATAGTAGTAGTTTTAGATTAACAATTAGCATTGTTAAACTAAAACTACCTGTATAAATTTAATTTAGCAATATTTTTATTGCCACCACCATTACCTTTGAAAGCCACAAGTCATGGCAGTGAAGTGATGTAACAGGCTGGGACCAAAACATTTTGTGTGTAAGAGTTATGTGTACATTTCATTTGGGTTATATTTGATTTCAAAGTTCAGGGAATTATGAACTCTCAAGTTGCTGGGAGTGGGCAGCATATAAATTTAATATATTATACTCATCATCTATTGCAGTGATGGCTAACCTTTTTGCCGTCGCGTGCCAAAAGCGGGGGGAGCGTGGGGGGTTGCGGCTGCATGTGCCCACATCCATAATTCAATGCGCCCCGCCCTCCTGCGCATGCGCACGTGACCCCCCCACACACTTCCCCCTGCTTTTGGCACACGATGGCATGGTGGGCCCGGTAGGCCCGTTTCCCCCCCTCCCCAGGCTCCAGAGGCTTTCTAGGAGCCTGGGGAGGGCAAAAACAGCCTTCCCCATTCCCCCTGGAGGCCTTTCAGAGGCTGGAAACAGCCAGTTTCCTGACTTCCGGTGGGACCAGAAGGCCTGAAAATCAGTTGGCTGGTGCGCACATGCGCGCTGGAGCTGAGCTAAGGCAACACTCGCGTGCCCACCAATATGGCTCTGCGTGCCACCTGTGGCACCCGTGCCATAGGTTCACCATCACGGATCTATTGCAACCATATTAAATAAAAATAAACATTGTGACACTCTTAATATGTTAAAAACTACACTCATATTCTTATTATAATCTTTAGAACTATCCTAACTATCCCTTCTGGATTACAGAGAAAGGTGACTTAATTAATACCCTTGAGTGAATTTATGTAATGATAAGATTTGAACTAGGGACTTCCTGCTCAGTCCCTGAGCAATTATATTATTGATTTTAAAATACTTGGCAAGTGTTTTTAATTCAATCATTTTCAGGAACCTTTTAATTATATCCTAGATGTTCTGAATATGTTTGCTGTAATCATGCACCGCAATTGAATTTGAACACTTCTTGTTTTCTTAAATGAATTTTTCAAAAAGATAAGTGTCTTGGAGGATTCTGCCCTGTATTCAGTTAATCTTTTTTAACTTCAGAATCCAAGCAGCCATCTCAAGTTGTAACCATCCATTCATTACTAGGGGCTTATATTGAGTTGGGATGTCATGTGACTGCACCAATTTATGATGGCAATCTCAGCTCTTCCCTTACCAGTCATTAGCTGAGAATTGTGGATTGTTAAACAAGTACCCACCCTAAACTAAGGCATTCCAGGCTTGGCCCCTCCCAGCCCCATGCCTAAATTTGATAAGGAATTGACTCCAACACCTGCTACCTGCCTATTCCCTCCAGCAAGCATTCTCTCACCCAGTTGCCCTCTTTACCCAGCCCAGCAGCAGCAACAAACATTCACCTATCAGTCTTCTCTCCTCAGCCCCACATGGCTCTCCAGCCCAGCCTGCCCAGCAAGCTAGCCAGCCAACATTTGTTCACCCAGGTGCCTTGTCTCCTAGCTCCATGCACCAACCTTTTACCTTTTTGGACCCATCTTCTCTAGTCAATGTTTCCTACTTTCTTACCTTTTTTCCTTATTTCCAAAGGTAGCTCTGTCTTTGAAAAGCTGCACTGTCTTTGGAACTCCTTGTTCCAAAAACAGCATAGCTTTCTGAAGACAGCACAGCCTTTGGAAAACTGTTGTCATCCAAAGGTGCTCTGTGGAAGCGATAGTGAACTGGAGTGGACCTTAGTAATAAGAGGAGCACTGAATGGTTCAACTCCTCAGAACTCATCTCAGGATCAAGAAGAAGACTAGGATCACTCACAAGTTTGCTTCATATAAAGTCTGCCCACGAAGAGATCATGAAATAGAGGCCAGAGTTGCCTGTATGAGGGAGATGGGTGGTTTCTAAATATCAATAAAAAATAAAAAAAATAGTGATCTCCAGCTCTTTGAGAGCTCTGGGGCCTGGGAGAAAAACATCCAGGCCTGTGTACTGTTGAGGAAGAACTTTTATGAAAGCCATTCTAGAAGCATTAATACTGTCTCATTTGGACCTGAAAGTTGCTTTTCAAGAAAGGATTGATAGCTTATAAATTTGGTGTCTTCCCAGCAAAGTAACTTGTTTTATATACGTCTTGTCATCTAGTTGGTATTGTACAGCAAGTCATAGAACTTTTTTTTGCTCTTGGAAGCAAAACTACTAAATAGAATACTACCTTATATTACAATGGGTATCTTGTTTCCTCATATCTTGTACATTTTAAGATTTTCATCTTTAAAGGTTTGATTTTGCAACAATATCCACTAATAATTCTGCATATAACTGGAAAGCACTTTGATTGGAAAAATATCTAGTATCAAGTTTGAAAAATATTACACACATGACTTTATTTGTATGGCTTACTATATGTATCAAACATCCTAATTTCAGTCAGTGATTCAGTAAAAACAGTTTGAATTTCAATTCTATCTTGGAAACAAATAAAAGATTTTCAACTATCACTGTGCGGAATGTTCTGCAACTCCCGGGGAGATCTTGAACAATTCTATATCAGCCTGCTTCAGATGGGTACACTTCGGGTTTGTTCGTTGGGATTATATCTTTCAAAGAGCAGTCACATTTTGATTGGCACCACTTGGGAATTGTTCTTTTATATCAATAAATATATTCAGAAGCATGTGGCATTGCAGTTAAGAGCTGTGTATATATATATATATATATATATATATATAGAGAGAGAGAGAGAGAGAGAGAGAGAGAGAGAGAGAGAGAGAGGGAGTCAGAGACAGACATGCATACACACATACATAGTATAAATAAGTAAATATCTTCACTTAATTATGTTCTTATTCAGAGCTGCAGCCAGCAGACCAAACATGCCTTATTCTGGAATGAAATAAATTATTCCTCCTTTCCTCCCTTTCGGTTTTCTGTGATACGTTTCCATCTAGAACAATTTATTTTTGAAGTTCTGTTAGCCTCAGGGAATTTCCCAAGCATATGAATACTTTCCTCCTTGTTTCTCAGTAGCCTTGCTTTGACTCAATTTCTGTTAGCACAGGGCATGAGTTCGCTGTTTAAAAAGGCATAATCTATAAATGAGGGTAACATGACCCTCAGAGAAATACAACCATAAAAGGTAACATGTGTGGAGGAGGGGGGGTCTCTCTGAGAAAGAAGAGAAGGAAAGTAACCATTACAGCCTCTTACATTGTACCTCCGAGCAGATTGCAGGGTTTTATACTTTATTATATTATGGCCCTTGAAATTGAACTGCATTTATAACATATGTGAAATATGTATTTTTAACACTAAAGTGTAATTTTCCAACATGATATCCAAAATAAAGTGCCAAGAAGCTATTAACCGCAAATTGAATTTTGTGGTATGTAATTTAGTTTAAGTAGTGACAAGTATTATTCTCTTTTTCTTCCCCCACCCCCCACCTTAAGAAAGAAAGGAAAGAAAGAAACCCATTAGTCATTCAGTTTAGCAGCACAGAGGCAGCAGTCAACAAGGGTGTGCATTCTGTGTCTGCTTCAATTGCACACTTCATTTATTTGAACATGGCATAGGCGGCTTTCTCTGTCATGCAGCATCACTACACTATTAGTGAGTTTCGCCCCAGGGCAGCTGGGACGCTTTGCTGGGGCAGATGTTCTTTTCAGCTTATTCACTGGCTGTTCTTGGTTGTTTACTGTTGTCATGACAACGTCTATTTCCATAGCAGCCATGTGGCCTCCTCTCGGAGACTAAGGAATATAGTTATAAAAGAATCATATTTTGCTCTGTGTCTCTTACTTACCATCTGTCAACTAACTGCATGTGATGGATTCAAAAACTGATTAAGGATAATGGCAAGCCCTCAGTGATAATTTATTAGAAGTAAAACTGGGCCTTATGCAAATGTCTTTGTTGCCTTCAGGGGCGGCTCTGCTTTTTTATATACATATTTTTGAGCTCTGTATACTGATTTTTCCTTTATTAACCCTTGCTGATGGGAGGTGGGGCTGGAAGTCCCAGAATTTATATGCAAAGAGGTAAAGCCTCTTTTCAAGTGAAGATCAACCTATGGTGTATTCAGAAACACATTAGTGCAGGTTTTAACAATAGTAGCATGTATATAATTGGCTCGTACTCCACCTTTATCACCCATCTCTAATATATATGGCTTGATAAGACAGCAATCAATTTAGCCTTTGTTCACTAATGAATTGCAGTACAGCATAGTGCAGCTCTTTTAACTTGCATCCAAACAAAAGCTAGGTGGTTGGAGATGAACGAATGGTTGGAGATGAATGGAGATGAAAGGTGGTTAATGATGCACATTATCTTTCGGACACTTAGCTAATTAATATGATAAGGTCTATATCATGACTCACAAATCTTAACATATATATATTCACATATAATACCAAAAGGAAATCATTTTATGACCTACCACAGTGTGTGAAGCAGACCAGTGTTATTGGAGAAAGGAATCGGACTGGTTCCCAATTGTTAAAAAAAAACTTTACCTGCATATTTGAGAGGATTAAGACATATTGCAGAGAGTCTCCTGGCAAGTGAAAGTCTTTAAAAAATCAGCTTTAAGGTGCCCTAGGACATTGTGTGAATTTGAAAGTAGTAAAGCCTGGCAGATAGATCTCTCTCTGCAAAAATTGAAAGAGCATAGACTCATTGATAAGCAGAATTGTGATAGTATGCCAGTTTGTTTTGTATATTAGGACTTTTCTCTGGGTATTATTATTATTTTTTGGTTGATTTAATCTTTTTAAATCTTTTAGCGATTTAGTTCATTTCTGTCAAGTCAAGGGGATGGGAATTGGCCCATTTGTAAAGTAATGTATTTATTGGTTGATTTTTCCAGATCCTGACATTGATGCTGCCACTGCCATGATGCTTTTGAATACTCCCCCTGAGATACAAGCAGGTTGTGAGTAGATATTTCTATAGCCTATAGCACCATAGATATGTAAGCCTAACTCTCTTTTATTAGTACATAGCCTGTTAGGTTTAAAAATAAAACTAGATGGAGAAATCAGATTTCTTAGTTAGACCCTTACTAACTCTTTTACATAGTATTATCTGGGTAGATGTTCAGATGGATAAGTTTTTGTGAATACTGAACTGTCACAGTTGTATATATCTCATTCATAGAAATAATGATCTATATATGCAACTGTAATTCATATAATAATAGCATGATAAGCATTTTTCTTCTTTAGGGCAGTTAAGAGTTGTAGGGCCAACAAAAATGCTTTGATTTTGATTTTGATTTATTTGCGGGGATGTCTGTACAAGCATCAGGCATTTTTAGACATCAAAACTTGAAGCAGAAAGAAATAAAAATGTATGTAGTCTATCGGAGTTACATTTGAATTAATCAGTTTAAAAAAATAGAAAGGTGGATTTATCATAAGGAGAGCTAAACAGACTTTTTTAAAAAACAAGAGAAACTCTAGTTTCCTAATCCAGTTATTTACTCTCATACAGGAATGTATTTTACATAGAGAAGGCTTCTTGTCAGATTAGAATTTCATTTTTACCCATTTTTAATAATTGGTACCTATTCTTAAAATACAGAGTCAGTTTGGTGAAGGATTAAAGATTTTAGTCACAGAATCAGCTGGCTGACTTAGGCCATTCCTTCCCTCTGGACCTTGGAAGAAGGCAATGGCAAACCACTTTCAAAAATGCTCTCTAGAAAACCTAATGAATTTATCCCTACAGTCTAACTTGAAATTAAAAACAAAACATACAAAAAGCAAAACCTCAAAATGCATATGAGAGAGAGAGATTGTGTGTGTGTGTGTGTGTGTATAGAATCTTTGTGGTTCATTATCTACCACAGTGCTTAATAATCATTTTGTGGGCAATTATGACATTGTTACCAGCACACTTTAAAAATATACTACTAATTGTCCATCATGAGTTCCTCTCACTATATTAAATTGGAGAGTATATCCATTGACATGGGAGCAAGGCATTTTATAATATAGGTGGCCAACTGAGATAGTAATTTTCACCAACAATATTCTTCACTTTGGTTTTTAAGATGTATTTTGAGTCTTAACTTTTACTGGAACCCCTAAAATAAACCCCTTTTCTAAAACGTTAGAAAGCAGCTGAAGGCAGCACAAGAAGCAGTGGATGGAAATTAATCAAGGAGAGATCCAACCTAGAAATAAGGAGAAATTTCCTGACAGTGAGAGCAATTAATTAGTGGAATGGTTTACCTTCAGAAGTTGTAGGTTGTACATCACTCAAGGTTTTTAAGAAGAAGCCACTTACCTAAAATGGTATTGTCCTGTGAAATTGATTGGGCAAAGAATAAAGCCTGGTCCAAAGTCAACCTATAAGCTATATTTGTTTCTTCTAGTCCATCATGACTATCTCTCATTGATTTTGTCTTGAATCTATAGGTAACTTTTCAGAATGGTAAATAATTATCATTAATAGAACAGAGATTAAGTTGAATATTGCCTTAATCAGCTTACAAAGGACCATATCAATGAATAAAAGTGTCAATAATAAAAATGTTCCATAATAAATATATCTTTTAAAATATCATAAAGAAAAAAAGTATGATAGCAGAAGCAACTCAATGCCATAAAATGTTCCTTAGTATAAAATGGGAGATTGTTCTGAAGATAATAAATGGGTTTACTATTCTTATGTTTAAAGGTATCAGAGAATATAATCACTATATATGTGTGGCCATCCAAAATAAATAAAAAATGAACCAAATTTCTGCAATATCAGAAAGTTTTTCATTACAGAACCAAAACTAACAATAAGGTAATTGGTTCATTTAGAATATTTTTCTCTATAGCTCAACAAGTAATTATCCAACTGATAAGAGAACTTTATACAGCAGATATGTATTAGCTGCTTGAACAGGGATTTAAATTTCACTGGAATGCTCTGTTTAAGTTTATCAAGACTATATTTATATTTTTCAACATTTTAAACAGAAACAATATGGTATTCCATACAAATCAATAAATAATCATCAGTTGTTTATTAAAGTTTCTTGGTAATGACTAGTATAAAAGGCACTATCTTCATCAAACTTATCTTTCCCTGTATTCCCTGATTTCTCTTAGTTTGTAGACTGACTCCATTAAGCTCTCCATTTAATCAAACAGTAGAATGGATTAATGTACTGAGGGATCAGGATTCCATGCTGCTGTGTAATTGTTGCCTTTATTGCATATGATAAGGTATTTTATGTTCTTTGAGTTGGAGCAATTTGGGAACAGACATTTTGGGTTTGGACAGACTATGTATTATAAGGTTCATCTTCCAAAGTTTGCATTTGGCTTTTCCAATCTCTATACGATTGTAAATTGACTTATTGGTTTCTGTGAAGAAACATTTTTACTTCCTTATATTTTCCCATATATTACCTATTGATGTTTCCATGTTTAAGAATATTCTGTGTCTAAATCAACTGTTGAGACAGATTACGAATGCATGCAGTCTCATAGAGGCATTTCTGAAGATACAGGTATATGATGTGAGCTAGACCACATTTTAGGTAGGCACATACCCAATTCTATATTTATTTATTTATTACTTACATTGGCTGATGTTCATATAAAGCCACTGTGTTTAATAGTGTCTTGTATCCAAGTGAAATTCTGGGGGAGTTAAATTTCTGTGGCCTAAAATCAGGCCATCGTTCTGCTATTTTTATTGGGCCAGATTTTATTGTGATATAGTCCAAGCACCAGTCCAACATAAGAGTTCTACTGAAGTTTCCCTCTTCTATTTTTTTTGTTTAATTTGATAGTAGGCCCAGTAAATCTGTAAAATAGGGACATATTCAAAATGGAAACTCTGTGTACTTTTACCACACTTTTTAACATTAGCGACTGGAATTATTTAATATGAACATGGCATTTTCTGTTATTAATATAATGGTTAATAGTTAACAAAAACTAAAATATGAAGTGTGACATCATTAAAAAGGCCTTAATTTTAAGTAATGAGCTCTTCATTGTGTCTAATGACAGGACAAAAAAGATTCTTACGGAAATCTTAACATTTGTATAGATCATTGGCACTTTTGTCCCTAAAATCGGTGATAGTAAGGAAAAGGATATACCAGTGTTTTCACTCTGATATTCTTTAAAGTGAACATATAAAGTATATTCTCTATTGGACTTTTCATTTGCCCATTAATAATGTTTGCAAGGACAGATATGAGCATGCATGTATGTTCAATAAAATATATTCTAAAGTTGTTCCATAATATTCAGATAAAGGTTTTAAAGGTTTTCTGATCTATTTTTAAAGTTTAAATTATTGCTTAGTACAGATTACATCTCTGTCACTTTTATGAAATAATGAATTCAGAAGGTAAAGGTAAAAGAAGAACCTCTTTCAACCATCATGGTTAATTCTGCTGTGGGATTCTTAGTGATTTGAATAATGCAAAATCAAAGTGTGGAATACTTAAGTTTGCAAAGCTTATCCAAAACTTTAGATGCGTTCTGAATGCCTAAGTTAGTCCATTTGAGGTACCTTGGTTCAAAAGGTTTTGCCCTATGGTGCACTGTTTCATTCAGTTAAAGGTTACAGGAATGAGTTTCGAGGTAGGTAGGTAGATAGGTAGATAAGACAGAGAGACAAGACAGACTTGCTACATGCAGAATAACACAAATATCTGAGATAGGATCCTGGTCCAATAGACCCACAACTATGAGAGTCGATAAAAAAGATAATAAGAGATAGCACAGATGGAACTGACTGCCAAGAAATAAAAAGAATGTAGCAAACGCAAATAGAGATGGGGTTCCTGCTTAGATTGATTTAGGAAGTTCTGGCATATTCCTCTGTGCACCTCCCAGCTGTCAATATGGTTCTGTGTTTCCTCATCAAAAGGATTCCTTCTGCCTAAAAAAAGCATAGTAGATTTATAGGTAAGACCCACATTCCAGAGTTTTGAAAAGTATTGTACTATGAAGCTAGGCCAGAGACTTTTCCAAGCCCATGTCTTTCCAGATATTTTGCTCTACAACTCCCCTTTTAATTGATTTTGCGGTATGCCAATTGAGGTTAGATTCTCTTTTATTTCTGCCCTATGAAAAATGATAAAGTAACAATTCTCAGGGAAATATAATTACTCAAAATGAGACAAAATCAAGTTCTTTTTAAAGTCGGATTAGTCAACCTGGAGATTTTCAGAAGATTTGGGTTTCAGTTTCCACTCACCTTAACCAACTTTCCAATAGAAGTAAACTGTGGAAGTTGGGAGAAGACATGGCGTTGTCTACCCCCAATCTAGAATTGCTTCAGTATAATTACAAAATAGACATCTGTTAGCTCATTTGAAGAAATGGTTATGTTAAATTGAGTCGTCTAGTCTGTTCCCAACATTTGAAAGCTTTTACATATACATCAGGCTTTATCTTTTAAGCAACTGTCATGAAATGAATAAAGTAACTTAAATGTGTGAGAGAACCGCTACTATTGGGAGTGTTAAAAGTGTTTGCTAGACTGTTCTCTGGCTTTGTATTTGTGGACGGTGGTAGTAATTTTCAGTGAAATTATTGTTTCCATAGAAACAGGAAGTTTATGCTACTTGCTCTTTTATCCACTGTGGGGAGCTGCTGTCTCATGTTTGAGATATGCCAAGTATTAAATGATATGTAAATATCTTCTAAAATACAAAACACATTTTTGTTTGTTTATTTTAAAGTTAACCTTATTTGTGCAAAATTAAGGCAAGGTGCTATTAAAAGCATTTATAAATTCAGATCCAATAACCTCATTTGCAAACAAATATTAAATATACTGCAGATAGATGGTATAAATATCCAGACATGCTACTGATGCAAAGTTTCCTGGGGTTGCAGATCACATTGTAAGTTAAACACACAGTATTTGAGGAAAAAGTATGTTTGTGAAGAGCCTTAATAACAAAAAAAAATATTGGTATAGGAGTCAGTCTGTAATTAGGGATAATTAAGTCTTAAAAAGAAAATTCTAACTTCAGATACTTCAGATCTGGGACATAAATTTAACTATTAAATTTTATTCCATATTTCATTGGCCTACAAATCTTTGGCTAACTGTAAAAAAGATATAACGTTCTCATTAGTTTAATCTTCTTAAGTCTAGTCAAATATTATTAACAAATTAAGAGTAGGCAATAATGGGTTTCCATTTCATAGAGCAAGGGCCATAAACCATGGAAATGGAAAGCTATATTTGTACCTGGGGGGAAAAAAATCCAGTTTTATTCCATACAATTCAGCTGCCATTCTGTATCAGTTTAAAGAGCAAAATTAAGGAAAAAGAAGTTTATTTTTCATATGGAACAAAAAATGAATAATGGATTGATCAAGCTTTCCTTCTATCTTTTTTTCTGTCTCCTGCAAGTAAAAGCCCTGAAACATAAATATATTTGTACAATTGAAGTACTTTTGCAACTTTTTGCTTCCAATGTCAATCAAGATCACGTGAAGTGTTAATACCACTTTATAATGCCTTGGTAAGGCCACACTTGGAATATTGCATTCAGTTTTGATCGCCACGGTGTAAAAAAGATGTGGAGACTATAGAAAGTGTGTAGAAAAGAGAAACAAATATGATTAGGGGACTGGAGGCTAAAACATATGAAGAACGGTTGCAGGAACTGGGTCTGTCTAGTTTAATGAAAAGAAGGACTAGGGGAGACATGATAGCAGTGTTCCAATATCTCAGGGGTTGCCACAAAGAAGAAGGAGTCAAACTATTCTTCAAAGCACCTGGGGATAGAACAAGAAGCAATAGGTGGAAACTAATCAAGGAGAGAAGAACTTAGAACTAAGGAGAAATTTCCTGACAGTTAGAACAATTAATCAGTGGAACAACTTGCCTTCAGAAGTTATGAATGCTCCAACACTGGAAGTTTTTAAGAAGATGTTGGATAACCATTTGTCTGAAGTGGTGTAGGGTTTCCTGCCTGGGCAGGGGGTTGGACTAGAAGACCTCCAAGGTCCCTTCAAACTCTGTTAATCTATTTATTTTTGTTATAAATATTGGAAAAAAGCAGGGATTGAGGATACAAATGGGTAGGGTATGTGTATCTTGCTCTCCATTTAGCTAAGACTGGAATTTATTAATGGACATTATGTATTGTTATTGTGTCTTGTAATTTAAAGTGACTGAAGGAATTAAACCATGGTTGTCCAATCTTTTGACTTCCATGGGCCACATTGAGTGAAGAGGAATTGTCTTGGGGCGCATATAAAATAAATAACACAGTTAATATATATAAATAACAACATTTATTTTTTACTATTTTTATCATCTTGTGGGGCCACATTCCTAGCAGTCAAGGGCCGCATATAGCCTATGGACCATGGGATGAACATGCCTGGATTAGGTTATGATGAAAACCTTGGCATATGAAAACAGAAGAGTAGTTTTTCTTTCAAATATCCTGTAACAATTTGCATTCTTCTTCACATTAAGTATTATTTCAAATGGGACATTCGGTGAATATGTTGGTAGAGTGCCTGGTTTTTTTATATTGTTTCTGTTGTAAGATTTTGTTATTTTTTATTATATTAGTTTAGGTTTAGTTTAATTTTGAAACGTGCCTCATAAAAGGTGTCCCCAACCCTTGGTCCATGGACCACACTGGTCCATGGCATGCCAGAAACCAGGCTGTGCAAACAAGCGAACCCCCATCTGCAGGATCCAGGCAACATGTGAAACCATATCTCCTTCAGGCCGCGGAAATACTTTTCTCCACAGAAACAGTCCCCGGTGCCCAAAAGTTTGAGGACTGCTGCCCTATAAGATGCATAGAAGACAAAATATAAATTCTTACTGCCTAGCAGTTGTATGAAAGACGTATACTTGTTAAGCTAAACTGATCTCCATGTATTTTTTTTTTTTAGTCTTTTCATTTGCTGGTATGTGCCTGATGTTGATTCAATAAGGACTTTTTCAAGATTGTATCTATTTTATTTTATATTTTATTATGCAGAAATAATAGCCATACACAAGAAGTTATAGATGTCTACATTTCCTGAAAATTGATTTTTATATTTTGTTCCTTAAAACTTCTTTCTCTCATCTGCTATTTTGCAGACATTTTTTCACTGTTCCATTCCATGCGACTACTGAAGTCCTTCTTAATCTTATCAATACTTTCTAACTTGTATCCCACATTTCTATTCAAATCACTATTATTTTATTCATTGGATAAATAGTATTAATCTCAATAACAACACTGTTACTACAGATAAAAAGGTGTGATGTTAACAATTCATATGAATGGCTGAGTTGTCCGCTGCTGCTACTACTCCATCTGTGTGAATTAGCCTTTTCATAGGCTAATCTATCTATGAAATCTAATCTAATCTATGAAAAGGTTTCTGCCCCAGGTGAGAATATCTTACTGTTTCAGAAGTTATTGATTCTAAAAACAGTATATATCAATATGATACAAGACATATTATACATTTGAGTGAGGCTAGATTAGGAGGATTTTTTTTGAGGTAGTCTTTTAATTGTAATGTAGATATTTGAGGAGTTCTGCTATAGTCTTTTTCATTTCAAAATATATAAAAACAATGTTGTCCATTTTAGCAGTCATGGTAAAGGAACTGAGTCCAAACCGAAGGCCTGGCAATTGCTGTTTCCTACCCTTGACCAAATGCACTACTTATCCTCCCCTTTAGAAAGGAAGTAATGTATAATGAGTTAATACTTGAGCCTTTGTCTCTGATAAAGCTCTTGCTTTTATGTATTAAATGACAATTGGGAGTTAACACTGTTTGGAAAAGGGGAAAACTCATTTTAGAAACGTCCATAGATATGTAATTGCTGTTGATATTTATTTATTTTAGGAAATTTATATTGCCGTCTATTCGCATATGGCGACTTACATGGGTGTCTTACAAGAATATAAAAACCTCATATATAAAACAATAAAACTAATAAAAGAGAATAATTATATAATAAAATAATATAATAAAATAACACCACACCCCACATCCCAGTGACAACACATCACACGAGCCATTTAATGGGCTCCATCCCGCTCTGCATTCCCCAGACCCACTGGCAGAACCAGGTCTTCAGTGCCTTCCAGAAGAGTGTTAGAGTGGGGGCCATTCTAATCTGTGGGGGAATGATGCTCCAGAGAGAGGGGTCCACCACGAAGAAGGCCCTTCTTCTGGGTCCACCAAGTATAGCTCCCCCTAGGGCAGTGTTGGTGAACCTTTTCGGCACCGAGTGCCGAAACAGGAGTATGCATGCGCATGCCAGAAACCAGAAGAGTAGCCACCCAGTGCGCATGCATTGCCAGGAAGATGATCTTCCGGTTTCCAGTGCATGTATGCACACCAGCCTGTTGGTCTTCGCACGCACATGCGTGCCAGAAACCAGAACACTAGGTGGCTGGTGCTCCCGTGTATGTGAAGACCAGTTGGCCGGTGCACCAGAACCCGGAAGAGAAATGGACGATGGCTCACGTGGCCAGAGAGATGCGTACCACTTCCAGCATGCGTGCCATAGGTTTACCATCACGGCCTTAGGATATGGGACCCACAACATTCCTTGCCTCCCCGCTCTGGTGATATAACCTAGGTATTTTATGGCCCGAAGGGCTGCATCCAGCATGGAGGCTGTCCCTGTCCAGCCCACAGGGCTGAGGGTGAGGCTTATCGGGCGGAGCAGCAGATAGGGTCTGGTGGATTCAGCAACTCTCCACAACAGTCCCAGTGACCCCTTGGGAAAATTAATTGCCCACTCCGATATATTTCAAATTTAAGATGTAGCGTGTGATAGTGTGATCTTTATTGTCTGTAAACTTTCTAAAGCTGTTGATACTGCGTAATTCCCTAGAGAGGCATATTTTCTAATATCAGAATTGTCTTTTGTTTTAAATTTCTAGGCAGTATGAAATCAAATTAATGTGGCTATGCAACAAGATAGGGAGCAGGCTTAACTGTACTCCCAACTTGTAAATAAAGAAAACTTAAAGGCCAAGGGAGAAAAAAGGGTTCGTGGACATTAAAGTCACACATCGGTTTAAGATAGAGTGTATTGTTGTTAAGCTTATGGACATAGTTAGTAAAGGCATGAAACTTAACATAACATTTAAATAAATAATTATATTTATGTCCTGGTTTGCTGTGGATGAGTGAGTTTATAAAATCTTTAGCACTTTTTTTTAATGGTGATGTTGGATTAAAAACTACCCTTACTGCAGCAGGAAGCATTTCTAACCACCAACATGCTACATTTTTGTCAACCCATCCTATTATTCATGTGCACATGTAAAATGAAAGATGATGTTTCCTAAGGTTGTCAGATCCTCCAAAACAGGGATCCGCATATGTTGGGTGTGGCATTTGAGCATGCAAATGTACTTTTGTTAGTGCAATGCCATTATTAGATACAGGCTAAACTTCCACAAGCTGAAAATAGAATATTAGCAATTGCCATTGTGAGGTAGGAGATATCTGCTAGCTCTTAGACAAAATACAGTAATAATTCTGCTGGAGCAGATCAAAGATCTATGATTTCACAGTATATTTTTCCAGTGGCCATTCACATGCTTATCAGAACCCTGCAAGCAGGGGTGAAGGCAGTAGGACTATCCTGCCGGTTGCACATCAACAACTGATTAGAGGTAGATGGCTTGCTGAACAGTGTGGCATGGAACTATGGGCATCCCACAATTTTAAATGTTGTTATATAAATATTGGGATAATATTTATAATATTATTCAAAATAATTAACAATGGGGGGAAAGCAATTTTACTTTTGTAACACTCTGTTTAAACAGGTTTTCTTCCACTTTGATTTGATCAAATTACTTATACACTTTACATACAATTTACTGTATTAACTGGAGTGAAAAACAAATCACAGTAATGTATTATACATTTAAAAGATTAAAATTTTGAAAATATTAGCACAATTGGCATTTTAAAAGTCAAGAAATTGCACATTCCCTATAGATTGTGAATATTGATTTCTCCTTCCTTTTGTGGCGTTTGCAGAGATTACAGAATTGTCTGGAATTTCAAAATTCTCAATCAGATTATTGTTTTCTAACTAGTTTAGTAGTATCAGTTCTGGTTGTGATTTCTTTTTGAAATGCTAGGCAGCATTTCTGCAAAGATTCCCTTTTGAAATAGATTATCCCTTTCTGCAAAGATTCCTTTTTGAAATAGATTATCTCTCGAACTTTAACTTTGGAATATGCATTTTCTATTCCACTGTATCATGGCTTCTTCCCAAACATCTTACCTTAGATCACTTGGTAAGTATATTGCTGAAATGAGGTTTGGACCAAGAATATTTCAACTTGTGTTCTTAGTAAGCATTTTTCAGCAACCTTTCACAGCATTTGTGGCTATACTTTGTGCATGATATATAATAACATCTTCCCTTGTATGTGATTTTAGGAAACTGGTGACTCTTAATATAAAAATTGATAGGCAACATTCAATTTTAATTGTATTTTCTTTTCTTTCTCTTTCCATTTGTCCTCAGTTCCACCTGGAGTGATACAAAATGGAGCTCGCATTCTGAGTAGAGGAATTTTCCCAGGAGTTAGACCACTGCCAATTAACCCTATTGGAAACATGGCTGCAGCAGTAAGGTAAGCGTTCTCAAGGGCCAAGATCAATAGCACTCTACTTAGTTGTGCAACAGTCAGTTGGATCTCCATTGTAATTTCTATCATGTCCCCAAGATTATGCTCTTTGTGAAAGCCAAGAAAACCAAGAATCTTCAAATAAAAACTCTCAAAGGGCTCTACTATATTTTCAATTGATTTAGTTTACTTTATTGTCATTGCACCTTGTACAACAAAATTAAATGCCATCTTCAGTGTACATTATAACTATAAAAATAAAACAAAAGCACACATCTTTCACATCCTTTAGTAAATTTAGAGACATATAAATGTGATTTAGACTCTTCAATTTCTTTTCAGGTGAGACCATGAGAAGACATTTCTCTGTGACTTTAAGCATAAGAATCAATGTTCAGATTCATACAATATTCACCTACAAATATGTTCAATCTGTCCATATTTATCATAGCATATCTAAGATTCTATCCTTCCATCAGTAACTGCAACTTTGGTAAAATATTAAATGGAAGTCTGCATTTTAAATTTTTAAAAGCTGTATTGAATTATAATTCTTTATAGTTATTGGAATATAATTTATGTTTGTTCCTATTTGCCTATATTACCATTTCAGTATCAGCAATCAAATCATCTTTAATGAAGAAGATAGCAGTCCCACAATCTATGTGACTGAAACATTAATTATGTACAAATGCCTTCTTTGGTTGCAACATGTGAAAATACAGAATTTATATTTTAACTGATACTGAAATTCTCCTAGATTATACTATATATATTTCTAATGCATTGCATTTTGCAGTTGTAACCTGCTTAAGTCATTTATAGGCTGTTCCTTTTGCACACAGTATTTAAATGAATGAATTATGTAGCCAGCTTTTGTAATCATTTTATGTTTGGATGCCCAAATCACGGTACAATAGAATGAGAATTGTTTTAATAATGTGCATTACTCAAAAATACTAAAACCAAGAGAAATTCTATGACTTGACATGAAATGTAATGGAGTTTATGCCATTACGTTTCTTGTTGTCTTTTAAGCTTAATGACCTAAATCAGACATATCAAGCTCAGGGCCCTGTGGGCCAGGTCTGACCCGCACGGTGTTTAATTTTGGCCTGTAGGGCTACCCTGGAGATGGTGAGGGGCCGGCCTCTGCACCTCTGCCCTGGCCCACCCCAACCCACAACCGAAGAAAAAAACCGAACCCAGTGGGCCAGAAGGCAGTCCGGCTACTGCGTCCTGCTAGTTCCTTCTCGGCCCCTGTGCCCAGAGCAGTTGCTGCTCCTCGCCATTGCCGGGGCTGGACTTGCAATTACATCCACCCACTTTATCCTGCAAAGTGGGGCTCACCCAACACCCTCACCCAATGCCAGGAGCCCCGACTAAAGGCTGAGTGCTCCAGCTTCACCCTCTAAGGAATGGGGCAGCAGATAAGTGTCTCTGCAGCTGAGGTTCATTGGGTGACACCCTACTCTCCCCCAGTGAACCTGGGTTACTTACCTCTTGTTACAGATTTTATCAAGGGCACTCAAAGACTGCTCCAACTTCACTGTGGAATTTTGGGGTTGGAAAGCGGAGGGGCAGCGCCACATTTGTAAGCATCAGTTGCACCTGTTGGAAAGCTTTCTGCACCCTAACCTGCAGCTACCACCTTCGGAGCCTTCCTGACCCTGACAGCAGCCTGTAAAAGTGCTATTTTATCTCTCCTCACTCTTCCTCCTCAGATCTAACAGCTCTCTCTCTCTCTTTCTCTCCCCCTCTTTCTCTCTCTCTCTCTCTCTCTCTCTCACTCACTCTCTCTCACACACACTCTTCTTCAAATGCTTTTCAAAGGACATACCATATTTTTTGGACTATAAGACACACCTAGATTTTGAAGAGGAAAACAAGAAAAAAAATAGTTTTTGGCCTCTACGCGTTCAGTTTTTGACCTCCCCAGCCCCCAGGAGCACTCTGCAGGCCTCCCAAATCCTCTGTCCGTCCTATTTTTGCAAAAAATGGGCCGTTTTTGCAAAAAACGGGCTGTTTTTGTGAAAAACTGGGCAATTTTTGGCCTCCCAAACCCACCCTTCACATCCTGTTTTTGCCCTCCCTGGCCCCCAGGAGCACTCTGCAGGCCTCCCAAACCCTCTGCGCCTTCCATTTTTGCAAAAAATGGGACACACGGGGGGGGTTTAGGGAGGCCAAAAACAGGGCCGTATTCGGTCTATAAGATGCACTGACATTTCCACCCACTTTGGGGGGGGAGTGCGTCTTATAGTACATAAAATATGGTAGTTTCTGGTTCCATAATCATCCTTGTTGCAATATTCTGAACCTTTCCTATTTCTCTAATTGCTTCTTAAAGTATGAGGACAGAACTGAACATAGTACCTGAAACAGGGCCTGTCCAAACTAGAATAAAATAAAATTTCATGTTAATTGGAAACCATACTTCTGTCAATATTTATGTTTTCATGTATATACTGTCTTTATGGCTGAAAAGAATATCAGGCTTAGTCTCATGCATATTGGAGTTCATAGGATAAAAGCTGAAATATAAGGAAGGATTGAAAATAAAGGAGCAAAACTGAATGCATAGAAAGTAGAATAGATGAGATAAATGTTTATAAATTATATTTCTATTGCCCAGAAGCTGGCAAATAGAGAAAGAAAAAATACTGCTGATATTCAGTCTCTTTTCAGTTTTTCAATAGGAATATTTCCCTGCATGTGCTTTACTAGGTAGCACCATGTAATCATTCTTGATTGATTAAGTGCCATTAACTTGTTTCAATTTCTAGTGACTGCATCAATTTTCTCAATTATATATCCGTAACCCAGTCTTTCAGATCTTCCAACAGTGTACTCCTTGCCACTGTAACTAACTCAGTCGCTCTTAATGCTAGTTGTCCTCTTTCCTTCCACCATTCCCAGTAATAGAGCCTTCTCCAGAGAACTAGATCTTCACATAATGCGTCTGAAATAGGATAATTTGAGCCTGGTCATTTGGACCTTGAATGAGAACTCTGAGTTGGTTTCTTTTCTTGATCATCCACAGTATTCTTAGGCGTCTTCTCCAGCTCCAAAATTCAACAGTGTCAATAATCTTCCTATCCTGTTTCTTCAGCATCTAACTTTCACTTCCATAAGTATGCCTTGTCCAATTCTGATCTTTGTAGAATAGGTGTATCACAGCATTTGAATATCTTTTCTAAAGTCTCCATGGCTGCTCTTTCAAATGCTAGACTTATCTTTTTTTTTTTATTTATTTATATGCCGCCCTTCTCCAGAGACTCAGGGCGGCTTACAATGCGTTAAGAAATAGCCTTCATACTTTTGTATATTTATACAAAGTCAGCTTATTGCCCCCACAAACTGGGTCCTCATTTAACCTACCTTAGAAAGGATGGAAGGCTGTCAACCTTGAGCCTGGTGAGATTCGAACTTACAGTAATTGCAGACAGCTGGTGTTGATCACTATGCTTTTAGTCTGCTGAGTTAAACCAGGCTCCTGTTATCTGTTGTTTCTTTGCTGTTGATGGTTGACCTAAAAGACAGAAACAATCCATCACTTCAGTATTTTCATTGCCAATTCCAAGGCTGATTGTTTTACCTATTGTCATTAGTTTATCTGCTTTATAGTTAATTTTAGTACTATTTCTTCCCATTACTGCTTGATTTTTATTGCTAGAACTTGCAGATCCTTTGCATTTTTGTCTATCAAAGTAGTTAGCATCATAAGCATAGCACAGGTTTGATGTTTCTTTTTCCAGTTTTAAAACCACATTCATTTTCTCCCAGCTTCCTCTGATACACAGTTTGTTTAGCAAATAGATTGAACAAATAAGAGGAGAGTATACAGCCTTGTCCATTGCTTTGCCAACATGAAGCCAGTCACCGTGTTTTGCCCATACAATGCTTTTCTGATCCGTATATAAGGCTCAAAAATCACATCAGTTATGACAGCACAATAAAAATGTCTGTCAGCTTTGGAAGCCATATTAGGCCGGAAGCTCCAATGCTGCCACCTTCCCATGTGTGGGAAAGTAGGAGGGGGGATTAAGGAGAGGGGGTTAGTAGACATAATAGCATTCTTCCAGTCGGTCAAGGTCAGGGTGATCCAGCATCTGGAGAAGGAGTGGTCAGGGGGCTGGATCGGGATGGAACAGACGTTGATTGGAGCATGTGACCAACTAGGTGGAAAAGGAGATGGGTTTGGAAGTATTGACTTACTGAAGGAAAACCCGGGCTTTTCAGATTCGGGTTTCTCCAGATGTGCCAGTTTGTCTATTCTAGTAAAGAGAACTTTGGAAAATGCTTGCTTCCGCGTCTTTACTTGGAGTTGGGTTTTTTTCTGGAACTCTGACAGTCTATGTGCAGAAAAATTGTAGGATAATTTTCATTCTATGATGACATTCTCATAAGAAAAAAGCTAAGTATAGCAACTAATGTATTTGTTTAAGGCATTTTATACAAAAAAAATCTTATTATAGCTTAAAACATAGAAATATAGAAAACAGAAAATGTCCTAGTGGTCCTTCAAGTATGCCCTTTGAATTTATTTGCTTTTTGTTTTCTTTTTAATTTATTTATTATATTTAATTATTATTTTTATATTTTATTTATTTTTAATTTATCTTTAATTTTTCTTGGGTGATGAACATGTGTTTATCCAAAGCATGTTTAAACTCAGTTACTGATGATTGACTCATTATCTCCCCTGGAAGTTGGTTCCAAGCTTCTATTCTTTCTATGAAGTAATATTTTATAAGTTTACTTTTGAACTTTCCTCCTCTCAGCTTGAAGTTATGCCCCATGTTCTTGATTTATGCTTAATATTAATAATACTACCCTCTAGAACAGGGGTGTCAAACTTGCATCATCACGGCAGCGTCACATGACGTATCGGGACTTTTTTCCCCTTCGCTAAACTGTGTGGGGGCAGGGCCAGCACATCACACATCCAGCCCACGGGCCCCGAGTTTGACCGCCCTGCTCTAGAACATTAATCACATCCTTAATATATTTAAAGGTTTATTTTTTATATATATAGTTTTTTATTAATTTATAATATGACAAAGGGAATACAAAAGTAAATATTAGGGAAATTAGGGAAGGAAAAAGGGAAGTGGATAGTGGGGGAAAGCAAGGGAAAAAGAAAAAAAGGCATTGACTTCTGACTCCTTTGATGCAGTAAAATACGGCTTGAAAATTGTGCTTGAGGGTAGATGTTAATGCCGTATTTTACTGAGGTGGTTTCCAAATAGAAATAAAGGTTTTTGTGTTTTTTTCTTTAATCAAAACAGTCAATTTAGCCATCTCAGCTAATTCCATCAGTTTTTGCAGCCATTCATCCATTGTGGAGCTCGAGGTGACCTTCCATTTCTGTGTGTAGAGTAGTCTTGCTGCCATATATAACATCAGGGTTCCAAACTTTTTTCCCAAGCCTAGTTCCCTTAAATCCAAAAGAAAAGTCTGTGGTTTTCTTTCTGTATTCACTTTAAGAAGAAGGCGTGCACTCACATTTTCGGTTCTCCACTAGGCGAACCAGTTGTTAAAATTATGTGAAGCCCACCTCTGGATATGGATGATGTGAAAATATATGTAATAAATAAATATTGAAGGTGCCATTGCAAAATGGCTGCCATGGAGAAGTATGAGTAATCAGGAACTTGGACATAACGTATTTTCCGGCATATAAGACGACTGGGCGTATAAGACGACCCCCTACTTTTCCTATTAAAATATAGGGTTTGGGCTATACTTGCCGTATAAGACTACCTCTCAATGTTGTCGGTGCTCCCGTAGCGTCATCGGTCAGCGCCGGCAACTCAGCGGCGCTGTGCCGATCTTGTCAAGGCTGCATGCCGCTGAATGCTGGACCCAGCTGGTTGCTGCACGGAGCTTCCTCCACCGTCTCAGGCATCCAGGTGGATATTACCGATGCTCTGACTTCCCCAGACAGCTGGAGTTGCCATCACTGGGGGTCAGCTGGGGAAGTCAGAGCGTCGGTAGGCTTATACCCGGCGTATAAGATGACCCCCGACTTTTGAGAGGATTTTCCTGTGTTAAAAAGTAGTCTTATATGCCAGAAAATACGGTAAGTCCTCTTGGAATACTTTTTTCATTACCAGTTCACTTTTGTCTTTGTCCATGGCAAGTGGGCATGTTTCCAAACAAAGCTCTGGGATGTAACAGCCCACCATTTTCCCCCCAAAGCTTAAGGGGACCACTGAGTTCAAAGGCATTTTTCAAAATAACAGTTAAACTGTTTTTTTGTTAAATAATTTTTCTAAACTATACTCATGGAGTAGGAAGTCTGGGAAATACTAGTGGAGGTGTCTGTTGAGCACATTAGTTCCCACAAGCATTTGCATTTGCATTTCAGAGTGACCTCATTTGGGAAAGCTTTTAGGCTTTTAGGCAGCTTTTCCTATAAGTGCATTTCATCTGTTGAACACACTGGGCGGGGGGGAGGCTTCTATGCACTCAAAAAAGGCAAGGACGCTCTCGTTGCTGATTTTCGTGGATGTGCAAAGATCTGGTTTCGAAAGACAAAATGGTATTCAGTGCTTGCATGGATGCACGTATAGCACCTATTTGGGAAAATCTTAACCTCTGTGTATCTTTTTCCGAGGTCATGCAGTAGCAGCTGCTCATAGCTACTTTTAAGGTATTCCCAACAGTGCGTCCCTTTGCGTGTTTTAAATCTATTTTGCTTCTGATTCAGGATCTATTATTTATTCTTCCAGAATCTTGCATAAAGATTTGTCTACCTCAATGTGCTGTCATTTTTTTCCCCGATTAAAATACAATGTGTGTTTGAGGAGGTATTTTAAGCATATCCATTCAAATAAGTTTGCTAAAATAAAAATACTTGTCATGCTGTACAATTTCTTGTCCCTTATCTCTTGCCTCTTTAGTTTTTACCTTTTGGAGCAAAACGTTTATTGCTAATAGTATGCAAAGGCTCACTTTTGCCAAATGTTAGGGCAGTGATCAAATGCCCAGGCAATTGGTTCTTTTGAATCCTGAGATATGCAGCATATCAGTGGATTAAAAAAAATGTTAAATGTCATTATTAACTCAAGCAAACAGATTTAAAAGCATAATATGAAAAGGATACATACCAAGCAATGATGGCGATACCCAAATCTCTTATAAGCTGCCAGCAGAGATACCCCAAGAGCAGTTAGTTTTCATGGTACCCAGTGCCAGGTTCTGTGCAGAAAAACAAACAACCCAAATATTTTTATCAAAACCTGGCACCATATCTTTATGACCTTGCTGTGGTCATGAGACTGCAAGATCTGACCCTGACTTAGCAAATGACTCTGGCATGGGAATGGAAAGTCTGAAACTTTCACAAATTGACAACTATGTGAAGATTCTCCCTCCTTTTTCTTTATTCAACAAGCAAAAGTGAAAAACAAGCAGGTTAGCTCAGAATGAGCTCTAAACCTTTAGACTTTTCTTAATATGAATATTTAAGCACATTTTTAAAAAATCTCTTCAATTTGCTTTCTCTTTAAAACCTCACTAAATAGTTTTAAGGAAGTGCAAATAAAATTCTCCACTATACCACATTGCTTTCAATGTATACATGATTGACTTCCTTTAAGCATTTGGCATCATTTAATCTTAGTTCTTGCACTGGTGACACTGCCTCATGGTAAATGCAGCTGACTTCCTGCACAATCATAAATGACATTGCATTTAGCTATTATTAACTGAAGGAGATTCGCCTTTGTCTTTTTTCACATGCTGAGATCTGCATAATTTATCATCCATAGATGCTAAGTTTCCTTTATATATATATATATTCCAGGAGTTTTAGAGAAACTTTTCATAAGATTTTAGAGTTTAGCCATTTATAATTGAACAGGAGCTTTTTCTCAAATTGCACCAGGTCTATAAATAGAACAATATTTGAAGAAGCAGTGTTTTTTCCCATAAGACCAATTATTATACCAGACAATCCATGATTTGTTATGGCATTGTTTCAGAGATACCTAACACCTGCAAAATTTTACATATTGTTCCTTGTTGTGCCATTCTTGTGCACAATCCCCCTGACCCATGTTGTGCCCCTTATGTACTGTCTTCCCAATCTGCGGGATGCCTCTCAGGCACTCTTTCCAATCCACATGACATCTCTTATGCACACTACTCCTTATGTACCCTCCATGACCTGCACAGTTCCTGTTGTGTGCTTCCTTGCATCAAATGCATTCAGTGCCTCTCATGCACCATCCACAATCATCAAGGCACCCCTCGCACTACCTCTGATCCATGTGGTGCCTCTTATGCACCCTGTCTGACCTGTACAGCACTTCCCTTGCTCCCCCACTTACTTGCCTACCAACCTGTGGCTTCTAACTTTCTGCTGGCTTCCCCATTGATTTTTTTTGACTGCTATTCAATATGTTCTGGCTGCAGAGTCATATTTGGCATTTTGAGTGGTATGCCAGAGGCTTGACTCAAAGATTGAGTAGGATTTAAGTGAAATTAAGTAGTAATGAATTTAGTAATTGAAATTAAATACACATCTAATAATTTTGCTTTCTGTCATATTAAAAATCAGAAGTTCCTTGCAACTTTTAGATTACCTCTGAAGGCTCTGTCTAAAGCAGTGGTGTCAAACCCATGGGCCAGATGCGTCACGCGCTGGTCACACCCACGCCCAGTTTAGCAAAGGGGGGAAAAGTCACAATACGTCATATGATAACGCGAGTTTGACATCCCTGGTCTAAAGTGTTGCAAAACTATATGCAGTCCTGGTCCTTGGGCTTAATACATTTACCCTGTTTCCTCCAAAATAAGACATCCCCTGATAATAAGCCCAATCGGGCTTTTGAGCGCATGGCAATAAGGCCAAGCGCTTATTTCAGGGTTCAAAAAAATATAAGACAGGGTCTTATTTTTGGGGAAACATGGTATATTGGAACAAATGCTTGGATTTCAAGATTGTTAATTCTATATATATGACTGTATTAGGTTTTGAATGGTAGAAAATAACAACATGATTGAAACAGCTAGTCTAATGTTTATCCAGTCTTGCCCTACAGCTTATAGCAATAGCTGATATAGGATAGATGCAGCTGTGAATTACCCAACTGCAGCCTTAAGTAACACTCACCATAATAATGAAGCTTAAAGTAACTCCTCTTCAATGAAGTATCATTGAAATACCTTGTATTTTTAGTTCTCCAGTCATTACCCACAGTATATAATCTACTCAGCATTGATAATCAAGTGTGGCAGACTTAAGGGCACCTGTAAATCACATGCATCATGTTATTAAAATGTCATAACAAGAATTTATTTTCCCCCATGGTTACAGCTGCATTCTTCTGAATTAAAATGAAATTCTCAGAATGAATTATTCTGCATTTTTAATTATCATTGTCTATAATAGTGTATTCAGTGGTGGAAAAACAGTTTTGTCTAGAGATGCTATTATCACTAATACCTATAACCATCAATAATGAAATTTGAGGAGTTGTGCTTTAACAAATTTTGCATAGAATTTCCAGCTTTTTGTATAGGTTTAAAGTGTCAATCAGAATTATGCAAAACTCATTCTTGCCCCTCTGGAGTGAAGTTGGCTCCCACCCTCCTGACCTACCACACAATAGCTTGAAGACCTGGCTCTGCTATTTGGCCTGGGCTCCAATTAATTACGTTAATCTTACTTGTCTTTCTCTGATGTACAAAAGAAGTCCCATTCAATGTGCTCTGCATGGGGCTGACACTGGCACTCTACACAGGGTTGCTATTTGGAAGTTTCAGCTGATACAAAATGCATTGTCATGGGCATTTATGGGACTAGTGATTCAGCATATATGACACCTCTGTTTTGTGAGCCGCACTGGTTGTCATTGTTCTTTCAGGTTCGGTACACAGTGCTGTAGTTACCGTTAAAGCCCTTCATGGCTTGGGACTCGGTTACTTGCGAGGCTAACTCTCTCTTGTATCTGATAACCCATCCTGTTAGATTCAGTAGTAGAGGCATGCTCTGGGTCCCATCTGTTAGGGGGTGTCATTTGGTGGAACCCATGAAAAGAAAGTTTTATATCATGGCATCTGCCCTGTGAAACAACATTCCCCTGGTGTTTAAGGACTTGCTCCAACTCTACTGCCTTTCATAAGATCTTGAAACCCTGGTTTTGTCATTGAAACTAAGATTCCAGATGTGTGGCTAAGTTGACATCAATATTTATGTTCATTGTTGTTGATTGAATTTTCTCAATTGCTATATGTGCTGTTTATAATGTTATTATATAGTGTTTATCTTGTTTTTAAGTATGATTAAATGCTTGGATCATGTATCTAAAATAGGTAGCTGAATAAATAAATTAAAAAATGAACTTCTCCTTTACATCCTAACAGCCAAACAAGTTCATAAGATTATTCTTTATCTCCATTCATTACTTCATTACACATGAAAATCAAAATGAATTTAAATATGACTTTGTTCTATCTTAGTCTGCTCAGTTAAATCTATAAACCTTCAAATGATCAGATGTTTTGAAAAACAGATTAAATCTTATGTGCCTAATGATAATAATTATCTATTTTGCCCTCAGCAGGCCATCCAGAGTAAATAGCTCACTGCTGTTGGGAGAGTTAATGACTCTGCTCTCCTTAAAGTTTTAAGATTCCAACAAATACTAAGGAAAGTGCCTAGTTTACCCATCTCCTTCCAGCATTTTGGTGTCTGCCTTACTTGCTTATTTGCTTGTTGTCACAAAAAATACAGCTTTTCAGAAGAGTTTGACTATGCTTTTCTTTTTTTTCCCTCTCTTTTCCAGGAATGGAATAGCAAATTGCCGAATGAGGACAGAGAGCGAGCAGTCGTGTGGTTCTCCATTGGTGAGTGGTGACCCAAAGGAGGATCATAACTATAGCAGTGCCAAATCTTCCAACCATAGGAGCACATCACCCACTAGTGATTCTGTTTCCTCTTCTTCTGCTGACGATCATTATGAATTTGTCGCAAAAGGCAACCGGGACAGTAGTGAGGGCAGCGAGGTCAACTTCCATAGCCACGAGAGCCATAGTGAGGCAGAAGATGAGAGCAAACGGCAAAACCGAAAAGAGACCAAGGATTCTGTAGCTGATAGCGGGGTCCCCTCTCAGCACAAGAAACGTCAGCATTTATTGAAGGCGAAAAAAGTACCGAGTGACACACTGCCTCTTAAAAAGAGACGCACAGAGAAACCACCTGAGAGTGATGATGAGGAGATGAAAGAAGCTGCTGGATCACTCCTGCATTTGGCAGGAATTCGATCTTGTTTGAACAACATCACTAATCGGACGGCAAAGGGACAGAAAGAACAAAAGGACATGACGAAAAATGAGAACAAATCCATTGACTGAACTTATAAAACAATTTTGTTTCAGCACGTCAGGTGAATTCTAATGATTTGTGGCAATATCAGAAAATATTTTCTTCAGTTGTTTTTTTCTTCTCCCATTTTTTTCCTTTTTTTTCTTTTCCCCCCTTTTTTGAACCCAAAATATTTGTGTTGTATTTTTTTAAAGGAGATTGAAGCCATAGAACTCATACTGATACTCATCTAATTTTACAAAAGCTTTTCATTACATGAAGACAAAAATAAGTAAAAGCCAAAATTGCCATTGCTTTCTCCACTTCTGTCAGAAATGCATGGTTGAATACGCTGTGATACCACCAGTTAATGTGAGAAGAATAAAAATTGGCACTTGAAAATACATTATATAATGAAAAATTGAATAATATGGTAGATCCAGGCCAGGCTCTTAGAAAAATAATTTAAAAGCCTTATAATTAAATGAGAGAGAGAATGTATGTATGAATGTATGTATGTATGCGTGCATGTATGTATATTCCATAAATTTGAGGGAAGTCAGAGGCCCATCTTCAGAATCAAGAATAAGATAGTGGCATTTGCTTGCATTTGTGCCATAGAAATCTTGGAATATCCACTAAAACAGCTGCTCATACAGTAATGAATTACTTAAGCTTCATGTACTGTATATGGCTCATAATGTGAAGACTTAATACTTAACTTTTTAAATTATGGAAACTGAACTGTGTATGCAATGAGTTTCAATAATATAAGGAGAAAAGGGTGGAGGGGGTTGGGGGGATTAGTGATATTCTTTAATCAATTAATTGTCTTCTATATTTAAATTAAAAGAATGTTTTTTAAAAAGCCATAAGCCTGAAGATTGGCACTGCCTGCAAAAATATTATGGGAAAACAAGCTATGAGTTCTTAACTGCCTGAGTGAAAAGCAATCAAATCTAAAATAAAAATATGAGTAGATATTTAAAGAGGATCAAAATGAGGAAACCTTTTGGATAGGATAAAAAAAATTGATCTCATGAGAAGAGCAAAATACATATGCTACAAAACCTGTCATTAGTATTATATTACATTTAAAAACAAAACAAATATATTTGGTTGGACAAGAAATCCTAATCTTAACTAAAACTCTGTACAGTGCTCCTCAAAACGCTGTACCTGTTAAATAGCCAGGATACATTTGTGCAAAAATAACAATATATTTCCAGTTATAACCACTGTAGCCAGATTCACTGATCCTGATTCAAATTGCATGGATACATTTCCGGGAGGGGCTCAGGAGTACAAAATAAAAACCCCCCTTTTTAATTCAAAGATAACAAAAGTTCTTGTAAGGTAAATAATGTATTTAGCATGAAGCATGAATTATTTTCATATAAATAGAGAAAAATAGAGAAAAGGCTATGCCTCTAATTTTTAAGCCAATAGGCTTAGTTTTGGTTTTTGGTTTTTTGGTTTGTTTTTTATTTTGTTTGGGAAGCAGGTGTTTTAAGGTTTAACCTTTTTCAGGGACAAATACTGACTGTTGGGGAACTTATTCTGCAATATTAAAAAATAAAACTTCATGCTCGGGTAGGGCTTGGATGGTTGAATTATATTGCCTTGTCTGCACATTCAGCCCCCTTCCCCTACTTCTCTGTTTTTTGAAGATGTTTGTCCTTTCTTTGTCTTTACATGTATTAACATTACGCAATAATTTTGAGGGCAAAGCAAGTAGTGAGTGTGTATGATTAAGACTCCAGGAAAAGACTCTGAATTTGCTGTATAGATGGGAGAGAGGAAACAATAGACAATTCGGATTTGGAGAGATTGTAACCAATGAGATACACAGATACGCCAAGAAGGATAAGTTTTGAAAGGGCTTTCATTTGTGTTCACAACTTGACATGAGTACATGACGGAGAAGCAACTTCCTTATGGCCATACCTGTTTTGCAGTGGTAGTCCTGTAAATGGACTGTAGTTTATAATAAGGCCAATATCCCATACCACCACCACCCCAAAAAATACTAGTATAGACAGCCATAATTTTGAGATTATTTTTAAGACTTGTAGATTGGGTTCCACATGACTTTTACATGATCTTGTCAAGAATCCAGATTCTGCAGCTTATAAAATTCCTCTTAAAAATGTGGGAGCTACAGCCAGATGAAAATTCTAGGAAGCCCTCCCAAGAAGATTATCAGGAAGGCAGCTCTTTTGATCTTAGCTGCTTTACTTTAAATAAATATAGCTTTATAGTGATGGGAGTAGTGACGTTACTGAAGATGTTTTAAGGTCAAGATGAGTTGAGAATAGTCAGTAGCAAGAAACTGAAAAAGAATTCAAAATATGTTTAGCTGTCATTGAATTTATATTCTAGGAAAATGGTATCCACTGAAAACTGATACAAACAGATTTTTAAAATAATGTGTGCCAAATCAGATAAGATGAGCAAAGGTTTGAGAGCAAGCTCAACCTGTGCATTGCCTATCAAGACACTTTTTTGTGTATTCCAAAATTAGAATCCCTATGAAAACTGCCTCTACCTTCTGAAAGAATTGATATTTGCCTAAAAAGGATCAATAATTTTAAGAGTTAATGAAAAGAAACCATATTAGTGAATTAGGAGTTTTCTCTTCATAGAAGAGTGCCATATACATCTTGCCATGGGGTCCTGATGAAATGTAAAATATGTCGTTGCTATTTATTGCAATAGAATATTTATTTCACAGTGAAGCTGTTTAAGTTGTAGACTGGAAGGATTCTGAACTCAAATTTTTATTACTGAGGCCAATGTTATGACATTTAGAAAATAACACAATGTAAAAAGAGAACTAACGTTATACATTTTAATATTGAAGTTATATTATTCCACACAATTCCATCCAAAGTAAAGCAATTTGTCTCAGTAAAATTTGTCTACTATAGTCCACAAAAATGTACAACATGCTTCCAACAGGACTGTATGCCACTGACTGAACATCGATAATTTGAACATCTTAAATAAAAAGTAATGTGCTGTAAATAATTTTAGCTATTGCTATACAAAAAGCGATCACAGTTGATATTTTTACAAAATAAGGCAAAATTCATTTGAGCGTAAGCAGTATGCAAGTTGCAAATTAAATACCTGGGTTTTATTAGAAATTATGGACGATTTGCTAAGAGTTTGCCTTCTCTTACGGCCACAATCAATAGTTTAAACAAACTCCACAACACTATTCTGTTGTGCCAAGTTATCTTTAGTGCCAAACTGAAAAAGAAATAGATGGACCCAAGTTAAAAACATCAGATACTACTTCTATTCATGGTGAAATCCATCCTCTATATGTTGAGCCCATCCTTATTCCTACACTTCAGGCATTTTGAAATAATAAGAGAGGGGAATGCTCATAACTGGGAAATTTAAGCAATAATAAAACATCTGTTTGGTCTTTGTCTGCTCCTACATAGAGTACTAAAAATAATCCAGTAAATTTATTCCCATTGTCATTCAGGCATAATTCTTCAAACTTTTAGGAGTTGTAGATCTCACTGTTACATTCTTCTTGTATGACAGTCTTTAAGATAACACAATCTGAGACAGTATGCAGGAAGTCCTGTGCTGTATGCATTGTGGCAAAATGGCAAGGAGAATGTGTATATGTACTTACAGTAACATATACATCTACCTTGTTGTTACATCGTTCTTAATGTGTTTGGGTAATTGAGGCAGCTCTTATGTTCTGCAAATAATTTTTGTAGGAACTATGAATTGTCAAAATAATGTGTAAGATTTTTTTTCCTATAAATAGTGAATTGTTTACTCCATATTTCTCCTTCCATAAATGAAAGGGCTTTTTCTGTCCACCAAAAAGCTTTTGTTCTAATAGATGGTTTTAACAGAAAGGAAGAAACAACTGTTGTCAATTATTTGTAGCTCCAATCTCCCACATTATGCTGAAAAGTCCTCCAATTTTCAGAGGCTGCAGCTCTGGTGTGGAAGAAATTAATTTCTGTTCCTCTAACATGCTATTGGGAACATGTCCTGAACAGTTATCAGAGGTGGATCCCATTGGTAGGAATAAAATTTGGATTCAAGCCAGTATCAGCTTAGATTGTGATTTAATTCTCAGTAATATTTTTTCATAGCAGACCGTTGCAGAATTTCTTGTCAGCAATCTAGGTTTGCCATTAAATCATTTTAATGACAAACTTTTACAAGCAGTGCTATAATTCTGAACATTTCAAAGTATGCAGGTCTTTGGTGACTAAAAATGTCTTCTGAGTACCTATGTTGTAACTTTTAACATAAAAGAGGTTGAACATAGTTCTGCTGGAATTGAGGTCTGTATCCATAATGAAACTTAATTGAGACATGATGTAAGGATATCCATGTCTCTCCCTGAAAAAAAATAGACTTGCATCCAAATGATTTAGAAATAAAGTGGGATTAGTAATCTACTAGAACAAATCTTCTGAATTTTAGATCAGCTGTTCAGAATGTGCCAGCTGCAAATCTTTCTTGGAAATTGCTCTAGGGATTGTTCTCCTAGCTGTATCTCTGTATAGCATTGGATAGATGGCAACTTGAAAACTTTAATTAGTGTCTTACGTCACAGAAGAGAATCTGTTTAACTGTATAAACTTGTCAGCAGTTGTTGCCAATCAGTTCAGATAATCTGTTTTGAAGAAGTGATTCGAAAGCCATTTTTCTGTGACAAATGGAAGTACTTCTTCACACTGTGCTGTTTCTTTATACAAGCAGGTTCTTGCTAGTCTCTTATCACCTTCAAAAAGGCAAAACAGACTATGTAGAGTTGAAGTTGGTTTCAGTAAGAAAATTATGGTGGTGGAATTCAGTGTCCTGGCTACTAAATTATTTTCAGGCTTGTTAAATGTTCCATTCACTGACCAGAGTCATTCATTCTTTTGGTTGTGTTGTAGTTAAGTTTGTGAGTGAATTTCATGACACTGCCTGCAATATATAAAACACTGTTATGCACATAAATGCAGCACTGTGATCTAATTTAAATAACTTTATTATTATTTAATATGTAATATATGTTAATACTTCAGTATGGAAAGAACCATGCACAACCTCTGACCGTCTGTTTTTCTATCAGGAATTTTAAAACATAGTTAACCACATGTATTTTACTTTTCCTATGAATCTATAGTCTTGGTGTAGGATTTTTTTTTAAGTTGAATTTTATAAGTATTTACTAAATATTCTATGCTATCACATATATGAACATTCTCATACCCTTTTTCGTGTTTCTTTATACAAACTTCCCTTCTGATTGTAGTTCTAACTGGAAAATTGGGTGGAGAGACTTTGGTAAGCCAGGGATAATTTTTTCCAAACTCTTCCTTGAATCAAAATGCAAAATTGTAGATGTGAAATTTTTATAAAGTCAACTGTGTCTGTGCGATTCTTCCACAACTCAGCATGCCAGCACTACTTCACTAACCAAAAACTATCTTTGAATTCATTATCTGGTGCTGTATTTTGCTAATCAATATTCAAATTTTAAAAATAAATGTTTTAAAATCATTTATTTCATAGAGCTTCATATGCTATTTTTTTCAATACTAGCATTTGAAACTATACTTACCTAAAACAAAATTTATTTTTGAACCTATTTGCCAATGATAATGAGGAAATGCCTCTCGTTTTTTTCAATTCTGAATGAAAACCACCTGATACCCAGCATCAACAAAGTATACACCAAATACCCAGGTTTGAGCTTTAAAAAAAAAACAGAAGTAAAGTCATATCTATCAAACAACCTTTTGATTATGGAAGAGCAGCTAAATCCAACCTCTCACCCAAAAGACAATTGATAGAGATTAAATTAGAAAGTAAGAATTGTGGGTTTGCACACATATTTTCCCAATAGATTTGTGTGCAGAAGCTGAAAGAGGAGATTTGGGTTGCTCTGTCCTAATGTCTATTTCTGAGGAAAAGATCTGATCTTTTCTACAGGTTTGGATTTCTGACTTGGCTTGACACTGATTAAGTTTTCCCTTCAGTGCTACTATTAAGATGAAAATGTTGGTGCTTGAAGTTCTGTTTTAATACTTTCATTAATGAATTTCAAAATCAATCGATTTAGCCTGGTTTCACTTTTGTATTATACACACTCACTACTTCAGTCTGCCTTGGGGTCAAATGTTGGAAGAGATGGGGTAGGGAATGATTTCTGTGTGTATGAAAAAGCATTATGGATTTGTACATTTTTATACTCTTCTGTAATATTTTTGAAATATTTTTGTTCTGCAGAAAAAAAGTGATGAAGCAATCAAAAGACCAATATATACAATATCAATGCTTTAGGGAAGGGTCATGAGACCTTCATTGGCCAATAGGTTAATTTAGTACAGCAATAAGCCAATTATGTTCTTTTTGTTTTTGTTTTCTGATTTTATTCCTCTTTTCCCCGAAAATGCTGTACTAGTTGAATGGAACTGCCAGTTTCTTTAATATAAGTGAGAACTGTGATGGGGGACATAAACAGTAATGTTAAGTTGTATTTGTGTTTACCTAAATGAGCAGTCAAAAGGCAAGTGCAATCAGCCAGAAATATGGAAAAATGTTGATCTAAGAGGCATACTTGCATTTTATGTTTCTTGATGTGTAATCATATTGCCAAAGACAAACTCTTTCATCAGTTATTATTGTAAATAACACTTTCCCAAAACCTTCCATAAAGTTTCTGTGATGTATTGTCTTCCAGTTGCAATAAAAATTACCGAGTTGCATCAGTTGAATAACTGCAGTTATCGGTGTTGGCTGTTATTTATTTAAAACTGTACAATGCAATACTACTGAAGCAAGTATGCTCTCTGAGCTGGACTGTGTACTTGTAGATGTTTCATTACCGGACCAGGTAACATTATCAGTACTAGTGAATGTGAGTGTTTGCTCCTTGTTTATATACAGTAGTTTGCCTTTCCAATGTTGATGAGACTGGGGTTTTCTCCTCCGTAGCATTGATAATGTTACTGAACCAGGTAATGAAATGTCTACAAGCAAACTTCCAAACTCTGAGAGCATCAAGGATTCCATGAATGGAATTGAATCACGAGCTACAGATATTCTCTCCTATTACAAGTATCCTACTTAATTAAAATTACCCCAGTCTACTTTAAATAACTTACTCAAATATGGATGACTTGAATAGAAAGGTCAGATCCAGACTTCTCTTTTTTCTCAAGAAGGACTTCAAGAGGTCATTTTTTTCTCTTCTCAACAGCTTTAGCTATAAAAAAACAGAAGAGGATTCAGAGATCAGGTTTCTATGTGAGAGAAGAATGCAATTTGGAGAAGTAGAAAAGAGGAAGATAGACATTTTTCTTACATCTAGAGTCTCCAAATACTGAAAAAAATATAAACATTGCTTAAACTCAATGTTGTCTATATCAAGTGTGGGAAACCAACAGCAGTCCATCTGTGAGCACCAAAGCACCCACTCATGTTGGGTATCCAAATAGCCATATTTTAGCAAATGGGGTTTTCGAATTTAAAATGTAAAAATAAGTAAAGGAAATAGTGCATCTCTCTAATTATAGGAAAAATGGATTGATGATATTACCCCTTTAATGACATCACCACATCACTGGAATATTTCTTGCTATCTGCTGACTGTTTGATAAGCTAAATATGACCTCCAACCAGTAAATATTTCCTATTCCTGCTTCACGTTACTAATAGTGCCTTTCTAATATTCAAAGGTTTTCTTAAACTAAACTTTCTATGTCAGGAATACAAACTTAGATCTCCATGCAAAGATAAAGCCATGTCCTAAAATAATTTTAGTTGTATACAATATCTATAACCTGCATGTTAAAAAAAATAACACCAATTGTAAAATTGCACTTTCATAAGAAGCTGTCTTCTTTCAGGTAAGACTTCCTCCAGCTCTTTTGGGACATGGAGGCACCATTCTTTATTCTGATGGGCAGTGGCTCTTATCAAATTAACCTTTTAATTAAAGATTTCAAAGACAGAAGTAGGAATGTTTAGTACATAAAAAGCATGCTGTACCCCTGATCTACCTTCTTTCTCAAATTCAGCACGTTTGCAATCCTGCATATATATTTATGCTGAGTCTAATAAGTCACTGAAGTCATTGTCAGTAGGTATGAACCTGTGGAATATTTGATGCCTTTTTGCTATTGGAAAGGCTTTGGAGACATCCAGATATACCCTATGATGGTTCCCAGTTAATGCTGTAGATCACATGATCAGCTGTAAATTGAGGGCATATACCTGTCCAATATCTGATTTTTTGTTTTAATATAAATGATGCTGCACTTAAATGGACCAGCACCCGTGGTCCACGGCATGCCAGAAACTGGGCCACACAAACAAAAGAAGCCCCATCCATGGGAAGCAGGCAGCACATGAAACCACAGCCAAAGCCTCCGGCCCAGAGGTGGTATTCAGCAGGTTCTGACCAGTTCTGGAGAACCGGTAGCAGAAATTTTGAGTAGTTCAGAGAACCAGTAAATACCACCTCTTATTCCCCACCCCCATCTATTCTCTGCCTCCCAAGTCCCAGCTGATTGGGAGGAAATGGGGATTTTGCAGTAACCTTCCCCTGGAGTGGGGTGGGAATGGAGATTTTACAGTATTCTTCCCCTGCCACGCCCACCAAGCCATGTCATGCCCACCAAGCCAAGCCCACAAAACCGGTAGTAAAAAAATTAGAATCCCACCACTGCTCCAGTCCACACAAAAACCCCTCTCCATGGAACCAGTCCCATGGTTCCATGGGGGTCACTGACCTAGACGTTTGTATTTGAACATAGATCTTTTTAACATTTATATTTTTAATGCTTTTCTAATCTAGGTGAAATGTTAATATATGTTGCTAGTCCATGTATGATATGCCATATGCTAAATAAATAATAATAATAATGGTGAAGCCATACCATTGTCCTGCCTGTGACAACAGGTAATTATATGTCTATGCTAATACTATAATCACCTTTTTAACATTGATTCTGGAATATACACAATTATCTCATCAATAAAACAGTGGTTTCCTTTAATAGAATCAGTTAAATGGCTAACAAAAGGCAGAGTTTAGCAATCCCATATTACATTTGGCTTGTTACATGAATTACAAATCGTATCATTATTTAATTTTTACCCTGCCTTTTTAAATACAATTCAAGGCAGCCAATATACAAATACTTCTGCCTCCCATGTTCCTCACAACCTCTGTGAGGTTGGTTGGACTAAGAAAGAATAGCTGACCCAAATTCACCCAATCAGTCTGGGCTGTGAAGTCAGGTTCGTCTCCAACTGAATAGGTGCTCAAGATTCATCAAGCCTGTAGGTTGCCCTAACAACATACTGTACTGCAGGGGTCTCCCACCTTTTAAGACTTGTGGACTTCAACTCCCAGAATTCCTCAGCCAGGTGAGGAACTCTGGAAGTTGAAGTCCACAAGTCTTAAAGTTGCCAAGATTGGAGACCCCTGCAGTATTGTGCTTAGGATGCTGTGATTTCATATTCTTGCATAAGGCATGATTTTAAAAGGATTTTATGCTAAAAAAAAAAAGAGGGAGAAAGAAACCTCATAAAATAAAAAAAATACTAAAGAAAAAAACTATCCCTCCATGTGTTGTACAATTAGATTCCTGGCAATTAAGTCCATTTATTCAAAATGGGAAGAATACCTAAGCAAGGCTATGGGCTTCACATTTCTATATATTCCTCCAAAAAGGAATCTGAAGGAGGTGGGCGGTTAAGAAATAGGAAATATATAAAAAGAAATTGTTCACATATAGAAATAGGTGAATTCTTCAAATATTGCATATTTGATAGAGAATGGATGTCTTGGTAAAATCAATTCATTCATGATCATATAAGCATACAGCATGCCAACACTGACGTATTTATTCATTCATTCATTCATTCATTCATTCATTCATTTGTCATATTTCTATGCCGCCCACTCTCCGAGGACTCTGGGCGGCTTACACCAAAGACAGTATACTAAATAGCATATTGTCCCCAACAATCTGGGTCCTCATTTTACCCACCTCAGAAGGATGGAAGACTGAGTCAACCTTGAGCCAGTGAGATTTGATCCGCTGATCTGCTGAACTAACAGTCAGCTGAAGTATCTGCAGTACTGCACTCTAACCACTGCGCCACCTCGGCTCTTTTAAGTATACCAAGACTTGACCTCCTAGCAATATCAGCTGAAGCCAGTTCAAAAATAGACCTAATCCCCAGCCCTAACAGGAGATCCAAGGGTTACCATTGGTGCTGACATCAAAGTTGCTTCAAGATCCAGGAGAACAACAGCACCATGCTCTTCCCAGCTACCTTCCAGTATAGTCACATTGCCAAGATGACAAAGCAATTTCAGTGCCAAATCCCAGCTGAAAGCCTCATTGAAATAGGTCACAACTAGTTTTTCATACATAGCAATAGCAATAGCACTTAGATTTATATACAGCTTCATAGTGCTTTACAGCCCTCTTTAAATGGTTTACAGAGTCAGCATATTGCCCCCAAAAATCAGAGTCCTCATTTTACCGAATGTGGAAGGATGGGAGGCTGAGTCAACCTTGAGCCGGTCTGGATCAAACTCCTGGCAATGGGCAGAGTTAGCCTGCAATACTGTATTCTAACACTGTGCCACCAGAATGGTATGAGTTTGGGTATAGAATCAGGAGAACATTTCATATGTATCTTACAGTTAGAAGTCTGTGGGATGTATGTAGCCTACATACCGTAGTAGGATTGCCATGCTTTCAAACATCATTAGATGGCAGCAAAGACAAAATGAAAATTGACTCCTTGTTGCAGTCTAGATTTTTGTAGAGGAGAAATGATAGTCTTACCATGTGCATACCTACAGCATTATTCTACTTAGAAGAGAGGAACCTTTCTTAAAGTGACCAGATGAGTTTATTGTTATAGTCAGAACTGCCAATTGCAGCTTCCATTTTCTATCTCACATGCCTAATCCAGGGGCAGGTTTCAAAACCCGTCGCTACCAGTTTGCTCATGCGCAGAAGTGTCCGGGCAGGTGGGCAGAGCCTCCCACCGCCGCTACCAGTTCACCCTATCCGGGGCGAACCGGTAGCAACCCACCACTGTCCTAATCACTAAATGACTAGGTCATCTTTCAATACATCACATATTGATTGTTCTCAGAACCATGCAGGCCAAGATGAACTGCCTTTTATATAATCAGTTCTTTCTATTTTCCGTTTGAGGACAGAATGTTCTGTTCTAGCCAGTTGTCAATCTCTATGCAGGAGAATGTGGATCACATTCCATCTTGTTATCCCTGTCCCAGGAGCATTGTGGCTAACAAGCTATTTATTCAGTCTTCTGACAACTAATCTCTGGCTTGTAGAACAAGCGTCACTAGGAGATTTGCCGGACCATATATTCTAAGGAATCCTCAAATAGAATTTCATTAGTCTCTTCTTTATTTATTTATCCACATGCTCGCTCTTATATACATCCAGCATTTAAGAATGTAAACAGTAACGTATGCAAATCTAAAGTAGTCGATCCAGTCTATTGCTCATAATATTGAAAATGTTAATAATAGTGAAATGTTTATGCCCAATTTTATTTTCTAGATTGACTCCATCAAGCAGGCTAGAAAATGAGAATGGTAAAATAAAAAGATGTTAAATATTAATTTTCTCCTACGATGTCCTCCAGATGTTTCTCCAACTTTTTTTTTTGAGGGGACACCATTCTTTTCTTGGATGGGCAATACCTCTTATCACTTTATTTTGGGCTATAATCTTCATCTTCCCCAGCCAGCATGGTCATCAGTGTAACACATCAAAGTATTGGAAGGGGGGGGGGCATTAGGTTGAAGAAAGTTGTTCTATGCTAATTTTTAGGTGGCAAGAACAATACCATCCATGAAAAGAGGGGCGGAATATTAAGATAGGAATGTTAACATGGGAAGTATGAAGAGAACCTCATATTTTGCAAAGCAGAATAAACTTTGACAGCTAAGTAGATGAGAAACATGACCTTAATCTGCCCAGAGTCACCTTATTGGTGAGATAGGTGGTATATAAATTTAATGAATAAATAAATAAGCTTCATCCTATCAAATGAGAATCCAACAAGGTTTCTGACGGTAGAATAATACAGCTTTAGCTCTTTACTGTATTAATTTGACTATAAAGATTTCACTTTTTGGGAAACACTTTTTTAAAAAGTTGTAGTTTGTATGAAATTGACTTAATTAGAGACTTACAGGAAGTGGGTAGACTCTCAATGGAAGGAATTAAAGATGAACATTACTTAGAATGAATGATAGATAAGGAGGAAGAGCAAACATAATTGACAATTGGGCTTTTTAGTAAAAGATGAAAAGAGTGAGTGAATTAGGGATACCAATTTTAGAACAGGTCAGGGTATAGATAGGCATTTTATAATTTTGCCTCTGGCTATTTTAAGATATTAGTGCAGCAAGCTGATCCACTACTGGTCAGTTGAATACCGGGTATTGTGTTGTGTTGTATTGTGTTATTCTTTTCAAAAATAATTCTCACCTGAAAATGAAAAGGCAAAGGTTTCCTTGCTTTGCCCAGACAGGAGAAAACCTTCAACCAAACTAAAGTATTGTTTTGGGAGAATACCCTAGCATGGCACATGGCCAGGTTATGGAACAAGGATTGGCAAGAGGCCAAGAGGCCAGTGAATCAGATATGTGACCACTCACCTCACTGCAACTGTTTCAGCATGATTGTATGAATTCAGTTTTCTAACATCCTGCATGATAAAACTCCCTGTATGGTGGTGTTGTTGTTTTTTTTTAAAATGCCATGTTTCAGACTGGAAGATAATTTTCTTTGCTTTTTTTCTTGATGTTTCATTACTCTACAGATTTCTGAAGAGAACTTTTACAAGAGAAATGATTGCTACTGAATTTCAAATATGGGATGGGTAGAGGTCGTCAAATACTCACAATTCAGCATTACTAGAGTGTTGATAGAAAAGTGACCCAGAGGGTGTGTTCTATCAAAAGGGCCTGAGCAAATTATTGGGACTTGATGAAATCTGAAAAGTCACAACTCAGTGGGATGCCAAAGATACCCAATGAAATGTGAAAATTAGCACTCCCTCTGAAATCAGAGCTTTGAAGAAATGAAAGCAGGCTTAACGTTCTAAAAATGAAAGTGCTGGTGTCAGAAAAACAGATCTTGCCTCTGCTTATTAAAATGCAAGCAACAAATCAAGACATGAGCTGTTTTTTTCACAGACTTTCCAAATTATTCATCATTCAAGTCTTTTACTTTGCTCACCTTCTTTTTGAATATTTTCCCCCCTTTGGAATGTGCCAGATTTGCAACATTCAAAATGTATTTTCAAAAAATATTTTGTAAGTAGACATTTAGGTTGTAAGCCTGCTCTTGGATGCGCTATAAGCAAATTACAAGGATTTTCAGTTTAGAATTACTTATGCAACTATATATTGTATATAAGCAGGCTATACATATCTTATGGCATATATATATATATATATATATATATATATATATATATATATATATATATATATATATATTTGTATTCATTCTCTTCTGAAGAATGTTCAATCAGAAGACATGACAAAAATTCTTTTATTTCACAACATATAGACAGATTTAACCATAGTTTCAATTGGGAAAATGTGACAATTCTAGACCAGGCCAAGTCCCAAAATGCCAGGGAATTTCTAGAAGCCTGGCACTCTGACAAATCAGCCATCAACAGATACATAGACATTATCAACATCTATAGACTATGCAAAAGAGACAATCAACCAGCCCCAAAGAGAAAAATCTCCAGCACCTCTCCACCAGCATTCAAATCAGCATAGATTTAAGTCCAAGGTCAACTTCAGACCAACAATCAATTAAGAAATATCCCAATCAAGAAACAGCCAAAGAGCCATCAGTAAACAGCCCAACCAAAGAATCTCTAAAACCACCCCCCCCACCCACACAGACAGGTAAGTCACCAGAATATAAACTGACAGCAAAAAGCACTCCTTACTAGCATTGATGATGTTACCTAGTTAGGGTAATGAAACGTCTGCAAGAAAACAAGCACGCTCAGAGAGCACCAAGGACCCCTCGTTTCAACCCTGAGCTACAAATATTCTCCTTTATTGGTTTACAAAATTTACATCATCATGCTGGAGCATTTTTTCAACATTATGGTCATAGCAATACTTTGGGGTCATCAAACCTATGTGTTTTAAATAAATTATAATGCACCATTTTTTTATCGTATCTGGGGAATTTTGATTCAGCTGCTTATTAGATGGTTCTCATCTTCCCTTTTGCATAATCTCTGTTTTCTGCTGTTACAATTTTTTTTAATCTTTGTTTTCACAGCATTTTTTTGCTAGAACTTGTTCCTGTGCTGCAAATATTAATCTTTCTTGAAGGATACAACCGGAATTCATTGCCAAGTTCTGTTACTGTTCACTTTGTGTTTAATGTGTTTCACATATGAACCATGAAATATTGACTTATCTTTCCAATGTTTCATTTGCTGTTATAACTGTTCAATTTTGTACGCTATATTTGATTCTGTCACATATAAAATATTTTCCTTTAGGTAGTTATTAATATCTTCTCTTTGCTTACTTGTATATAATCATTTAGAACTCTGTTTTCATCCTCTACACTCTGCTTCATTTGCAACAAATCAGGATCATTTGTTTTCTTTGCAAATACAAACTTGTCAAAAACAATACTGTATATTGTTTGGGTAGTGCATAACATTTCACCATAAGTTTTTGGGTTTTTTTTCACTTTCTATCTAGTCAATAATACCTGCCATGTAATGTATTACAGGGACCGGCCAAGTATTAAGGGTTTTGATTGTAATTCTATTTCATGATAAACATTTCATTTTGTGCCCTGCCTTATGAAGGTTTTATTTTAAAAGACAGCATAAGAAGTGGAGATAAGTAGATAATATTTAGAACAGGCTACATTTCTGATGCTTGGGAAGATGGGATCAATACACCAAAAATTAGATGAACTTTGAGGAACAAAGTGGCTAAGAATAAAAATTAAACTGAAAATGGGATTTCATTGTATATATACAAAAATTAAATTAAATTTAATTTAAACAAATGCATTATTTTCCTTCCTTAATCTATTCTTATTCCATCATATTAGGGTTGGGAAAATCTGCCACTTAGCATTTGTATCAGATTTCCAAACTCAGTGAAAAATTCAACTCCTCCTCCTCCTCCTCCTCCTCCTCTTCCTCTTCCTAATTTCCAGATTCTTGTTGACTGTTTGTGTGACAGTGGGTATCCTTCTTCCCAGTGTACTCAAGTAAAATTTAGCTGCACAGACCACTTCTTTCTGCACAAAGTATTGAAAGAAGGGCGTAATTTCATCTTGTTTTTTTCTTCAGGAAACTATTTGGGGTGGCCTTCAACAGTGCCAAAATTGGTCCTTATTGTTCTTATAAACGAAAGCTCATCTATCCCAATGTGCAGAAATAAATATTTTCTGCCTTTTGAAATGTTTGAATTTATCATTTTCAGTTTCTTACTATTGACCCTATGGGTTGCAGCTTAATTGCGTTGAAGCCAAAGTATTCAGATGGACAAAGTTGCAGACTTCTGCTACAATAGGATTTCTAACTCACCACTCAGGATTGCACGTGAGGGTTGTTTTATGCTCTGAATAAAGTTTTTTGTTGGTAGGAATACCAATTCTTCCCATTAAAATTCTGCCCACTTATTTGGGGGGAAGTTATTTGTGCCTTTACAAAATTAAGCTCATTTTACCACGTTGACCAATTCGCAACCTATAACTGAAGAATATGGAAGCCTATTCTGATGGATAACATTCATAGACAGAGAATTCCACTGTTCAGAAATTCTCTTGTGCAAAATAATTATGTTTTAAGGTTTTAGCACGATCCAAACTGGGTTGGTCCCCAGAACCAGAGGTTTTATCTTCCGAGCTTTCGGACTCGTGCTAGAGCCCATCTTCAGGGAACTTTTCTCTAGCAGAGTGTGTGCTGTTCTGTGTGGTTCTGTTCAGCCATCCACACACCCCAATCAACATCTAAAAAGCCACATACAATGGGCACTATAAATACCACACACAGAACAGTACAAACTCTGCTAGAAAGAAGTTCCCTGAAGATGGGCTCCAGCACAAGTTTGAAAGCTCGGAAGACAAAACCTCTGGTCCTGGTGACCGACTCAGATTGAATCCTGCAACTTTATCCTGGGACACGTATATCCGCCTTCATCTGTTTCAGGTTTTTGCTGACCTTTAGGAATGTTCAAGATAGGGATGTAATTTAGTGTTTCAATATCTTAAGAAATTCATGATTTTATCAACAGGCATATTGAGGTAATGTGTGCGCAAACATATCCCTTTACCAATTCTCTTAGGGTTTCCTTCTTATCACTTTGGATGGAAAACCAAGTCACGATATAAAAATGATTTCTTCACAGTAAAATCATGATAACATATGAATGTGTAGTTATATAGTTGTACTAACTATAATTCGATTGAGAGCCTCCCAGAGCTGGTTAATAGTTGGGCAGCTATATAAACGTTTTAAATAAATAAATGGTACAATAATGGTACAAAATATACATTTTTTTCTTTATAATTTTAAGAAAGATGCAATAATCAAGAAGCTTTAAATCAGCATAAATGTTTACTGTTATTTTTTTTCTTCTTCAGGAAATAGAGACTTGTTTTATTCTCTAATATCGGCATTTTCTACTACTGAACTGGACAAAGAAAAAAGGTTATAAGCAAAACTGCATTTGTCAAATCAAGTCTTTAGGCATTTAGCCTTCCCTCAGAAATAAGGAACCTTGAGCTGTTGACAGGTATTTCAGAGTAACTGAGAAATTAATAATTACAGTGCCCATTTATCAGTCACCTTTGGAAAGGCATTTTCAATAACACATTGCTTTATTCTTGGACAAAATCCAAGTTGCTTTGTGTTTGACTCATTAAGTGGTGACAGGCTATCTCAAGCCATGTGCTAGTGAATTAGCATCAAGGTTAGTTTGATTTCCTGTGTGATGTTCCTTTACAGTTCCATGGATTTATTCAACCAGGTATTCTATGCTTCTGAACTCTGATTTAACAAGATAATTCATCAGGTTTCAAGAACTAAAGGGTGCACTGCATTACTTTCCTGACCTCCTGATGAATAGACATATTAATAATACAATGTGATTAATAAACAATCACAAAAATGTGTTTAAATTTTACATTTATAAGGTGTCCCTCTTGTCAAACCCTACCTTTGGCAGCCATTCATATAAACACATGACTGTCTGCTGATAGAGCACTTCTGCTTTTCTCTCATATTGGCTGGCATCTGACTCTCTTTGCACTGCACTCCAAATCTGCTCTGGAGAATTCAGGGGACCCTGAAGAATAATTCTGAGAATCTCCATAGACATTCAGGGACAAATGTTGGTGGGACACAGAGCAGGGGTGGGTTCTAATTTTTTTTACTACTGGTTCTGTGGGTGTGGCTTATTTTGTGGGTGTGGCTTGGTGGCGGGGTTAATGTGACTGGGTGGGTGTGACCAACTTTTTTTTTTAACTTTTAAAAGCATTTTTTCTACAACCTTAAGAGGTTGCAGAAAAAAATGCTCTTAGAAGCCTCTAGTCAACTCAGCTTGGATTGCCAGAGATGTTTAAAGGCATTTTTTTTCTATAACCTCTTCGGTGCTTGCCTGTTTTTTGGCTGTTTTTGGCCATTTTTCAAGCCATTTTCAGGCTGTTTTGGGGGCCATTTTCAGGCTGTTTTTCAGGCTGTTTTCAGTCCATTTTCCAGTGCTCTGGTACCCATGAAGACTAGCTGGCTGGCACACATGCACTTGGCAGAAACCAGAAGAGCAGCTGGCTACGTCATGCGTGCCCACAGAGAGGGCTCTGTGTGCCACCACTGGCACGCGTTGTTCTGCCCCAGCTACGGACCCCAAAGAACGCAGCACACACAAACCCTATACAAAACTTATTTTACTCAAATAACTTAGTTTTTATCATTCAAAGGCTGTTAATGAATTGTCTTAACAGCCTACCAGAATTCTAAGATAAGGTAATCACAGTCTTACTAGAGTTGGCAGAAAGCCCAGAAGCAATTTTGCAGACACAAAGGAGAGTGAACTAAAGTTGTTCCCTAGAGCTTGCTGCAAGCGGCGTTCCTCCTTAAATAGGCTAAGGGAGTGGCCAATTAGCCCCAAGACTTACTCTCAAGGAGACCTCCTCCTGAGGAGCCACTCCTGCCTTTTGGCAGCTCTACGCGCCGGTGCATCGAGAAGAGGCTCCTCCTCTTCATCCCCTTCACTTAAAGGAGCTTCTGGAGGTTCTGAAGGCCCTGGCTGAATCCCTGCCTCTGGCACCACATCTTCTCCAGCCTCCTCACTGTCCGACTTGAGCGCCAGCTGCACAGGCTGCTGATGTAGCATCACACCAGTCTCCTCGTTGTCGGAATCAGCTACAATCTGCACAGGCCGCTGACAGGCCACAACATGCGTGCCATAGGTTCATCATCACGGATTTAGGCTATTAATTTTGGAGGTGAGAAACCAAAAGAAACTTGCTTAGCTACAAATCTGTAAGGTGGCATATCCATCCCTCTTGCTTGGGAAATCTGTTATACATTCAAATGAAGATGACAATCTGCCCTCACATTCCCTGAAGGAAAGGTAGAATGGATAACGGTAGAAAAAGGTAGAAAAAGAATTTAATGTAGAAGAGTTTTACTGGTGTAGTTGTCTATTGGCTTTATTTATATGGGCCACCCATCTTGTTCAGAGACAATTCTGGGCAGCTTACAAACTTTAAAACTACTACACATTAAAATAATAAAGCAAACAAACAAACAAACAAACCCACAGTAATAAATACTGTTAAAAGATGGGATTGAAGGGGAACATAAACCGCACAGGAAGAGATAGGGTCTTTCCTAATCCAATAGCCATCCCCAGTTTACACCTCTGTTAGTAAATATATAATTAAAGCATGGTGCCAAAAATGGCTCCAAAGAATAACATGATTCTGGGATGTTTGCACACTCACATTGTTTGGGAAACAAGAGCCATGGCCAAAATCACAATCTATGTATTGTGCTTCACTGTTACTTTGAAACAGAAATCCCCAACCCCCCTCCAAAAAATATATTGTCTGCCAGAGCAATATTATCGAATTCTAAAAACACAGTGTGTTTTTACTGCATATGCAAATAATTTTCAAACATGCAAATTAGCTAATTATATCATTTACATAAAACACCCCACATAATCACTGCAACTTGGCAGCTATGAATTAAGTGAAGCTGGCTCCCTCTCTTTCCCCAGCTGTTATTTCTCGTCTCCCGCTCGCCTGCATTCCTTTCATTGCAAACACATGACATATACACACACAACACTGCATCTTTGCAGTCGGCTGAGTCCTTTAGCAGAAACTCCTTTTTGGGAAAAGAAATAAACGTTTAGCTCCAAAGTTGAAAGTAATGCCTTGCTCCTGTTTGACGCCAGATGTAACTTTCTCTTTTTCCTCTTCTTCCACAGCCCATCCTCCCCCCACTTCCCAGCCTCTTGTTTCATTGATCAGAGTGAATAGCTGCTAAGATCAAAAGGGCATAAGCACCTCTGCCAAGGTGACAGGATGCAGAAGGAGCTGTTGATAACACAGTTGTTTAAATAATTGCCCAAGATTTTTGGGGGGCAACATGATTAATGATTAGGAAAAGATGATGACCTGATAGCAGAAAGGAGCATGATATGATTGATGCAGAAAGCTGCAGGAGGCCAAGCTTATCCACTATGCATGGCAAGTCATAATTATTGGTTAAAGGCTCTTTATTCTTCATACTTACTAGGAGAAGCTGAATGACAAAATATGTTCTGGGCAACGAAGCTTTCCATGCCGCATCTCAAGCCTCAAGTTCTTGCTTTGTAGGAAAAACTATTAGGCAAAACAAATCGGACTGCTACCAACATCACTGAGCTTTCTTTTAATGGTTGATGTTTTATTTAATATTTATGATACTCTGCGTATTTTTTTGTGGGGAAGAGAAATTGGGCCAAATGACATGCTTCCCTGATTTAACTTCCCTGAGGGTCAACAACTTTTTTTTCCCCCAGTGGGCACATTTGAAATTTTGCAAGCGTCTTGTGGGCATTCTGGGTCTTGCCTTGCCTTGCCACTAAGACAGCCACAAAATGGCTGTCTTATTGGCACCCATTAACACAAATCAATCAATCAATCAATCAATCAATCAATCGACACATGTTGCCTGGGAAGCAGCCAGAGAGAGAATTACAGGCACACTCGATTGGTCTAGAAGTCACCAGTTTGAACTTGGATTAAATATAATCACTGAGGAGCCATAAATTAGGTTCTGCAGGCCTAAAGGAAGCCAATCCACTTAGGACAAGGAGTTGCAAAATCAAATCAAGAAAAAAAACTTGACCAAAACTTTTAAACACATGTAAGGGCTAAGTCAGCAGGCACATATCTATTTACTATTTATCTATGAACTTTTATGAGTATATCTGGAGGTGATGGCATGGCTAACTGCAGAGAAATTTGGTCACGGATAGTACCAATCTTGAAAGAGGATTTCTGCATTTTATAAGGATGCATTCAAATGGAACATGAAATGTGGAAAACATGATCCAACCTTAAAAATGACAGTGTAAAGACACCATACTCTATTAATAAGCTTAGAATCAGCTTATTGGGGCCCTTGAAGTCAGATGACTACATGATAGGCTGTCAGCTTATGAATCCTTACAAAGGAACAGAGTGACAATTATGCCCATCACTACATATATGCCATACTTACATAACCCCAAAAATAAGAGGATCATATTAGAATTAAGCCAGTGAATGTGAATGATTCAGTAGTAGAAAAAAAATAGCATCGTAAGTTTCAAGAGATATTAAATACAACATCTAGAAATGCATTGTATTATTAATACTTTTGGAATTACTTTACTAATGAGCAATTACTAATACATTTGATATTTGGAATGCAAGTGTTGGGAAAAAAGTAGGAACCTGGAATCAGAAAAGAGGTAAATTGCATAAATGTAATAATGTAGGACAACGTTAACTAAACTTTATGAAGGAAACTCTTTAACCATTGCTAACACCTGTTTCATGTGACATAAATGCAAACCCTACTCCAGGATGTCTATGGAGATTCTCAGTCATCAAGGTCATGGTTGTCCCAAAGGTGCTTTTGGTTTTCAAGAGGCAACTGGACTTTCTGGTTTTTCTTTGAAGATGTTTCTTCTCTTCCAAGAAGCTTCTTCAGCTCTGACTGAAGTCTCCACACCAATTTGCACCACTCAGGTGACCCTGATGTCACAAATAAACCTCCAGGTGACCTTAACGACCTACTAAAAGAATGCAAATGACCAGCTGTCTGCAAGGATTATAAATCCTTCCATTCCCCATCATCCAGTCAGAGTTGAAGAAGCTTCTTGGATAAGAAGCAAAACATCTTCCAAGTAAAACCAGAAAGTCCACTTGCCTCTTGAAAAAAAAAGCACCTTTGGGACCTACTTCAGGATGTCACTGGGTGGACAACATTGGAATCAAATTGACTGCACAAAGGGGAATAGAAAACAAGGAAGTACAATCCAGTCAGTCAGGATATTTCCAGGGGCAGAATATGGAACAAGTCATGAATTATTACTGACGAGTCTACTTGTCAGTTAGCTTGGAAATTTGAATAGAATAGAATGGAATGGAATGGAATGGAATGGAATGGAATGGAATGGAGTTTTTTATTGGCCAAGTGTGATTGGACACACAAGGAATTTGTCTTGGTGCATATGCTCTCAGTGTACATAAAAGAAAAGATACGTTCATCAAGAATCATAAAGTACAACATTTAATGATAGTCATAGGATACAAATAAGCAATCAGGAAACAATCAATATCAATATAAATCGTAGGGATACAAGCAACAAAGTTACAGTCATACAGTCATAAGTGGAAGGAGATGGGTGATGGGAACGATGAGAAGATTAATAGTAGTGCAAACTTAGTAAATAGTTTGACAGTGTTGAGGGAATTATTTGTTTAGCAGAGTGATGGCGTTCGGGAAAAAACTATTCTTGTGTCTAGTTGTTCTGATATGCAGTGCTCTATAGCGTCGTTTTGAGGGTAAGAGTTGAAACAGTTTATGTCCAGGATGTGAGGGGTCTGTAAATATTTTCACAGCCCTCTTTTTGACTCCTCAATGGAAGGCAGGTTGGTAGCAATTGTTTTTTCTGCAGTTCTAATTATCTTCTGAAGTCTGTGTCTGTCTTGTTGAGTTGCAGAACCAAACCAGACAGTTATAGAGGTGCAGATGACAGACTCAAAAATTCCTCTGTAGAACTGTATCAGCAGCTCCTTGGGCAGTTTGAGCTTTCTGAGTTGGTGCAGGAAGAACATTCTTTGTTGTGCTTTTTTGATGACATTTTTGATGTTAGCTGTCCATTTTAGATTTTGTGATATGGTAGAACCTAGAAATTTGAAGGTCTCTACTGTTGATACTGTGTTGTCTAGTATTGTAAGAGGTGGAAGTATGGAAGGGTTTCTCCTAAAGTCTACCACCTTTTCTAAAGTTTTGAGTGTGTTTAGTTCCAGATTGTTCTGGTCGCATCACGAGGCTAGCTGTTCAACCTCCCGTCTGTATGCGGATTCATCATTGTCTCAAATGAGACTGATCACTGTTGTATCATCTGCGAACTTTAGTAGTTTAACAGATGGATCATTAGAGATGCAGTCATTGATATACAGAGAAATGAGGAGTGGGGAGAGCACACAGCCTTGGGAGGGCCCTGTGCAGGTATATGATGTGATTCTGCTTAGCTTCACCTGCTGCTTCCTGCTTGTTAGGAAGCTTATGATCCACTTACAAGAGTGTTCAGGTACCTGTAGCTGGTTTAGCTTAGTTAGAAGTGTGTCTGGAATGATGGTATTGAATGCTGAACTACAAAGAGGATCCTTGCATAGGTTTTTGGAGAGTCAAGATGTTATAGGAAGTAGTGCAGAGCCATATTAACAGCATCATCTGTTGATCTATAGGTATAACCTAGAAGACACACAATCAGGATCAGTGTAAGAGACAGATTCAATGTACTTGACCAAAATGGAAAGTGGAGTAAAATTCAGGGGTGAAATGCTCCCGGTTCGGACCGGATCGCCCAATCCAGTAGCGATGGCGGCAGGTGGTTCAGAGAACCGGTAGCAAAAATCCCTGCGCCCCCCCCCCCATGCCCAGCTGAGCCTCACAATCATCAGAGGCTTTTTTTTTAACTTTTAAAAGCATTTTTTCTACAACTTCTTCCGCCAAAAAAATGCTTTTAAAAGTAAAAAAAAGCCTCTGATGATCGCGCGGCTCAGCTGGGATCTCAGAGGCTTTTCAAAGCATTTTTTTCTGCAACCTCTTCAGCGGAAGAGGTGGTTTAAAAAATGCTTTGAAAAGGCTCTGATGATCCCAGCTGTGTTCCTGATTGGCAGAAGCTTTTCAAAGCATTTTTTTTGCATTTGCAGAAAAAATGCTTTGAAAAGTTAAAATAAAAAAAAAAGTTGGCCATGCCCACCCAGTCATATTAACCCCACCACCACCAAGCCACGCCCACAGAACCAGTAGTAACAAATTTTACATTTCACCCCTGATAAAATCCAATAAGCTTTTAGAACAAGCTATGATGATAGTGAAAGAAAGATGGATAATGAATGATTTGGGCAACAAGAAAGAGACATGATGACTGAATATAGATGCTCAACATCAAGAAAAGAGAGGAAAAGATCCTTCTGTCAACTATGTCATTAAAAAAAGGGAAATTACAAGAAAAAGAAAAGTAAAATTTTAAAATCATGGGAAAATTTACAGCCCAGAACCCTCAAGAGTAACCATGGAAAAGCTCTAATACAAGCAAAAGCATTTCCAAAAATATGGAAAGCTGTAGAGGAGCCCTGTGTTAATAGGATCACAGCATGACAGAAAGAACTAGTATTCTGAAGAACTGGCTCTGCTAAAAAGTGAAGAATGAGATGCAACAGACCATCTCTAAATAGGAAAGCATCAGGCTCAGATGAAATACCCGCTGATCTATTTAATCTGCAGAAGTGGCAAAGTGCTAATAGCTCTATGTCAAAAATGAAGAACTAGAAAGTACAACCTGGAGATTGGAAAGGATTGGTTTGTGTATATACTTATTCTTGGGAAGGGAGAGATGCAAGTGGTTGTGCAATTTTTCAAATCATTTAACTAATACCTCACACTAGCAAAGACATGTTTGTAGAGAAAATTAGCCATGCATGGAGAAAGAAATGTCAAATGAACAGGCAGGTTTCTGAAAAGGTAGAGGGATTTCACTTGAAATAGATAACAAACAGTAAATAATGTGAGAGGAAAAGAATATAAGTTTACCAAGTTTACCTTTGCTTCACTGACTGTCCTTGAAAGATTATTGCCAGGGACAGGTTGAGATGGTGGGCATTTGTCTACACACTCCCAGAAGCCAGATTTGATTCAATAGTACCCACTAAACTATTTAAAATATCTTGTTCAGCAGCATTCCTTGGTGTTCTACTAAAAGTCAGAGCAGATTCGGTGAGCTTCAGCTCTGCTCTTCCTTGTTTTATTGCCTTTGCTAAACAGTGTGTAGATCTACCCCCATTTTGCCAGATTTCAAGATCTTGCATTTTTGCTGGCATTTTAATCTCAGCAATATCTGTACTTTTCTGTTTGTGTTCATTGCAGAGTTTATTGTTATTGGATTCATGCCCATCAGCACTTATGATGATGGCACTTTTGTTCTCCCACAGAAAGTTTTGTTTTGTTTTTTGACCTAATTAAAAAAAAGCAAAATTAGAACTGAAAACATTGACAGTAGTGAAGAAAACATAGAAATATTGTAAAGTGGAAATGAGTTTTCCTGAGGTAAAGTATAATGTTAGATGTAGAACACGGGGAAAGGACTAATATGAATTCTTAATATGAATAATTTGGGGCTTAAAATTTCTTATTATGAATCATAAAGGGCTACAGAAATCTGAGTTATGTAAAGGCTTTGTGACATGCAATATTTAGAAGAAAAACACAAGAATATTATCAGAATATTCTTTCCAGTGAAGGATAGAATCAAGATATAGGAGCTATGCTATCCTATTTTCCATAAATTTTCTGAAGGACACAATAGCTAATATGCATTCTTCCCACCAGCGAATTTTTCTAATTCTTCTTCCCACAATCTGCTGAGACTTAGCTGCTCAAATACAGGTCAAAGTGATTCACACACCTAAAAAATGTTTTTAATAGATTACTTGCCAATCCATTCTTATCAACAATATGATATATGTGATTTTAAAGGCAAATATGGATTACCGATACAATATTAGATTCCCCCCTCCCCAAGACCATCACATTAGTCACAAACTGACAGGCCATTAGCTTTTGAGAATTTTCCTTGCAAATAATTAGTATCTGAAGCCAGATTTCAACTGGACAATCTTTCAAACAGAGGACCTGCTCTGTGAAACATTAAAATGATAAATTTTGGCTCTGTTCTTCTCATCCTTGATTTTATCCTGGTGTAAGTCAAGAACAGGAATGGGATAGGAAAACTATTGTTTGGCCTTCAAACATGGCCAAATTACAACTCTCAACAACTTTGGAGATTGTTAGCTCTTGGGAGCTGTACGACAGCAACTTCTAGAGTTTCCAGATTTTCTCATGCTTATCAACAATGGAGCTGTAACCATTTTCAACCAAAACAGCCTACATGGGATGGGAGCTCTGCACAGTAAAACTCCATGGTTGTGCAGAGGCTTGCAACTTTATTCAGAAGGGTGTGATTTCATCCTGAATTTGAACCTTTCTTGACACTGTTTAAGACCTGAATGGAAAAGAATGGAGGCAGAGTCTCTTCCACAGATTTATTTTTCTCAAACCCTTGAAGAAAATTTGGCCTCTGCAGATTCAATGCAGGATCGGCTTTGTTTCAGAGTATAAGACAAAGCTGCCATACTTGACAAAAAAGGCCTTGACAGCTCAAAATATGCTTTGGGAAAAAACAAATCAAAATCAAAAGACTTCATTCTTTTATGACTCTCTACTCTTGACTACTAGTGGCCCCTGAAGAGAAGTGGGGGGAAATTCCTATCATTCCCAAATGCAAGCCTACCTTGGACAGTTGTTTGGCAAAAAAGAGTGAGGCCTAGTAAGATGGATTTGTTACTATTATTTGTGTTTACTGCCATGTGCAGTACTTGTTTTGGAAAACTTGTGCAGCATTTGGTTTTGATGGAATTGAGAAATAGTATTAAATAAATAATTGAAACATGAAATATATTTGATATAAACATAGATTATATGAAGTATATAGACATAGACAGACAGTATAATAATTATTTTTTGGAAAAATAATCCTGGAAGTCAAGCTCCTGGTTAGAAGTAGATGGTGTTCCTCTTTGTTTTGCTACTATTTTGCAAAAGCCAGAGGTGGCATTTGCATGAAAACATCACAACAACTGTGACATCACCTGCCTCCCTAGACACGATGGCAAAGCTGTCCATTTAGATTGCACCTTCTAATGTGTTTAGTGACTTTTGCTCCAAGAGAGCTTCTCCTTGTGAAAAGATGAACACTACAGCAAAAAAGAACTGCCAAATCAATGTGAGTACTTGGCACATTACCTTTGACATATTCGGCTGAGGTGCTCTGTGTCAAAGAAAATTACCTGTTGACCCTTGACTGAAGTGTGATTCCTATTCTTACCTGATAGAATACAAAATGGTGTGGAAAATCTTATTTAAACGAAGCTATTCCACTGGAGACTTTTTTCCTATCAGGCTCACTTCCTACTCATAAACAACAACTGGTTCTGGCATTTTCATTCAAGAGATTGTTTGACGAGCTGCCACAGAGAAAAGAGGGTCAACCTATTTTCCAAAGCACCAGAAAGCAAGGCAAGAAACAATGGATGGAAACTAATCAAGGAGAAAAACAACCTAGAACTAAGGATAACTTTCCTAACAGAACAATTAACCAGTAGAATGGCTTGCCTTCAGAAGTTGTGAGTGCCCCATTATTGGAGGTTTTTAAGAAGAGACTAGACAGCCAATTGTCTGGAATGGTACTATAAAGTCTCCTGCTTGAGCAGGGGGTTGGACTAGAAGACCTCCAAGGTCCCTTCCAACTGTTATTCATGCACACCAAGTGAGTATCCACTGGGTCAGACCCTACTTATTATTCCCTGATTAAAGTATAAATCTTCAATATAGAAAGTATGATCAGGTGAGGAAATGTCTTTCTAAGCCAAGCAAATTTTATTTTTCTTTGGGGAAAAAAATCTACCTCAAGAAGAACATGGGTGGTGTTTTCTGTAGCATACTATACAGTACTAGGAAACAGATATTTTTTAAAGGTCCAAGGAGATCAAACCTGAGAGGCCATTAGTCCCAATCTATCAAAGGCAGCTTTTAATTTAGCTCTTCAGATATGGGCAACATTCAGGATTCTCCTCCAAGATGAACTGGGGTGGTGGGACAGAGGTGTCTGCAGGGGAGGGTAAAAAAAGTGAGAGCAGTAGCTATGACCATGCAATTGAAGCCCCATATTCTCTTTTTACCTGCATCACACTTGCAATGCATGTCAAAGTGTATGGGGCTTTAACAGTGGTGAAATCTTCCGCAGGTAGCTACCAGTTCGCTGCCCGCGCATGTGTGGTGTACGCCAGACGTGTGCTGCACACATGCATGCACAGTGCGCACCTGATGCACTCTGTGCGCGCATGTGCAGTGCACACCAAATGCACGTTTCGCCTGGAAAAAGGAGCCATTTGAAGGTAAGTAGAACAGCGAGGGGGGGAACAGCTGTGCTGCGCGATTTAGATTTGCTAGAAAGCAGGATTTTCTGCTTTCTAGCAAATATAAATCACGTGACACAGCTGATCATCGGAAATACCAGTTTGGAGCAACCGGTAGCTTTTTTTTACTACTGGTTTGCCGAACTGATAGATTTGATCACTACTGGTTCACCTGAATCAGTGCGAACCATTAGGATTTCACCACTGGGCTTCACTACATGTTCACAGCTGCCATTTTGACTCTTCTGATCTTCCCACTGCAGGTAAAAATAAAGTATACTTTCACAATACCATATACTAAGCCTCTGATATCTGGTACATTGGAAATTCCCAACTGGCAAGATAATGCCATATATCCCAACATTTACCAGATGAAAATACCCACGAAAGGTTTGCAATGCCATTCTAATCATAGGATGTCTGTTCTAAGTATTAAGACATTCCTTTCTAGGCTGTCAATTTCTCACCATCTTTTGTGATAAGAAAAAAGTAGAGAAGCAATGAAAAAACAGATGATTATAATTCAAAGATGATGCCTGAACCTTTCTCAGCAAAGTTCCACCAACAAAGAAATTGCACAATAAAAAACTAATTTGGAAATAGTCAATCCATTTTCCTTATAATAAATTTGGCATCAAGAGATTCCCTGGAGCTAAATCCCCATAATGGAGAGAGAGAGAAAAATAGAAATTGTTGTAAGCAAACATGCCCCAAAGTTATTGGCTCCTAAAACCAAAGACTTTATTATCCAGGAGAGTTGGCGAGTATAGCTTATATGCAGCTTCCTTGGACTTGGCTATTCATCACAGGATACTTTGGGGAGTTACATTTCCTAGGATACAGACATGGACAATGAGAAAACTGAATGGCCACAAAAAATGAGCTGAGTGAACTTCTTAACATTTTGCACATGTGCAAATACTGACATGAGCTCTGAGGCAGATGGTTTGATAACTGTGGCCTGAATATTTGAGCAGTCTGCACAATGTCCATCTTAACGCAGCAGCACGAGAGGTCAACATGACAGGATAAATCATCAGTTGCAAGAGATGCCATGATTTTAGCTTCACTACTGATCTGTCAAGCTACTTTGTAACATTTGTTGCTCAGCACAGAGGGACATTATTCTTCCAACCAGCTGGGCTATTAATAACTAAAGCATTAATATTTTGGAGGTTCATCTCATAATAGAGGGGGGGAATTATTCTTTAAGTTCTTACATCTGAGACCATCAGTTATTGTGAACAGGTAAAGATAAATGTGATGCATTTTCAGATATATTTCACTGTTACCCCACCCCAAAGGAATTAAAACGCAGGTAGTCCTCGACTTGTATTGTGAGCCGCCCTGAGTCTTTGGAAAGGGGTGGCATATAAATTGAATTAAATTGAAATTGAATTGAAATTGAAATTGACTTACGGCCACAACTGAGCCAAAAATTTATATTGTTAAGTGAGACATTTGTTAAGTGAGTTTTGCCCCATTTTATGACCTGTTAAGTGAATCACTGCAGTTGATAAGTTAGTAACCCGTTGTTATGTGAACCTAGCTTCCCCACTGATTTTATCGAAGGTCGCAAAAGGGGTCACATGACCTTGGGACACAGCAACGGTCATAAATACAAACTAATTATCAAGCATCTGAATTTTGATCACATGATCATGGGAATGCTGCAACGGTCATAAGTGTGAAAAACATAAGTCACTTTTTTCAGTTGCAGCTTTGAGCGGTCACTAAATGAACTGCTGTAAATCAAGGACTACTTGTATGTTTGAGAGACATGTTTTGTTAATCCAACAGTGAGATACAAAAGTGAAAAAGCCAAGAGTTTTATTTTAACTTTATTTTATTTTGCCAAGGGCTTTCAGGTTCCTGGTGATCTTTTAGGTTCTGAGCTAGTGACACAATGAGGTTTGAGGATCCCTCAAGATGAGGTTCCCCCATCCGTTTACCCACCTCCATCTTTAAGGACAGATTTCATGTTTGTTCTTGTTCTTTTGTCGTTGTTGTTATTGTTGCTTGATATAATGATTAAAATATCATGTCAAAATCGTTTTTGCCTGGTGCAAACATAATTGATTGGTGCAATATCCATATGATTACAGAATTAACCATCAACCATTTATCTATAATCCTAATCTTGTCCAGTTGGGGGGGGGAAGGATGCACCTAAAGGATTGGTTCATGAAACTCACTAAAAGGCAAAGTCCGTGTTTTAAATGGACAGTACAATCTCTCTCTGTGAAAACCATAAACTGCAGGACACAAAAATCTCCACATATTGGTCCCCGGTGTCCCCTTTGCTCATTACTAAGGGCATCATTTCCTATGATTGAAGATGAGAAATCAATGAAAACTGCAGGTGTGAACCTTAAAGTGGATATATTGCCATTCAGGCTCAAGAACTTCCAAGCACTTGCACCCTCTCTTCAATGGCTGAATTCTGATTAAAATATCTTTGAACCTAAAACAGGTCAGGGTTTTTTTTCTGCTAAGGAAAACAAACAAACAAACCAGCAGCGCCTCAAGATCTAATGAATTTAGGGGCGCCTTCTCCTACTTGACGCGAGGAGGTGCTTCGCTTTCTGTAATTCCACGCGACGCTGCGAGCCGCCAGCCGGGTTTGCTTGAGCAGATTCCCTGAAGTCCCGTCCTGACTCCTGAAGGCCAGAGCCACCGACTTTCCCCCGCCCTCTTTAATGCCATCGGAATTCGCGCCAGGATTTGAGGGCAGAACTCCATCGGTTCCAACTCAGCGACTCAGGCTGCCTGCCTCGCGCCTTTGAAGTAGTACAGCGGCGCCCTCCAGTGGCCAAGCGCGGTTACTGCACCACGCCGCCTTTCCCGGATAGGAAAGCCCCGGCGTCTCCTCACGAACGTCCCTAAATTACTCCAAGGTGGCTCTTCGGCGTTCGCAAAGACAAAGGCCGTCCTAAGGCCGCCTCTGCGGTAAACTGGGACAAAAAAAAAGTCTCTGAATGGATGGCTGGTACCTGTCTCGTTCGCGTTCCAGAATTGCACGCGCGCCCTTTCACAAAAGCCCAAAGCGGAGCGGTCCCCTCCGCAGGTCGCCAGAGAAGTTTTCTCCCCCCTCCCCGTCATTGCGGCGGGCGAGTCCCTCTGGGACAAGAAGAAAAAGGAAAGAAGTGGGGGAAAGATGGGAAGATGGGGTTCATAGGACAAAAAGGCTTCAGAAAGGCTGAGAAGGGACCGGGAGGATGGCTCTAGAGGTCAGCGGTTAGTGCACCAGCGTGGTAAATCGGGTCCCCTCGGCAGTGGTGAAATCTAATTTTTTTTACTACCGGTTCTGTGGGTGTGGCTTGGTGGGCGTGGCAGGGGAAGGATATTGCAAAATCTCCATTCCCATCCCACTGCAGGGGAACCATACTGCAAAATCCCCATTCCCACCCCACTCCTGGGGGAAGGATATTGCAAAACCTCCATTCCCACCCCACTCTGAGGCCAGGTGGTATTTGCCAGTTCTCTGAATTACTCAAAATTTTCGCTGCCGGTTCTCCATAACCTGTCAGAACCTGCTGGATTTCACCCCTGCTCCTTGGGGCTTGTTGCAGTGATTAAAAAAAGGAAACAAGGAAAGGTCCACAATGGAGAATAGAATAGAATAGAATAGAATAGAATAGAATAGAATAGAATAG